>JAZKJV010003691.1:1480000-1904013 GCA_037367405.1 Ottelia alismoides | reverse complement strand
TCCGGAAAAACCCACCCCTAACCATGGTTAGTAAACCATCGTTTAGCCCTTAACTGTAGTTAGCGGCCCATGATTTTATCTCTTGATTTTGGCCAAAGCTTATCTAAAACTTAGGGATTAAGTTAGAATAAACCAAAAGATTCTAGATTCGTTAATGACATTTAATTAATGTTAAACGTGATTAACTTTTACTAATCGCGAGTTAACTTTCGCAGCTTATGCTTAACTTTTTCTAACTATTGATTATTGTTTGCTAATGTTGAGTAGCGGTCCTTGATCCATCATTATTTTCTTTAAACACAATTAACCAGTCTTAATGACAATCATTAAGGTTTACTGACATCTTAAGCCTCATTCTCTTTCTTCTAAAAATCATAACAATTCAAAACAAAGTCCAATTTACACGGAAAAATTCTGTTGATTTCCTCTACGAACCGGATCTTACGATATAGGATTCGAGAGATGCTAAGTTCAAGACTTTAAGGCTCCTCCGGACACAGTGAGAGTTGTGATCGTGGGAGCGGGCTGGGGGAATCGGAGCAGAGTTGACGGATAGCAAAAAGGTAGAAAACGGAAGGCGATGCTTCTGATGTGTTCTGATCAATGGGGTTCCAATATAGTTTGCCTTGACTTATTGGTCGTAAAACTCGAATGCTAAGGTACAAGTCGTCGATTTGATGTTGATGGACCCCTTAAAGAGGAAATGTGGAGAGGCAGAGGAGCCCCTGTGTACTCCTTCGTCTCCAACGATGGATCGGGTATGGTCCAACACTTTGTGGAGCAGTGAGATGAATTGTGCGAGGGAGGTGAACGTCAACCAGATGTGATGGCACCTCTGTAAGCGGTCTAGAGACGCATGTTCTGCCAGTTTCGGTCTCATCTATGCTCCTCACGGGCTTCGATCTCTTAGAACTCGCCTCCAGCAACTGAATGCAGAGCTTGGACTCGAGGTTTGGGGACCTCAGTCTTGCGAGATATGGAGCAAAGGTGGAAGAAGAAGCTCGCTTGGGTGTTTAGATTGTCTCGTCTTTGAGGAGCTTCAGCTAACCTTGAAGCCTCCGCGTTCCCCTTCAGAACTGCAAGAAAGGAAGAACATGGAATTCGAGCTCAGGAGCTCGGCTCAATGTACTGTGAAAGAGAGAAGAGGCGGAGCTCCGTGAAGATGATGGATTAGAGCTTAGATCGATGGAAGGCTCTGGGAAGTAGCCGCATGCGGTGCGGGGACGAAGGTAGGTGATCGGTCAAGTTGAGTTTGGATTCTCAGGCTTATGGATTTTTGATTTCAAGAGGAAGAAAGAAGATGAAACAAAAGAACGACGCTGAGAAACTAAGAAGATGAAAAGATAAGGAAGAAAGGAGGACGTGGAAATAGAAGGGTGTTTACCTGATCGGACTACGCCGGAAGGTTGGAGGAGCTATGCTTCCAGTCACGTCGTCGCGTCGATTGACCTTAGCATGAGGCCAAGAAGTTCAGCAGCAGCACCTGGAAGAATTTACTGCGGCAAGGTGGTTTGCACCTTGGATCTCGTCATGACCGAAAGGCTCCTCGTGGTCCTCTACTCATTGCGTCATTGTTGTCACCACGGAAGCGGCGAGGGGCTGGGTGTTGAATCTCCATTCGGCGGATGATAAAAAATGGGATTTCCTGATATCTTTTTGTTCATGGGTTATTGGAGGAGAACGAGGTTATGCAGGGTGCTCGAAAGTCACAGGAAAGAGGTGACGGTTACAGAATGTATGGAGGACGATCAAAGTATGCGGAGCCTATCACTGACTATTAGCCCGTCCTGCTTCATTTTACCCGATTAGAGGTGAACCTGACCCGTTCCAACATATACTCGTATTACTGGGTATTCGATTCATTTGAATGAGTTAGGACAGTTGATAGGTACTCGCAGATATTTTATATTATTCGATAGTTTTAATAATTATCGAAGTTGCGATAGAGATACACATGGAAATAAAAAATGTATTAGATTACAAACATCCCTAATTAAGAGGAGAATAATTATACATTAGACAAGAGGTCAATTGCGTAAGTGTTCAATGGAAATATTATTGTTGCTTTCTAAGGTAAAATTATTTATATCCGTCGAGATATTCATAAGTTATTCCAAGTTATTCAATTGAAACACGATAAAGTTATTTTTTCGCGAGCGTGTAGCCTCGTATCCAATTTATCACCATATTCGCTAATTCATATTTTTTGCAAAAGCGTTCAATTGGAATATTTTTAATGAGTTCTATGATGAAATTATTTGTGCCTGCAGATACGTAGTCTCGATTGTGTGATTTATTACCATATCATATTATTCATATTTTATTGTAAGGGTCTTCAATTAAAATATTATTAATATATGGTAACATTATTTATATCCACTAACATGTAGTATCGATGTCTAATTTACTACCGTATCTAGTTTATTCATACTTTGGTATAGATATCTATAGGGTGGAGTATTGGACTCGACCCAACCCAATATGAAAAAGCCGAACTTAGAACCACCAATTCTCTTCGAGCCTTGGACCGAATTGAGGAGAAATCCTGACCGAGGCTCCACATCACTCTAATTGCAATTCATAAAGTTTAAATAAGACATCTAATTATTGAAATCTTAAATTCTAATCTCGAATTCACATTTGATGAAGTAATTTTCGATTTGACTAACATAACATCTTTGCATTATTTAAAATAGGGGAAATTACAAAAAAAGAGGGCCGATCTTTACATAGATTCCCAAATTAGAGATCGATCTTTATTTTGTAACAAATAAGAGACCAAAGTTTAATTGAGCGTTTCAGTACCCGATGTTGTTAATGGACAGCTCAACCCATGCCTTCATTTGACGAAATTGCCCTAGTTTAGCTTTTCACTTTCCTTAATACTACCCTCACACATAATGGGAAAGGTTGACGACAACACACACTAATGAATCTCAGATTCATCATTCTAAAAATGACTAATTAAGCTCAAATCTCCAAAATTCATTGGCATCTCATCATTTATATTGCATAATTAGCATCCAGGCATATGTAAATAATATTTGCATTCATAATTGCATAAATATAAGAAGCCAAGAATCCCAGCCCAATTGACGTGTCAATTAGACTAACTTCCCCGATTTTTAACTAATTCATGTTAACTCCAAATGACCTGAAACCACCTTCATTGTATATATATTTGACCCTGTGTATATTATTTCTTTCTCAATTATTTTCTTTGACGAAAGTTTTATTAAAATACAGAAAAATCAAATCCAAAATGAGCTTTAAATCAAAGAAATTAGTTGAGTCTGAGTGTTTACTGACAGTTCTGTACAATAGTCCTTTGTATCATACTTTATTTTATTTCTCCGTCTTCTTATTTTATAAAAAATAAAAAAATAAAGTAATGTGTAAATATTTATCACTGATTTTATCATTTTTTCCAATTTTTATCATATTTAAAAATCACAAAAAAATTATAAAACCCAAAAAATTCGGTTTTCTATATGCATACAGAACCATCAAATATAATACTTTACACAATTGATTGATTTTGATTTTGATTTCTTCATAAAAGTTGTAGATCTCATTGAGACAAGCATCTTTCGTGAAGAAAACTTTTCAATATGAGGTTGTTTGCTATTTATTTTTTGTCTTATTTAAATTTAAAATAAATAATTAAATAATTTAAAAAACCTCACAGGTGCAGAGCATGTGCCTCCTGCATACACGCCCCGCATGTGCATCTCCCTCCTCCCTCCTCCCTTTCCAGATCGACGAGCTCCGCGACCCTCCACCCTTCTAGCACCCGCCTTTCCATCTATGGCAGCGCCACCCCCCATCGCACATCACCCCTTCGCGATCATCTCCTTCCAGATTTGGGACCCTTGCCTTCCGATCTCTACCGATCTCATTCCTATCCTATTCCGCTCGTCGCCATCTCTCATCTCATCCACCTTCCATTTTGAGTCGATCTTCAAATTACTCACCCTCGTTAGAAATCAATCTCTATCACCAGTTTCCTCTTCCACCCTCACGACCTGAATGAATCCCATCTTCTCCATTGTCAGAACCTCCATCGCCAATCGCCTTCTCCAATTAACCCATCCACTATCGCCTCTCGTCTCCTATATAACTCTACCATCCCCTCCATCAACAACCATCCACCTATAGCTCTAGACGTAGACGAGGAGACGATGGTGACGGAGTTGCCTCCTCCATTTCCCGCAACGAGATCCGACCTCCTTGGCCGTTGCAGTAACTTAGTGCGTGCCCTTGCTCCAGTCTTTGGACGTCGAGCCAACGCATCCTCTGCCTTCTTCGACTCCACTTCATCGACAATTGTAAATCCGTTGAGATGCACAATAGGAGGAGCTATGATCTGAACGCTGGTGACTGTGACGCTTCATACCTCTCTCCCTCCGAAGTCGGTGAGATTCGAGCCCAACAGAGCTCAATTGCAGACCCCCCACAACGGAGCTGCCTTGCTTCAGTCCCTGTGCCATTGAGCCACTTCCTTTGCCAACACCTCCTGGCTGGAGCTAGGAGTCGTCATCACCAACAAGTTCCATCATCTTCACTGCCCGTCGACATACTCCAACCACCCCTCCGCTACTTCACAGCAAGGAACTCGGCCTCGCTCGTCAGGAGCTCCGTCGATCTGCCCCCCCCCCCCCCCCCCCCGCCGCCATCATCACCCCCGCTCCTAGGGCTCCAACTCTGCGCCTCTGCTCCAAGCACCGTCACGGAAAGCTACTCCGCCACCTCTCCACTGCTCCAGCCACCAGATGTGGAACCCGAGGCCCTCGCACACATGTACCCTGCGTATGTTGGGGGAACTTGCATCGACCCCTCTTGAGTATCACTAAATCACCCAAGTCCACCAACCTCTCCAAGGGTCACGTACTAGGCACGTGACCGCTTGGATTTTTTGCAGCAAGTCCCTTAGTGGGGCCGGTAATTCCACTTTAGCCCTTTCTATGCACTTACTATTTTATTCAATTATAGAAATTTTACGAACATACTTTTGAGTTCTCTCTACAATTTGAACCTATTTCTTGCATCATTTTATTAATTAAAAAATTGCATTTTATTCTTTAATTAATTATCTACATCATGGCATGATTGTGATATTTTTATGATTTGTGGTTAATTAATAATTAATATTCTTGTTAAACATTGCATATTTTGCCCATTCTGTACTTCGAAATTCATAATTAATTAACCATAATTTTAATAATTACCAAAAATCATAAATAGTAGAATTAATTGTGTTCACATAGTGCTAAAAAGGAATTGTATTTGCATGCATATTTTGATCTATAATAATTTTGTATAATTCATTATTTAATGTTTAAAAAGTATTAAATTCAATATTTTTAGGGTTTAGGATCTTTCGAGAAATATTACCCAGTTATATATCTTAGATAATTTTATTTCTTGAAAATAAGAAGATTTAATACTTATTATAATTAATTATTGAAAATTACATAGTTTGCATTCATTAATTCACAAAATATTCGTCTTGGATCAAAAAATTCTAAAAAATTAAAGTGTGTCCACTTCATCATTATTTACATCTAGATCATGTTTCATAATTTTTGGACTCAGTTTAACTGAAAATTACATTTCAATCCAAAAATTAGTTACATTTGTATTTGCATTCAAAAATTGCATTAAAAAGAACAAAAATATTCCGCCTCGAAAACCGCACATAAAATTTGATAAACATTAACCTAGGTTGTTCTGTTGTCTCTTTGAGTTCAACCTTGGGACTTGTTCAAGTGAAATAAACATAAAATCACTTGAATTAATTGGATTAAATTTCTAAGTGATTTTTCTTGATTGATTCTGGTTGCCTACCTACAACGAAATGACAAATTCATCAAATCATTATTTGCACATGATAAGTCGTGCAAATTAACATAAGGGTAATCGCGACTTGTCACACGCACCATGAACACCACCCCAAACACCGTGAACATCACGATCCCCTTGCCATCCCTCCTCATCGCCACTAGCATCGGTGCCAGCACCCCTCCTAGCACCGCCGACTACCGCAGCACCGCCACCACCGAGTTCCTCATGCACGTTGGGAACCAAAGGGGAAGGGGCGATGGCTGGGGAGGGAGATGCTCATCTATGAGGCGGTGGCGAATGCTGGGGGCTCTACAGGTGGAGGGAGATACTCCAGCGGCATGGGATGCGGGCCATGGTTGATGTTAAAGAAGAGTAGGTGGCCCGACGATACTCGGCGGACGACGATCCTCTACATGAAGGATACAACAACTAACGGAGGATGAATCTACAGTTGAAGAGTCCATCATGAATTATCCAAAAGGGATTTGTTGAATGATGAGGCAACCGAATTGCATGATCAAATGCGGATTCATGTAGACGATCTGAGCAACTCGTGCAGGGAGATCATGGAGTAACACAAGCCCTTAGTTGAAGAAAATCTTGAAGCACTTACGAGGATGCAACAATTAATGAACGAGATATCTGAAGTTGAAGCTATAGCAAAGCAATCCGTCTTCAAACTATAATTGGAAAGGGGATGCGGTGAAAAACGAGGAAACAAAATTGCACGATCAAATTACCGAATTGCATATTCAGGTAGATGGGCTAAGAAGATCGTACATGGAGATAGAGGAGAAACATAAGACATTAGATGAAGAAAATCTTGCAACACTTGCTAGGATACAATAGTTAAAATCTGAGGTTGAAGTTGAATCCGAGCATTATAAGCTAGAATATTCTATGTTGAAAAAATCCTTGATCAACATTGAGTCGTGGAACTTTGAGTTGGAGATTTTTTTAATGAAAGAAGAGAAGAGTTGGTGCAACTCCGTATGGAACTAGAAAAACTACAGAAAGGCATCTCTGTCGAAAAAGAGGCTATGGGAGAGAATGCCTACGAGGAGGAGAAAATCGCAAGGGAGAAGAAGGAAGAGGAGGTTAAGAGAAACCGAAGAAGAGGGGTGGAGAAAGGATGAGGAGAAGAGGGGAAGCTATCCGACAGCTGTGCATGTTGGTTGAGTAGAACTGATATCATCTGCTGCGGAGTTATCCAACAATTCGGCAGAGGACGACCACCACCCCGAACACCGGCCCGTAGCCCACGCTGCCCGAGTACCTCCTTCTACTTGTGAATCCCCCAGCCTCTGCCACCGCCTCGTCCACGAGCATCTTCTTTCCCAGCCATCGATGTTGCTCCTTTGGTTCTCGAGGTGTGTGAGGAACTCGGTGGTGGAGATACTGTAGGAGACAGTGGTGTTGGGAGGGGTGCTGATGCTAGTGCTGGTGGTGGCAAGGAGGGACAACAAGGGGATCGTGACGTTCGCGGTGTTTGGGTGGCTGGTCGGGTTGTGCGCGTTGCCGTCATCCTCCTCGCCTTCTGTTTGGGCGAGGGTAGTATTAGGGAAAGTGAAAAACTAAATCAGGGGTAATTTCGTCAAATGAAGGCATGAGTTGAACCGTTCATTGATGGCATCAGGGACTGAAACGTTAAGTTAAATGTTCGTCTCCTATTTGTAACAAAATAAAGATCGGTCTCTAATTTGGAAATCCACGTAAAGATCAGTCTCTTTTTCGTAATTTACACTTTAAAATATTAAGCTGTTTCAGTTATATTTTCAAGTTAATATAGGTAGTCGCATTAATTTATATTATACGAAATAATATAATTATTGCATTATTTCCAATTAAATAAACTAACCATGATGTATGATACAATTATTATACTTTATATTATATTAAGTTACGACGGTAATATTATTTTCGATTAATCGTAATGTATGATACAATCATTATATTATTGTTTTCTATGTCACGATTGCATTGGTTTTAATGCTAGTTTGGTAATCCAAGTTCATACATTTATATTATTTAATATAATAAGTTTTTATTTTAATATCAATTTGATGTCAAATTATCACCGTATACAAATTATAAAATAATTAACGTGAAGACATGCTCGGGTTAGGCCAACCCGAGTTCCCTCGGGTTCGGGCTTGACCCGACTTGACTTTGAAATTTTGAAAAATTGGGGCCCGAGCTCAACCCATATATAAATCTAAGTCCGGATTGGGTCTGAGCTTTTACATGTTGAGTCAGGGTCAGGTCCGGATCGATGCGACCAAATGATCCATTCTATACATTTATATCAATCAAAATGGAAATAGATATTTTCATTTGCACATAAATTCAAGATAACCTATTTATTTATCTTTTAATAGTTGTATCAAATCCGATTGATTTCATATCCGCATCTATTTTTAGTGTATAATCTTATTCAAATTTATTGATATATGTATTCATAACTATATTTTTGTGATAAAATATATATCAATAACGCAATAACTATATTTGTACAATATTTAACTTTGTTCATTCTTTTAAATCAATAAGTAAGTGGAAACTTCTGAATGGGTACTTGCGAGTACCTGCTAATCTACATGGATTTTTTTGATGTAGCACGGGTCAAGGCATAACGAGTACCTAACCTGATATTTCCAAATAGATATCCGTGAGTTTAGGATCAAAGTGTATGGGCCAAGACATAATGGGTACCCAACCTGATATTTCCAAACGGATACCCGTTAATTTAAGGTCAAAGTGTATGGGTCAAACATGGTACCGCTTGACTCGGATTTTTCGAACACCCTTGCAGCTGTCAAGGTGCGGTTAGACACGAGGGGAAGGAAGGAGGGGTTACTAAGAAGTGGGTTCGATAAAACGAGAGATGTGGGAGAGATGAGAACGTGGGCGTGGGGAGCATGTTGACCCGAGGGGGTCAACTTTCGACCATATGTGATTAGAAGAGAAGGAAGGGGAGGAAACCAATTGCCGTTGGTCAACGAACTCTGTTGATGTGGCATACGTGGATGTGGAACTGGACGAACATGAAGAAGCCACAAGGAATCATGTAGTTCGATCGGTTTGTTGGTCCCTCCTTCAAATGCTATCCATGAACTGGTTAACTGGATCCTGCACCTGCCATCTCCGAATGTCCGTTCCACCTTCGCAACCATTCTCGCGATTGTGGTTAGACAAATTTGGTTGGAACGAAATCGACGCTGGACGAGCGCTGGCCGCTGGTCTCCAGAGCGTATTGTGGCGGAGGTTCTAACTACATTCAGATGCATTAAATTTTAGGCTGGCTGAAGAGTTTTGTTTCTCCACTCTCTGGCTCAGCTTATTTCCTCCACCCAATTTATGTCCATTCTCTTTTTTAAGGCTAGTTTTTGCTGGCCCTCTTAATATTTTTTGTATCTACTCCTCAACCTCTTTTTGGGAATATATAGTTTACATTTACACAGCAAAAAAAAAAACGAAACCACAAGGACGTTGACTTTCACCAAGACACATGAAAGAGAAAAGAAATGAAAGATAAAAGAAAAAAAGTGTTCTTCATGATATATGCAGATATCATTCCTCAACGAGATGCACAATGACTTCAAAAGCAAAATAAAGCAATATATACAAGAAACTAATTTCTGAAGGTATTTTAAATGCTTAAAACACAAATTTTTGCTAGTTTTTAAATTTTCTCTTTGATTTTTAATACAAACAATATACAAAAAATATAATAAAATACTAAAAATTAGATTACATACAAATCTATTTTTATTTTTAATAATCAAGAAAAATGGACATAAAATAGAGAACAAAAGAATGTATACGCGCGCGCACACACAATATATACAACGTTACATCATACCATTTCTTTGATTCTATGATTTTTTTGGTATTTTAATTTTTATGAATAATAATAAAATATAAAAAAATGAAAATAAATAGATTAAAGAGGATTATTTAAATACATAAAATAACAAGGTAAAGTTTATAAAAATATACAATATATAAATTGGTCTCAAAACACAAGTTTCGCATATGAACTCTAATTCTTTTGAATTAGTCTAAATATGTAGAGAATTGAATGTACATTAGTTTAAAAGTGAGTACGAGTTCATAAGAGATTGTATGGAGAAAAATATACATTTATGGCCTTTTGTCTCAAACTGCGGTTCGGATTTATTTCACATATATGCAAGTTAGCATTTTTAGCATTTTTTTCATTTTATTAGTATTATGTACACAATGAAGTTAAATTCACTTCCATCGGAGATCATGAATTTATTAGAAATGAAGGAATTTTGATTTATTTATAGGTGAATATATATATATATATATATATATATATATATATAGGGGTTGGGGAGGCTGCACCGGCGGGTGTAGCTAAGTAGCTGCACCCGGCCATTTTTTTCTTTGATTTTTTGTGTTTTTGAAATGAAACCTAGGGGGATTTAAATCACTAATATCACCATGATATCATACCAAATTCAACTAAATTCGACATTTCTATCATCTTCATCAAGGCTATGACATTTTAACGATTTCAGAATTATTGAAATTGACCATATCTAGATAGGCATGCCAGGAGTGTTTGTTTTGCATGAAATTTGAAACACATATTCCACACAATAAACTAAGTAAATCCCCATAAGTTTTTTCAAAAAAAATAAAAAACCAATGAAAAAAATGGCCGGGTGTAGCCAGTTGGCTGCACCCGCCGGTGCATACTCCCTTTTCCCATATATATATATATATATATATATATATATATATATATATGATTTTCAACTCCTTATTTTCATGGCTTTATGAACTATTTTATGTTATTATTTACAAGGTTAATATACATTATTAGTCAATTTTTATTAAAAGTATTAATTTATTAATGTTTTGCTTATTTGATGTTCTGTTCATGAATTTAAGCTAACATACAAACATTAAGTTAATGCATCGCATTTTCATTGTATACTTTGTAATTTTGAATTTAATTTTTTAATACATAAACAAAATCAAATATGAACTTACATGTTGGGAATTCGATTTTTATTTTTAAATTTTAGAAAGGTTAATATCAGGGGTTGGTGAATAGCTTGTAAATAAAGCTTACCTACCATAAATAGAGCGATGATTTACACACACTCTCATTTGTGATAAATATCCAATAACAGATTTCTCAAGACTGCCAACATGTTTGACAAATCGCAGACGACGAATGTCAGATGACTGTTGACAATAATGAGCATAAACCACCGAGGAGGGGAAAATATCCACTGACAATACATTAGTTGGCGCAAGTTTTATCGGAGGAGGTCAAGAGCTTGTGGCGACAATTTCGGGGATTTCGGCTATATTTGCCAACCATCGACACTACCAGCTCAGGTTTTCATTCAAGTTCATGTAATCGCTGCTAATTTAGCAATAACTACAAGAAAATTTATTGAAAATGTTTAAGGGTGATTATTGTTATATAATTCATTGTTAATGATATAGTAAGGGATGTGATATTTACTGCGAATTTAAAAATTCAAAATAATCTTGTTTAAATAATATTCATTATTATAAATTTAATATTGAAAGATATGTCAATAAATATTTTTTTGTTGTAAGATAATTTTGATATATCGAAGTAATAAAAACTATAAGTCACAAACTTGTTTCTTTTCGAAACAATTACGTTCAAGTTCGTTCTTATATGATCTTCGACTATATTTCCTGAAAATTTTATTATTTTTAACGCTTAACCTCACGAGGATTTCACGATAAATCCGAAGCTTAAAAACAGTCCATTATGGTAGGAAGCTCCGGTAAAGTCAACATTAAAATAGGGCCTGTAGAAATCCAGCACCTGGTGTTTGCAGGTCGTGGTTGCTCCTTTGCGGCAAACTAAGGGCGTCTGTTGTATCGAATCTAGAATCTCGGGCAATGAACAATAGCGTGCCACGTGTAACGCCCACTCCTGTTCACCAATAGGAAAAATATGCACCACATGTAATCGCTTGTTGGTTGTTGCAAATCGTACCATCTCCTCTTCCCTTCCACAGGTACTATAGTCCACATAGCATGAACCTTCCAAGAACACGGGAGGGAGAGGGAGGAGAACCATCTCGTTCCATCCCCTCTCAATTCTAGCAAAACCCATCAATTGTGCGATAAGATACACGAATCCCCTTGTTCCTGCCTTGTTTCTCCCTTAATTTCATGGCAGGAGTTCGAGCGATTGCATCTTTCGACCCGCACCACTGTTCGCGTGTGGGCACTGTCCACTCCCTGCTGCTGTCGAACCTGAGGATGAGAGGAGGTGACATGGCATGCATGGTTAGGAGCAGGAGCAGGACGACGGAGCTGAGCAGCGTGTTTGTCGGTACGTGGGGCGGGAGGGGGTTGAAGATCACGGGATCGAGGAGGAGGAAGCAGCAGAGGAGGGGGAGAGGGGGCTTTGTGGTGGTGAATGAAATTGCCGGGAATTACGAGGAAGGCTTCAATGATGTTGATTCTGTAAGCCTTTTCATGTCTTTTTCCTCCGTTTTTAAGGGTTGGTTTTTCTTTTCCTTTCTATTATGAGGTTTCTACTTTCAAGTTGATGCTCAAAAAACCTCTTTTATTGCAGCAACTGCTAAACTATTTTACCTACAAAGCTGTAAGGACGGTTCTTCAGCAGCTCTACGAGATGAACCCTCCAAGTTACATGTGGTTCTACAAGTAAGCGCCTCCAAGTTCTTGTTCTACGCAATTCGCGAGCCCATAATCCTTCTTTCTGGATTCTGAAGTTCCAATTTTACAGTTTTGTCGCCACGAACGACATGAGCAACGGGAAGAATTTTCTTCGAAAGCTAGTGAAGGTATCAATTAATTCAAGCAGTCGAGTTGAGGCTTTTTGCTTATGTTGCAATCAGTAATACTTGGATACTATACAGGAGAAGCAAGATCTTGCGGAGAGAGTGATGGTTACACGCCTTTCTCTGTATGCGAAATGGATTAAGGTAATTAACCCCCCGTATAAAGAATCCTTGCTTCTTTCCATGCAAAATCTTATTCCTCAAGATTAAGCATGGACCTCATGTACTGCACTTTGCTCTACTGTTTTCAGAAATGTGACCATGCCAAGATGTACGAGAACATCTCTAATGAGAACTTGGAATTGATGCGAGAAAGGCTGATTGAAACCGTCGTCTGGCCGTCAGATGACATGAACACGGAGACAATGGGGTAGAAATTGATCTAGACGGCGTCCCTGTCTCCAAATATATCGATTGCCTTGCTGCGGAGGTCGTTATAGATGTAGTGCTGCTTGTTGTATTTTATAGGGTGAAAGATGGGATTAGTTAGATGACGAGATATGTCACTTGTTCTTATAAGAAATAACCAGAATTCAACAAGCAATTTGTTTATATGAATCAGCGATGCAAATGGTTGTGTGCACATTTCGTTTACAGCATTGAGTTGTGTTAGTTGTGGGATAAATAGTTCTACATTATCCCAGGAAACTATCAATCTTACAATTTAATACATGGCTTCAAGTGTACATGCAAGGCAGGGGTGGACACATGATTTTACGCAAGGTGAGGCACTGTCCAATATAATGATGCTTAAACATTTATAAATGGGCACTGTACATGTAAAATTGTCCAAGGCAGGGGCATTTAGTGATAAAATACGTGATGTCTTTAAAGGGGAGACAGGTCCTCTGTTGCACCAAAGGATGCAGCAGAATCTGTTGTGGCCTCTGGAGCTGCCCGATCACGATCGAACGGTTCCCACGAATTCCCACTTTTTGTGGACCCGAATCAAGGAAATTCGTAAGAACTGCTCGATCGTGATCGAGTGGCTCCAAAGGCCACAGGAGAGTCTTCTACATCCTTTGGTGCAGTAGAGGATCCATCTCCCTTTAAAGGACTCGGGAGGGGGCATGTGCCCTACTTGGCATGATGGGTCCTACCCTATGGCATCTTAACTGAGGTAAATTGACTAGTTCCTTAACTAAATGGTCCGTGCAAAGTTGTGTGAGATTAAATGGAGCTTGACCAACAATAAAATGCTACCATAGCTGCGAATAATTTGAAGATTTATTTTATGTTATCTATAATTTTCTGACCAAAGATTTTTCTCAAGTGAGATGCATTAAGGATGAGGAAGGACACCTGCTTGTTACTCAGAAAGATATAGAGACTAGATGGAAGAAATACTTCCATAAGTTTTTCATTGAGAAAGAATATAAAGAGTTCATTTTGGGTATCTAGCTAACAATGAAAGTTACTTGAATCATTGGTGAATATCCATTCATTCATCTTTATTCTCCTATTTTGGCTTTAAATCCCTAATAAAATACATGTAAATATCATTAATTTGCATGAATTAACATCCTAACATTAATCTATAAATAATGTATAAATACCATATTTAAACTCAAAAAAAAGAAGAAAGAAATGAAAAGCAAAATAAATGAGGTGTCAAGATACTAACAGAACATAAACGTCGAGACCAAGTCAAACATTGTCTAGGTCAACAAGGAATAAAGTACGGGGAGGTAGCGACAAAATAATGTAGACAAATATACACAGAACCCGAGAAAGCCTATGTGTCCAGTAAACTGTATATAACTCATAATTACACTATTTTATAAACACCCATACATACCTAATCAAAATGTTGTCAACATGATAATAAAATAAAGAAAATACCAAAATTAATTGCACAAATAAGTCATGCATAAGTCACCTAGTACACTCGATCGAAAAAGCCACAAACGGAAATTCATTGATTAATATCTCCTCCATATAAGTTCAAATTCATCTAACTCACCTCTATCGTATTTCAAATTAAATTATCTATACAATTGAAGTGATTTCATATAAATTAGAGTCATGATGCAAAAGCCGGTTAATTTGGGTACTATGGTGCTTGTACATATGTATATAAAGCCACTATAGTTTACTTTTTACATTTTTAACCTATTTCTAATTTCATTAATTGTACATTTATTTAACATATATATAATATAAATACAATTAAAATAATTCAAATACCAAAAAATACTAAATCATAAATATATATCTATAAGATACATATGTTGTAGTATACATATTTATTTATATGTATATACCAAACAATAAAAACCCCATAAAAATATGTAAATACATATTAAATAACACTATAAATAAATAAATTATTTAAATATAATATTATGTATAAAAATAACAAAATATAATATAAATATAAAATATACATGTATAAATACCTATACATGATGTATGTAAATAATATATACTATACATAGATTGATAAAAATAACCTAAAATAGCATAATAAATAAGAAACAACTTTTTATTAATCAATTCATTTTCTATTTTAAATTTACAAGATTTCCTCTTTAATTACTATTTTGTCATCTTGTAGGGGACGTAGACCAATCAAATCAAGGAAGGGATGACCATGTGTCAAACCTCCCTCCTTCATGCAAAAAAGCCGTTAGACTGGTCCCTAGCCCCCCTATTCTATTTTCTTCCCTCTAAATCTTACCTTGTTTGACCTTGTTTTCTTCATGAAATTTGTGCACCTAATATTTATTATTTATACAGACACATCATATGGCATCAATCTTCATTGGGTGATGCACAAACCCTAGTTAAGTGAATCCCTTCCATTGCCTTATAAATAATATCACAGACCTACTTCGAGGCGAGCGAGCTCAATTATGGCACATAACCCCAAACCCTTGAAGCAAGTGAACTTCCTAGTGACAGCAACAAGGTCCTCTGGGCGTCGGTGAGGACAATGGTGTGGTTGGAGTTTCCCCGTCATCGGAATTTTCTTTCCAGGTGAAGGTGCGCTTACCAGTTCATCCTTGGTTGAGGTGTAGGTTTAAACTTAGGTTTAGCTCAATCTTTTAAATTCTAGGTTAGTGTAGCTTTTATTTTTAATTATTTGTTGTTCAGTTGCCTTATTTTCTAAATTTTGAGTTCATCGGAGCTCCTGCTCTAGCTATTGTGACACTACGCCACACAGTGTATTGACCACTTGCTTATCCCATTTTTGTTCCCCATCATCTGCTCCATCTATCCAACTCAATTGATCAACTTATATTGCAAAGATCAGCGAATCAACTTCCATCCGCCACCCATCGTGGAGGCCCATTCCATCTTACTCGTTTATGCTTTTCCCCATTTTTGTGGGTCGAGAGAGATCCTGTCGATCCTAGGAATATTTTGAGCAGGTGCAAAAGCTGGAAGGCTCCATCTGGAACGAATCGAGCACTTGCAAGGTATATCTAGGCCATATGAACCTCGTTAACACATGGTCTCTTCCAACAAGACCCGGACACTCCTAGTGACCTTCATCGATGTTTAATGCTTCTGGGAGGCTTTTGAGCCTATCAATGTGTCGAACGACCAACAAAGGAGGAAGATAAGTTGGATTGAAGGTCGGGGAAGATTGTGTTCTTCCTAGTTCATCGTGATGACTCAAGAACCATCAGATTAGAAAGTACCTATAGATCTGTTCTCGACTGTCAGATCAGAAGCGAAATAATGCGACGTCCCAATCATTGATCAACTTAAGTGAAGCATTCTTGACTGTTGATGATCACACACGTATTGCAGATCTACATACTCACAGTTTCTTATTTCTTTTTAGTATCTAAATAGTCCTCTATTGTGTAATAACTTTATTTTGCACTTGGACCCTCAACTCGTTTTGTATTTGCATTTTAGTTAGGGATGAAAACGGATACGGATATATCCAAAACCTCTTAACATATTTGAAAAACTATCAGGTACGGACATCCATATCTGAATATTCATCGAATACGGATCGAATATGGATATGGGTTGTAAAAGTTTTCTAGATACGGATACTGATATGGTAATGGCGTGAATATGGACATGAACAAAAGTTATGAATCCATGTCTCCCTTTCTGCTTTCTATAAAGAACACATGTCACCTTGATGATCTCTTTTATCATGATGCAACATATTTTCATTACCATTTACGAACTTGGATCAAAATTCAATTCGTATGTAGTCTTTATTCGATCCATATTCGGATTCCATGTTTATTGTATCCATATTTGGATTTCACTTTTTATTCGATTCATATTTGAGTTGGCTCTTTATGAGATATGTATTCAAATCTACATTTATTGGATCCATATTCGGATTTGTATCTGATTCGGATTCGTATCTGTATCTTTAAGGATATGATTTCCTTAATGCATATTCGAGTCATATCTGCATTTGTATACGATAGAGACGAAGTGAATATGGATATGGAATAGGCATATCTGATCTGTATCCGATCCATTTTCATCCCTAATTTTGTCCAGTGCTAGGTCACCTCACATTGCTCTCCATGTGAGGCGCTTGAGAATTTTGCGAGCATACCCTTATGTTTTCTGGACCTATTATTAAATGCTCTGAACTTTTTGTATAATTACAATTTAGTCCCAACCATGCCCATACAATTTATATTTTGTATTTTAAACTGGGCATATTGTATGTTTGAGCCCTAGACTTTGTGTAGTTGTTCTGAAACACATGTTTAATTTATTTAAATTGCAAATTAGTCCATGTACTGATGTATGTTTTATTTTTATTGTTGCTTTTATCTATCTAAAAATTATAGGAAAAATATCTTAAGTGCCTAGATGCATATTATATCACATGTATTTTGACTTGACATTATTTTCCTATTTATTAAAAATCAAAACATGCATTTTTCTCTAGTTTAGATATTAAAAATCCATAAAATTTTGTATATTTATTTAAAAATTCTAAAAAATCATATTATCTATATTTCAGTATCTTTTAACACATATCCAAAACTCATATAAAAATATCAAATAGAAACCTTACAAGACCCCAAAAACTTGTAAAATTTTGCAAAAAATACTAGAAAATCCAAAAATATATTTTTTATCTCTTAAATTTCTTTATTATATATAATATAAAAATAATTTAGTTTTGGAATATATTTTAAAAATCCTAAATGAGTTTAGGGATTTAATTTATCCAATTTTTTGTGTATATTTAACTTTTAAAATATATAAAATTTATAAAATTAAAATTACTAAAAAACAAATAATATGTAAAAAACATCAAATTTTTTACTTATTTTGTTTTTAGATGACTTATTTGGAAAATAAAAAAATGTATTTTTTCTTTATATTATCTCTATAATCTATATCATTTTTATTTCTATTATTTATCTTATTTTCAAAATAAAAAAATTAAAATTTGCAAAATCAAAACATAAAAAATTATAAAAATTTGAATACAATTATAAACCCACCAAAACATAAAAATAAAAAAGGAATAAAAATAAAAAACTAAAAATAAAAAAATATATTATTAATTAGCATTAATTAACAATATTTTTATCTATCCTCATTATGCTTCAATCATTTCGATACTCCACAGTATTTACACCTGTACATATTATTATAGAGTTATAATAAATTTTGACTCACACATACACATTGTTTCACGCTATTGTGGGCTGATTGATTGAGGATTGGTCATCACAATGATCGCTAAGTTAGCTTATTTAGTCAGAAAATCAATCCCTTGATTCATCAAATGGCATTACGATCGGGGAAGCATGACTAGAATAGTTTTGTATATATCATGCATATTTTATATGCTTTTTATTTATTTTATTTCATATTTTGTATAACTTGTTTTAACCCATCTCTTATATCAACTTTGTTGTGTTGGCCTGCAGAGTGAGGGCAATTTTCTTAGGAGACTCGACACACTCACGCAAGGTGGAGGTTGACTATTCATCCTAGCCGGTAGGAGAGAAAGCAATTGAGGAGAACAAGAGTCACAAAGAATACTAGTGTAGTTTAGCTTAGTGTAGTTTAGATTTATTTTTGGCAAGAGAGACTCATTTATTAATTTGTAATAATTAATTAAACTCAGACACTTAGATTCACTTGTGGTGTATTTTACCAAGTGATTGCTCACTTGGGGACCCGATCAGATTTTATCAATTTTTGTCGCTTCTACTTTTCATTCTCTATATTTTCCGCTTTTTTATTTTGTTCCTTGTGTTTTGTGTTTTCTGACTTTTTTTCTTTGTTTTGTGTGCTTGAGACACTAGTTTTAGGTTTCTATTTGATTGAGCTAGGTAGCAGTAGGTCCAAATCCTAACTCAAGAATTCGATACCTATAATTTGATTGGAATTTATCAAATAAATAAATATGTGCTTCCTGAGTACAAGTTCCTTCTAGGTCAGTTCTCTCTTGCACACATATAGGATATATTTAATTTATGTATAGATATTATTACATGTAGACTGCTAGAGTCAGGTACATATTTTATACTCTAGCAAGTGCATTCATTGATTGTTACGCATCGGCTTTTTTCCAATTCCTTCCCTTGTTTTCTTGGACTTAGGAAATAAAAACAAATTGGAAAATTCATTAGACGTTTTCTTCAAAAATACTAAAAAAGTGATAAGAAATAATATTGAGACTGCTAACTCAACTTGATCCTAAAATAAAATGTAACAGATTCATTTATTTGGGAAGAGCAACTTCCTCACTGCACACAGGTACTCTCCTGACCGAGTGAGGCACACACGCTTAAGGATTAGATCCCAAAGACCTAGACTTGTTTCCTAAGTGCTTAGATTTACTTTTGGGTCATGTTATTGCTGCAAGAACTTGCCTCAGACCTTAATTCAAGTAGTCTTGTGTTTAAGTCGGTGTATTTCACTGACTCGGGCACAAATTATTCTAGGAGACTAAACATGTGAGCCAGATTTAAATAATTGTCTAAATCTCCTAACTCTAAACCTAAAAAAGGTAACGACCAAACTCTTACGGTCAACATTGATTTGAGTAGGTGAATTTGGAGTTTGATTTGTTTTCGATTGTTATTTGGATCCGATTTATGTTCTAGAAGTCTTCGAGTTTTTGTCATATTCATTTCTTCTTCTTTTTTTGTTTTTATCATTGTTTGTGTCATGATGATGGGTCATTATTCCTTTCAGTCAGATCTTGTGGCTTCTTTTCACCCACATCACCCTCATTCCCCTGGTCCGATCAGGATGACTCTCTTCTTGAACCACTATTATGTCTTATCATACACGAGATCAATCCTCGTATGATAAACGTCTTGCCTGGCATTTCATTCCATACTTTCTCATCCCTACATATTCGTTTCCTCCGATAACACGTTCTTTTCCTCCGGGGCATGCTTTGTTATAAAATAGGACTTGGATGGGATATTGCATTTAGAGAACAAGG
This sequence comes from Ottelia alismoides, assembly GCA_037367405.1. Lineage (NCBI taxonomy): Eukaryota > Viridiplantae > Streptophyta > Magnoliopsida > Alismatales > Hydrocharitaceae > Ottelia > Ottelia alismoides. The sequence goes on along the minus strand of JAZKJV010003691.1, from coordinate 1,883,922 downwards.
TCGATATCAAGCTAGAATGAAAGTGCACTTTTGGAGAATTTAGGATGAGATCAATGTGATGCACTTCTCAAGAAATCAAAGAATGCGTACAAATCATGAGAAATGATCGATATGACAGTACTGACTATGGATGATGATAAAACCATGGGGAGTTTATAATTTTACATGCTTATTCAATTACCATTGTTGCTCCAATCATCTTACGAGCCAATCCATTTCCCATGTCATGACCTCCCTGACCTCACTACTCAGAGACACTTCTTAGATCCTGATGAATACCTTGAATTATTCTAGCATCATGGGTCACATGAGGGACTACATTTTGATACGCCAAATATATTGAGTTCATCATATGAGCCATTTTTCCTCTTGATTGATGACATTGATGGATTTTATGATGACGAGACAACTACCAGTATTGCCTCAGTTTTCACTGAAGAGTTTTCATCACTCTCTGAGGGTTATCTCTGGAGGATGTAACATCTTCTTTGTACTTAGTTTCCCTCCCTGATTATGCACCCGATCTGTCGAATCATGTAATCGAGTCTTCTGAATCTTCTCTCCATGATTACTGATGAATCTCCATTTCAACACCTTTATTCTATCATTTTGGCCTTAAAAACCCTGTTTAATGCATGTAAATAGCATTACATTACAGAAATTAACATTCATCCAATGTTGTATAAATACTGTATAAAATATTATTTTTAATGCCAACATTATAGAATAAAGAAAGTAATTTTATGACCCTAAACCCCGAGACCTAGGCATCTTGATGACTAGGCTGACAAGGAATAAAGTAGAGGGGATAAGGGCTAATAATACAATAAAAATTACATTCTTTTATTCATTATTTATTCATTTTGGGACCTTTTTTATTTTTTACTTTTTATACCTCAAATAAAGAAACTTTGTACAAGAAAGTGTAGATAAAAATGTATAAAAAACAAAAATGATTTCATACAAAAATAATACACAATGTACTTTTTATACTATAAATAAAAGGCTAAAATTCCAACATCTTAATTAAACCCATATCTTCTAAATAAAATCTCAAAATGTATCAAGATGTCATTTAATTGTATATAACTTTAAATAAGCTATTCAATGAAGGTGGTTTCATATTTTTTGGATCTAAGGTGTGAAAGTTAGGTTTTGGACACCTAAGTACAATATTCCTGGATAAAATATTCATTTTATGTATTCTATATTATTTTTATAATTTTATATTTTTATAATTTTGTAACTATTATGTATAGTATCTGTACATATTTAAAACACATTAAAACCATGCAAAAACATTTAAATAAAATAATATACTAAAATACATAGAAGAATATACAACACATATATATAGTTAATACCTATATTTTATTAGTCTAAATATTATATCAGGAAAATATAATAAAAATATATTTATGTTTATAAAAATAAGTCAAAATTTAATAAAATAAGAAAATAAAATAATAAAATCAAAAATACAAAATAAAAATAAAAATACCTCAAACATAGGTATATATACATATAAAATAACACTAAAAACTTGCCATAAATAAGTTATAATAAATAATAATAATAATAAAATACTTTAGAAAATAATACACAATTTTTATTTTATAACTTAAAATTAATAAATCCATTTATTTATTTATTTAATTTATTTTTGATTTTTTCTCGGGTTTTGTCTTTTTATGGATGATATGGCCCAATCAGGCCACAACCTCCATTGACTTCGGGTCAAATCTGACCCTAGGCCTTGCTTGTCAAAGTCTTGCATTTTGACCCCTTTTCTTAATTTTCCCTACCGATTCTTTCACCAATCAGTTTGGATTCCTACACACTTCCCCCCCCCTCAATCCATCCCCTATCATATACGCGTGATTGCTCGGGTTGAGGAGCAATGATTCGCCCCATCTTCCTCGATCTTCCCTACGCCTTCGCCTGCCTGTACAAATGACCCCCCTTCCTATTTAATTTGTTGAACCTCCTTAAGGCCGTGTTTTCTCCTCCATTTTGTGCTCAAGGGTTCAAGTAAGGTGACAACCTCCTCACCCAGCTCTTTAGTTGATCGAGGACTAGCATAGGGTGGCATTCCACCAACTCCGATGAAGCTCCACCATGAGGTCGATCCCGTTCACCCCCAATCGACTCGAGGTACTTTTCTTGTCTTTTCTAGTTTAGTTTTAATCCCTAGGTTATTTTATGTGATTATTTTATCTTGTAATTACATGTATTAGCCATAGAGCCCTTGATTTGTAGTTCGCCATATCCCATCTTTGGCAAACCCTTTCCACCCATTTCCGACTAGTTCTGCGACGCCAACCATCTCATCTTGCTTCCCCTTCAATTCTCCTACGCAACCACCCGATCCATTCACCCTGCTCCCCCTTGGAGCAGGATCTGGGTGTCCCATCTCCTCTGCCTCGTCGGGACACCATCGCACAACCTCACCCGACTTCCATTCCCCTCTAATTGGGTCGAGGCATTTTTCCCTCGACCTCATTTTCTTCCTGTGTCCAAACCAATGATCCAGCTAAAGGATATTTTAAGACTCGTCGGAGGTACCTAGAACCTCTAGGTTTCCTCAACGTCGTTGGTGGACTCTAGTTGTCATCGAACCAATTTTGAGCTTTCAACGACGAGGCCTGCAAGAGTCTTTTTGGGCTTTTTGCAGTAAACAAGGAGGCTGGAGGGTCAAGCCTTTGCTGATCGAAGCTCGGAGGAATGATGCTTCATCCCTATTCTTCCAAGCCACCCCAAGGTCGTCTGATCTCCCTTGTTCTTCTAGACGTACATCGAGCATCAGATCAAGCGAGCCAGAGCAATTGATCCTCTCTGGATGATCTAATCATGTGCGTCCATCCTGAAGTGTCATCGTACGCGTTGGGCACACCACGTGTATTAATGACCATCATCCAACCATCCGCCCGTGCCACATTTGGGTATTTTGCATTTTCACCCAGTGCACTTTTTGTATTTAAATATTAGCGCTTAATATTTAATTTCTCATTATTATATTTTTGGACAATTTAAAGTAGACCCTAAATTCTCATTATATTTATGTTTAGGTCCTTTACCATTCATGTTGGAAATGCAAGCCCACGGCGAGTCATTATGCAATAAATGTTATTGCACATATCATTCCCTGATCTGAAATGAAGAATAAATGGTTTGCATAATAGGTTCCTTAGTACAATTAGGGTTATGTACCATGGCCATCTTAATGATCATGCAGCTGTTGATTCAATTATTGAATCATAGAGGCTGCTGCTTGAATGAATATCTAATGGGTTAGATTGGGACTCATCAAGCACCGTCAAATGATCGTTAAGAGATGATCTCCAGCCTGAGTAGGAGATGGCAATACTTTCTCATTTAGGCTGATATCTAACCGACCTCTTGATGCAGGTCCTCTGCATAGGAATAGAGATTCGGAGGTGTCAGAGTTGTTAGGTCAAAGAGTTGACTTAACGAGATCGAGATAACCGAAGTCCTATATCGTATACTGTCACGATACAGGAACGCATCCTCTGACCGGAGACAGATGTGTTACTATATGTCTAAGTATGTACATTTGGCAGACCAATAGGTTGATGACCTAACCAAGGTCTATACACCGGCACGTTGGTGTGCATATAAGGGCATATGAGTAATACGATCTCTCAAAGGGATCATACAAGTTCAGTTACTGAACCGGAAGGCATGAGCTCACTCATGAGATATTGGGAAGAATCAAATTCCGTGCGCACGGTCGTCTCGCTTTGGAAGCTTGACTGAATTTGTAGGTTTGATATATACTTTTAGAAAGTATATGATCAAGACCTAGGTACGATATACGCTTTTGGAAAGTGTATGATTGATACCAACTCCCACTGATCGAATGAGAAACTTACTGATAAAACCATGAAGTAGACAGTATAAAGTTGATCCAATACTTCGGGTTTAGTCTGAGTCTTCCAGTATGCAGGATGTACAGGTACTGGGAATACCTGAGGGTGATGTGATCATAAACGATTGTATAACCATGACGCTTCCATTCCTAGGGAGTCATGAAACGGGTCTGGATTTTAGTGACTCCTCTCAGTAGAGAAGTGATCTGATCTTGGTCCAAGTGTTGGACAATGATCTGAATGTGATTCAGATTCAATGAGAAGATTAGATTTACGGTCTTGATTTAATCAAGCATCTATGGGAGGCCCGCGATCTGGATTTGAGATATGATCTCAATATCCATGTCACTATACGTGGAACAATACAATCGCCATGTCCTTATCTCCAGGTATCTGCGGAGAAAACACATTATCCTTGAAGGAGTTCATGGATAGTTCTATTGTTGATATATATATCTGAGCATTAAGAAAATGGATAATTAAATGTGATTTAATTATCATGAGTAATATGAATTTGATTCATATTATAAAGAGAGTTATCTGAGATAATTAAATGTGATTTAATTATCAAAGATGTAAATAATGTGAATGTGATTCATATTATTTGAGAACAAGAGAATAAAGATCGAAGATGATTAAATGTGATTTAATTATCATGGATATGAATAATGTGGATAGCAATATCCATATTAGTCATATATATTATAAATGTGATTTATAATATATAAGAGAGAGCTATTTGTAATTTACATTTGCTAATTAAATGATAATGTGAATTGGATTCACATTGGACATTGAATTGAAAATGTAATTTACATTTTATTTTGGGTTGTGAATATGATTCACAAATTTCCAATGGCATGATTGGAATGTTCACAAAATAAATTGGATTTATTTTTGTGAAATAATTTGCAACAAAAGTTGTTGCAAATATTGGAGAGAATCATGAGATAATGCAATCTCATGTAATAGGAAAAAGGGCATCCACCTTCCATATAGGAAGAGTGGACGGCCACAATTCCCATGAGGAATTGGTGGCCGTCCACCCTCCTTATGGAATGAGGCTTGCCTCCTTTCCTATTTCTCCAATGGAGATTGATTTGATATAAATCAAATTATATTTATTGTATATTTGATTTTTATTAAATTAATTGTTGTTGGATTTTTTCCAACAAAATTTAAGCCATTGAAAGAAACACAATCAATGAGGACCATTGGATTTGTGTTGTCTCATGGATTGAGATCCATGGATCCTGAAACCCTATAAAAGGAGAGGAACCCCATTGCTCTTCTTTACACAACAAGAGACAACAAGTCTTTCTATCTCCCTTTCTCTCTACACGCCCTCTCTCTCCCTCTCATGGCCGTCCACCATGGATGCTCTAGAGAGGTTCTCCATCGCCGCAGAATCGTCGTTATGCTGCCTGATGGTTTGCTCGTGGAACTCCGTCTACTTCAGCGTACCTTTCTCGTGAAGAAGACGTCGGATCTCGTGTGTCGAGATCAGGAGATCCGTCGCTTGGATCATCAACATGGATTGCGAGAAGCACGCGGTTCATCCCCGCGCTCGCAAGCGTCTCCTCCATCGGATCGGACTTCAGACAGAAGGTCTCTTCGTTTAGAGAGTCGATCGCAACCACGCTTCAAGAGGTAACCCTAATACTTGTTTGTGGTTTAGACGAAACGATCCGATAAGTGTTCTTGGATCATGTGGTTTCGTCATATGAAAAAATGTTAATTTTCGCTGCATAGAACAACTAGTGCGACTAGTCGTTCTTCGTCATATTCGATACGACGATCGCGCTTCCGTGATGTGCTTGAGGATCTAACCATATCCTTCAAGTGGTATCAGAGCCTTAGGTCGGTGGTTTTGGATACGATCCATAAATCGAAGACGACTTGGGTTCATTAGGGTATGTGAAAGTTTTCTTGCATTTCATTTTCGCATCTCTGTTTTGATATTATTTTCGGCACTGTTTAAATTGTTTAAACACGAAAATAATAATTTAATTTTTTCCCCATTAAATAAGGAAACCGTAGGATCTGAGTTTGCATGATTTCGATTCCGTTTGCTCAAGATATGCTCATTTTAGTGAACATGTATCCACTGTTTCGGGGACTGCGGATCATGACGTAATTAAAATGCTAATTGCGGATTTGAAACGCCTTGAAATGCGTGAAAACTTCTTAAGTTCTGTTGTAAATCAAATTAGAAAACTTTAGGAACTTATTTTGCTTAATTTAGATTTAAATTGATTGAGATATGATATTTTTAGTAAGTGAGGGTCTCTGTTGGAAATACTTTCCTAATCAAGAACCTAGTGATTGTCATTTAATCAATAAGTGAAATTAAATTGTTTAATTTCCTAGAATAATTGTGCATAAATATTTGTGAAATATTTAATGATAATTATTTCCTTAAATGACTTTTCCCTAACCAATAAATGATTAGATGTGATCTAGATCAAGATTGGTTACATGATCTACATGATCAACATTCCAACAAACATGTTGCTTGAATAGGACTTGGGATTTGTTTAGCAGATCTCATTATAATATTAATCAAAATTATTTTGATTATTATTATATGGTATAATTTCGTTTGAAGAACCGATGATCATCTCAAGTACAAAATGATCTATTTTGCATTATCCTTTCCCGAGGTGGATATGGTGTCTAGTCGGAGAGCATTGGAGTTGCGGGTTGCAACGTATGTGGTCCGTCCCACTCTCGTCAGTACTGGCCATGACAGCGGGCAGGGTTAGTATAATGCTTAAGAAATCATGATGTATTTCTAATTATTAAAATTCGAAATAATACGTATTTGAGATAATACCATAATTCAAGTAACAAATTAAAAATGTTTGTTGGATATTAATTGGATCATTAATTTAATATGATTAGATTAATTGGAATCCAATTAAAATTAAAATACTCTATTATGAATAGAGATGTTATTTCCCTTGGAAGAATTAGTCATAATGAATATGATTCATAATGATTAATTAGAATTTGAATATGATATGGAGGATCACATAAGTGACATCCATGGTCTTCCGTCAAGGCGGAGGGTTCCGTTGCCAGGGATTGTATGTAGGAGACACCTATACGAAGTGACAGCTCCTGTATGCAAGCGCATCTGAATTGGGCTCTTTGGTTCTCGAAAGAGTAAGGCCGTATAGTGACCCCAATATTGGATCCTCATATTATTGGGGCGATATTGGATTGCGTATAACGAGTACTATTCCTGTTGACAGTTGGTTCAATTAGCAATGGGTCAACATCGCCTTAGGGGTGGTGGGCCCGGGTGTTAAAGACCGAATTGGGAATGCAAGTTGGACTTGCAAGGCGGAATGTGTTCCCGCTTCTTTTTATCCGAGTTGCAGATTCTCATATTATTGGGATGTAACAAAGATAAGGAAGGAGATCCCAGATCTTGTTGAGATATGGTAAGTATATGTCTTACATTGAAAGTGATTAAGGGAATGAACTTTCAGTGTTGACAAAACAAGACAACTTTGATATAAAAATTCCTAAATCAAAGTAATATATATATATATATGCAAATTTTTTATTTCAGACAATCCTTCATTAAAACCCACTCAATGTTATACTCAATAATAACCAGTAAAATATCATGGATTGGACTCATGATCCAGATATTGTACTTGCAGTTGAACACATAATGTATGTGGTTGCAATGTGTAAGTTTCCTCATAATAATGAGGAATGACAATTAAATAGATAATAGGACTACAACCCTAGGGTTTGTATGTCTCTATAGTCTTGATCTCATCGGATGTACTTTGGAAGTAACATGTTGATGATGATCGCAATTGTCAAATAATCCTTATAAAGACTTAAGAAGATATTCTGGCATACATATGTGCTCTTGACATTTATCATGAATGACATGGTTCACTGTATCATGCAGAATGGTGGCTCTATAAGAGATGATGTATTCAAAATATTTGAATACCTACCTGAACCAATGTTTCAAGAGTTTAGATGGATGTAGATACCATGAGTGTCATCGTTCTACTGTCTATACTCTAGTCATTAATGATGCTTCATAATATTCATATTATATGAATTTAATGAAGCATGTATAAATGTTGAAATGCTCTTACATTGAGTTCTTTTGAATTTAACGTAAGAGATCCTTAATCTTAAGCAATGGTTGCTTATAGATAAAGGGAGCGCAGTGGAAGCATGGTTTGGACCCAAGAAAGAAGGAAAGTCAAAGAGTTTACTGGACTTCTGTGACTTCCATATGGCATCCAAAGAGTTGGATGAATGCCAAAACTGCAATAAGTTGATGTGTTGATAGTATGACTATCAAGTCTGTCTAAAATCCTTAGAGAAGGACTCTGATAGAGCATCAAAATAATCTACATAAATCATTGAAATTGACTTTCTTATTTGATAAGATAGAGTCTAATATTTGTATCTCAATCTTCTGACAACACTTGCAATGGGTTGCATATGTTTTAGAAGATTGAAAAAATTTGATCTTAAGGTTTATAGTTATCCACATGGATATTGATGCAATTGTTGCTACAATCTCTATTGGATTGATAGACTTGTTAATTTCAGTGGGAGAGCCCTTAGTCTTAGAGAATGTCTCTATGACCTAGATATAAGAATACACTCATTGTTTGTTTCTAAATGTTGGAAATAAACATGAATTCTGAGGTAGAACTATCATAAAGAGTTATGATGGAGATATTTCAGATAGTAATATAAAATCTAGTGGACTCCACTAAATTAGAAAATTAATGAATGGTTCATTAACATTTCTAAATACTGAAATTAAAACCTTTATAAGATCAATAGGAGGATGAAGATCATATGACAATGATCTAGCATCGAGCCTTGGACATTTGTCTATTGATTTGATCAATAGACTAGTAAGAGATGAAACTTTAGAATGTCTAAAATTTCAAAACTTACATACTTATGAATATTATATTCAAAGTAAAATGTCCAATACACCATTCTTTGGGAAAGGTGTAAGATGTCAAGGTATTCAGGATCTCATACATATTGATGTACGCGGATCATCTATATCATAGTAAACATTATGGATATGTGATATCTGTTGATGATTATGTATGATATGAGATTTCTTCTCTTCACCTAAGAAACCTTTGAAATGTTCAAAGATTTCATTATTTTTGGTTTAGAACCAAAGTTTGAAGGAAGACAAAATGAATTTTATCTAATCTAGGTAGCAAGTACCTGCTAGATAAATTCAAAGAATACCTTATAGAGATATGAATATCATTTCTATCTCAATCCTCCTAACACACCTTAACTCAATAGAGTTATAGGGAGATACAATTGGATCATGTGTGACATGATCTTTTCAATGATGAATTTTAGCATAATTATCACTTAGTTTCCAGGTATGAATGTGTAGTAGAGACTACAATGTATATCCTTAGTAAGGTTCCATGTATGTTGGAATCTAGCACTTGAGAGTGCTGCTTCATTAGGAAAATAAAGGATGGTATTGGATACCTACTTTATGACCTTGAGATTCTTAAAGTATCTCATCTCTGAGAATGTGATTCTTAGAGGTTGAGACTCTTGAGAATCAAGATGAAAATGAAGTGTAGGAACTCATTTAATCTTGAGAAGATAATGAGGCTCCTGAAATTGGAAACTAAAAAGGACAATTAATGATGAAACATTAATACCTCTTCAAATGAGTTTGAGGATGTATTCCATGTGTCAGTTAAGTCTGACAATGATCGAACTTCATATGATGAATCTCTTAAGGATCATGACATGGAAAGATGGATTTTAGCAATAAAAGTCTAACGTAGACTTCATATACAAGTGTTGTATATGGACCCTTGAGGATCCACCTATATGGGTAATACCTATAAAGGTGTAAATGGATCTTCAAGAGAAAGGGAACCTGATGAGAAGTTGGAGACCTTCAAAGCACAATTCGTAGCCATGAGCTACACACCGGAAGACAAGACATTGCTTGCGATGAGACTTGCTCTTCGGTGACGATGCTTAAAACCATCAGAATATTGCTAATCTTAGCTACACAACTTGACTATTGCATCTTCAAGATGTAAGTCAATATTGCATTCCTCTATGAATACCTCTCTGAGGATATTCACATGAAGTAGCCCCAGGGCTTCATGGTTGAGAAAAGCAAGATGTGAAAGCTAAGGATCCATCTATGAACTCAAATAAACTTCTTGATGTTGGATCATAAGATTATATAAAATTATAAATGTTATGATTTCAGATAGAATCTGGATGAGCCATGTGAAGCTTAGTGGGAGTGCCTTTGTGTTCATCGTGCTAAATGTAGATAATATCCTAATCATTTAGAATGATATAAGGATGATAATAAGTGTTTTATAGACTGGCTATTCCATATCTTGAAATATATTTTCAAAGATACCTCTTAGATCTTAGTTCTGAAATTGTTCAGAAGCAAAGAGCAGAGGATAATGGGACTGTCACATTTGTATTACACCTTGGACATATTCTATTCTTAGAAATTCCAAGAAAGACTTCCTTCCCTTAAGATATGATACTGACCTATCTAAAGGGATAACACCTCAAAGAGTTGAGGAAGTGAATGCTAGAACTACTTGCCCTTAGGCATCAGTTCTGAGAAGCCGGGTGTGTGCTAGATGTGTACAAAAGCCAGATGGCTGCCATGCAGTGGGAGTAGTAAACTGTTACTAATACTACCATGGAAATAAAACACTTGGTTGCAGTAAATGAAAAATCTTCATAGATGAGAAGATTTTTGAGATAGTGATCTCAAAGTCTTATCTTCAAAAACTTAAGACTTTATAGATAGAGATCTAAAAGGTCTTAATTGTGGATACCATAAGAGATAGTGATCTCCAGGAATAAGGGAATTCTGATAAGGATTATGAAAATACTGGTTATGATAATTGTTAAGCTGTAGTGCCAAGGACAATGTAACTAACAAGATTGAGTATTGGTTGCATAAGATGCAACATTCGCATTAAATGCGAGCACTGTTACTGGGGATATGCAAGTGCCGTAAAAGGACTTGGCGTAGTCTCACGGGAACAGAGTGACTGATCAGCTTACCTAGCTATTTTCTAAATAGCCTATGATTGTCACATGAGTGCGTGTTTAAATGATTAGCCCATTAATGGCTCTTTGGGCTAGTAGGAGATTGTTGGAAATGCGAGCCCACGGCGAGCCATTATGCAATAAATGTTATTGCACATATCATTCCTTGATATGAAATGAAGAATAAATGGTTTGCATAATAGGTTCCTTAGTACAATTAAGGTTATGTACCATGGCGATCTTAATGATCATGCAGCTGTTGATTCTATTATTGAATCATAGAGGCTGCTGCTTGAATGAATATCTAATGGGTTAGATTGAGGACTCATCAAGCACCGTCAAATGATCGTTAAGAGATAATCTCCAGCCTGAGTAGGAGATGGCAATCCTTTCTCATTTAGGTTGATATCTGACCGACCTCTTGATGCAGGTCCTCTGCATAGGAATAGAGATTCGGAGGTGTCAGAGTAGTTAGGTCAAAGAGTTGACTTAACGAGATCGAGATAATCGAAGTCCTATATCGTATACTGTCACGATACAGGAACGTATCCTTTGACTGGAGACAGATGTGTTACTATATATCTAAGTATGTACATTTGGCAGTCCAACAGGTTGATGACCTAACCAAGGTCTATACACCGGCGTGCTGGTGTGCATATAAGGGCATATGAGTAATACGATCTCTCAAAGGGATCATACAGGTTCAGTTACTGAACCAGAAGACATGAGCTCACTCATAAGATATTGGGAAGAATCAAATTCCGTGCGCACGGTCGTCTCGCTTTGGAATCTTGACTGAATTTGTAGGTTTGATATATACTTTTGGAAAGTATATGATCAAGACCTAGGTATGATATACACTTTTGGAAAGTGTATGATTGATACCAACTCCCAATGATCGAATGAGAAACTTACTGATAAAACCATGAAGTAGACAGTATAAAGTTGATCCAATACTTCGGGTTTAGTCTGAGTCTTCCAGTATGCAGGATGTACAGGTATTGGGAATACCTGAGGGTGATGTGATCATAAACAGTTGTATAACCATGATGCTTCCATTCCTAGGGAGTGATGAAACGGGTCTGGATTTTAGTGACTCCTCTCAGTAAAGAAGTGATCTGATCTTGGTCCAAGTGTTGGACATTGATCTGAATGTGATTCAGATGCAATGAGAATATTAGATTTACGGTCTTGATTTAATCAAGCATCTATGGGAGGCCCGCGATCTGGATTTGAGATATGATCTCAATATCCATGTCACTATATGTGGAACAATACAATTGCCCTGTCCTTATCTCCAAGTATCTACGGAGAAAGCACATTATCCTTGAAGGAGTTCATGGATAATTCTATTGTTGATATATATATATATATATATCCGAGCATTGAGAAAATGGATAATTAAATGTGATTTAATTATCATGAGTAATATAAATTTGATTCATATTATAAAGAGAGTTATCTGAGATAATTGAATGTGATTTAATTATCAAAGATGTAAATAATGTGAATGTGATTCATATTATTTGAGAACAAGAGAATAAAGATCGAAGATGATTAAATGTGATTTAATTATCATGGATATGAATAATGTGGATAGCAATATCCATATCAGTCATATATATTATAAATGTGATTTATAATATATAAGAGAGAGCTATTTGTAATTTACATTTGTTAATTAAATGTTAATGTGAATTGGATTCACATTGGACATTGAATTGAAAATGTAATTTACATTTTGTTTTGGGTTGTGAATATGATTCACAAATTTCCAATGGCATGATTGCCATGTTCACAAAATAAATTGGATTTATTTTTGTGAAATAATTTGCAACAAAAGTTGTTGCAAATATTGGAGAGAATCATGAGATAATGTAATCTCATGTAATAGGAAAAAGGGCATCCACCTTCCATATAGGAAGAGTGGACGGCCACAATTCCCATGAGGAATTGGTGGTCGTCCACCCTCCTTATGGAAGGAGGCTTGCCTCCTTTCCTATTTCTCCAATGGAGATTGATTTGATATAAATCAAATTATATTTATTGTGTATTTGATTTTTATTAAATTAATTGTTGTTGGATTTTTTACAACAAAATCTAAGCCATTGAAAGAAACACAATCAATGAGGACCATTGGATTTGTGTTGTCCCATGGATTGAGATCCATGGATCCCAAAACCCTATAAAAGGAGAGGCACCCCATTGCTCTTCTTTACAAAACAAGAGACAACAAGTCTCTCTCTCTCCCCCTTTCTCTCTACACGCCCTCTCTCTCTCCCTCTCTTGGTTGTCCACCATGGATGCCCTAGAGAGGTTCTCCATCGCCGCAGCGTCGTCGTTATGCTGCCCGATGGTTTGCTCGTGGAACTCCGTCTACTTCAGAGTGCCTTGCTCATGAAGAAGACGTCGGATCTCGTGTGTCGAGATCAGGAGATTCGCCGCTTGGATCATCAACATGGATTGCGAGAAACACGCGGTTCATCCCCGTGCTCGCAAGCGTCTCCTCCGTCGGATCGGACTTGAGACAGGAGGTCTCTTCGTTTATAGACTCGATCGCAACCATGCTTCAAGAGGTAACCCTAATACTTGTTTGTGGTTTAGAAGAAATGATCCGAGAAGTGTTCTTGGATCATGTGGTTTCGTCGCATGAAAAATTTTTAATTTCCGCTGCATAGAACAACTAGTACGACTAGTCGTTCTTCGTCGTATTCGATACGACGATCACGCTTCCGCGATGCGCTTGAGGATCTAACCATATCCTTCAATTCGAACCGACAAGCCCTGGGTTATTTGCATTTAAATGCTCGTGAGTTTAATTTACTGTAGTTTGGTTAGAAATTTTGAAATATCAACTATATATTTTGTGTTGTAAATGCAGAAGGGCCCTCGCATTTATTTTTATTTACATTTCTTCCCTTGTTAGTACTTATATTTTTGGTGTGATTTCTCCATTTATTTAAAATAACTATTGTACGAGAAAAAAATCCCAAAAATAGGAGTAGGTGCTTGTTATAGTGTAGTTTCACGATGCATTTTTGGATTTTGATTTTAGGCATTTACTTATTTATTAAAATTTAAAAGAGCATAGTTTTTTTCCATGTTTAGCTTACAAAATCTAAAAAATATAATTTTTTTAAAACATTAAAAAGATATATTTTAGTTGAGGTATTTCAAATTGTTTGCAGACAAGGCATTGCATTATTTAGTCTACGTACCGAAAGTGTTTATTTATTTATTTCACAACTCCAAAATTTGAATCCATAAAAATAGAAAAAGAGAACTCTTAAAAATTGAAAACCCCAAAAACATTTATAAAAATATAAAAATTCTTAAAACCCCCAAAAATAGTGTTTTCTATTTTATAATTTTATCTACATTATTACTTATAAATTACAATTGATTTGAAATTTTTGGATATTATTTGCAAGTTTAAATTTCCATTTCAATTTCGACCTATTAATTAACTCTTGATTTGAGATATTTTTTACTTTCAAAATACATAAAAATTAGCGTTATTATCTAAAAATTACAAAATAGTAAAAAGTGATTTAAATACGAAAAAAATATTTAATTTCATGTTTTTATTCATTTTTAGTTATATTTATTTCTATATTATTGTATATTGTATATATAATCTTATTTATTCTATATTATATCTATAAAAAGAAAAGGAACTAAAAATATGAAAAATATAAAATAAAATAAAATTCAGAAATTAGAAACACACAAATCTATACAGTCTAAAAACAAAAAATATATAAAATTAAAAACCCACAAAAAATAAAAAAACATAAAATAAAATCACAAAATCATCTTGTGCATTCAATTTCCCATTTTGTCCATTTGCTTCCTATGTTCGACCTCTACACATACTTGCACTTATACACTTCCTTTTTGTAGAGGTATTATAATTTTTAACTCCAAACTTTTATTTCATTTCTTGATTTATTTGTGGATTAATTGTTGATTGATTGGGATTTTGTGAGCGACTACCACAATGATAGTCCAGTTCTCGTCTTGTGTATACTACATTAGATCCTCGTAAAATCCTAGTTATCAAATGCCACCATTGCTTGGGAGCAGTTGTGCATAGATTGATTTTGGATAGTCATGTCTTCTTTATTGTCTACTTTTTATTTCTTTTTATTTCATTTGATATTATATTGTTGAATTGTCTAACCACTCTTCATATTTGACTTTGTTGTGAGGAATCACAGATTGAGGGAGGTACTCTACTCGAAATGCTTACACACCCGCGTGAGGTAATGTTTAGGCCTAGCATCTAGTACGGACTTGGAGAAATTTTGAAGACAAACTTTTTGTGCATTTATTTTACTTGTAATTCAAAATGAGAGAGAGACTATTATTTGTAATATTCAGGACTCTTAGGACACTTCACGAGGTCCAATGCCCGAGGGATTGTTCCCTTGGGGGCCTCATTAGTTTTGTCATGTTTTCATCACCTTTTCTTTTTATTTGTTTCATGAATTTCACTTTTCTTTGTTTTTGAGATTGAGTCCTAGTTGTAGGATTACTTGTCAATAGAATAAGGTCTACAAACCTAATTATATCTGTCTGTACCTATAGATTCGTGCTTAGACTTAGTCAAAGTTTATTTGTTAATTATTTGGACTTGAGACCACATGGTGAGAGAGGTCACATACAACGCTTGCATGACCCGTTGTGGCAGGCACCGAGTGACCTCCAAGACCGTACCTTGCTCATAATTCTAGATAGTTGACAATTTGTGCTTCACACTAATAGTATGTTCTCATATAAGTCGATTTCATCAGCTTGCATTTGCATATAGATAGGTTTCAATTATGTATAACATCCTGCACGAAGAGAGCTAGAGATAAGGTGAGCACTTCTCTTTAGCATACATCATCGTTTCTGCCTTGCATTACTTTTCCGACTCTCTCCCTCTGATTTTGGACACTTAGGAACCAAAAAGAATTGACTCCTTGTTAGTCTTATGCATTTCTCATTAAAAATATAAAAAGTGATAATAAATAAAATTAGGACTACTAAGTTTACTCGACCCTAAAATAAATCAAAAAGAAAAAGTTTCTTGGGGAGAGTAACCCCCTCATTGTATTCGTTTTCATTTGCTCACGTGCACACTAAGGTTAGTGCTCAAATCCCATCAGCCTTTCTAAGTGTTTGTACAATTTTGTGATTCTAACCTAACTCTAAAATAGACAAGATAAAAAGATCGAACTTTTACGGTCTTCACTGAGTTGAGTAGGTGAATTGAGGGGTGTGTTATCTATTGTGTATATTGTGTAATTGTTTGTGTGCATACTCGATTGTCTTTGTTCATTTGTGCCTTTTTCTCTTATCTATTGACTTGACCATCGTGTTCTCTCGATCAATTTCCTGTTGTTTTGAGATGGCCGACTGGAGTGATTTCTATCCGGACTTTGCGGATCACTTGTACACTCCAGCTTGTCCACCTTCATTTTTTAGGAGGATTTTACTCCTGACTTTTATATATATCTGCCTAACCCATTATTTCAGGAATCAGATTTTGATTTTCATCCATCATTACCACCACCATCACCTTCACATTTCGATAATCCACTTTTCCAAGAATACTTTGACTCGGAATGTGATTTTTGCCCACATACACCCATTCATTCCACTCAACCGATAATAAAATTTTGGAGTCACCTTTCATGGAGTCCTTACTTGAGACCTTGACTCGAATAATGGAGCATATGAATTCAAGGATTGATGATCTAACTATTTTGAATAAGAGCCAAAATGGCGCTCCATCATTTGAGGATATGGATTCACTTAAGGATCTTCATGAGAGTCTGTAATCGCCCAAAATACAAAAAAATGAGAAAATTTGAAAAATACAAAAGAATTCAGGAAACATGGTTGATTCATCTTGTGAGGAGAGGGAACATATGACATATCATTTTCCCACACGTTCACTTGCTCCACGTCCTACCTTTGACCCCAAGGATGACACTGTACAGACTGCTCCTAGTCATCCTTGTGTAGATGTTGATTTCGACCTCCTTCCTCGTATGGAGAAGATCCAAAAAATTCAAGAAAATGTTTTCCGAACCTAGAGTGGTGGTTTCTATTCATGAGATCATTGATGCCTCACTTTGCTAAGCCATATCCCATTTATCTGCTCCTCCACCCAAGAAGATAAAGCGAAGGAGCAGATCTGAGCATCATATCTTGACCATGACCACTGCCCACGCCATCACCCACCGTTTTTCTGTGAAAGAGAACACTGCTACACCCTTCATTAGATGCATCATTTTTAACTATTCATGTAATCACACTCTCCTTGATGGAGGTTCTTCAATTAGCATAATACACTTCTCGTTGGTTTAGTCTCTTCACTTAGAGACTCTCAAGAAAACCAGGATGATCGTTCAGTTTGCTAATGGATCTCTCAAGAGGTCGAAGGGCATTCTAGAGAACACTGTCATTTGGATTTAGGGAATGAGTTATACTGCTGATTTTGTCGTATTTCCTATGGAGACCCCCACCACTAGAGAACATTCTCTAATCATCCTACGATGACCCTCTCTCGCCTCTCTGAAAGTCACTATTGATTATGGATCAGGAGATATTCTCTTCCATCCTAATGATGTGAGCGATGTGGTCATCACTACACCTACTGCCGACCAGAGACATGCATTTGATGTGGCTACACCTATCTTAGCCGACCCGAGGACTATGATCTCGATGATACTATCAGAGAGTTTTGCTGTATGTTGGATGATACTAAGACCCAAGAATTCCTATCCTAAGAGGAAGACTCGGAAAGCATATACCTTGGAGTTCCCTCTTCTGACACTTGGTGATGCATTGATGACATCTGCAGGATTTACATGATTGATACATTTGAGCAGACGGAAGACTTATTGATTAATGAGGTTGAGTTTGATATTATTGGTTTTATCAATGAATTCATGCCTTTTGATGAGGATGATGATCCGGTTGAGACCTCAGAGGACGAACATGACCTTACAACTTCCACATATGAGTTCGTTCCCTCTTGTTTTGACCTAGATGAGACATCCAAGGATGGACCTTACTACACTTCTTCCACTGACTCGTTCGTGCCTTTTTGATTTGAGAACACTGAGGATACCTTCCAGGTTGACCCTGATCAGATTGTGTCTACTGAGGACCTCTATGTCAACCTACATCTTATAAAATTCACTCCTCAGCGTTCCTGCAAGAAGGTCCACTTTCTACCTTTTTAATCTTTGTATATCACTCTGTATATGTGATTTCATTTTATCTCCTTCTATCTACCATTTTCGTTCATCCACCCCATTTTCATGTTGCCTTGTTTAGGATGTACTTTTTCTTTAGGGGTGGACGAACTGAGTGTTCATTCTTAGTTCTGTTTCATCACTCTTGTTCTTACTTATACTTAGGGCTCTTTTACCCTATGTATGGGCGAGTGATGCATATATTCTTCTCGATCTCTTCTTCTATCTTCATCTGTCTTTTCTTCTTTTTGTTCTCATTTTTCTCTTTTTATCGAAAAGGTGTTGTCTCTTTTTATCAATCTTCTATACTTAGGACATACTTTGTCCTAAGTATAGGGGGTGTGCACCTCGAGTTCTTTCATTCTTTGATCATCTCCACTCTCTCCTTTTCTTGTATATACTCACAGATATCTTACCCTAAGTATAGGTGGAGATCGTCTAAGTACGATCCGTTCCTTCCCACCCTTGACCCTCTCTGCCTTATATATAGTCTGCTATACTCTGAATTATTTGATCTTAAGTATAGGGGGGACAATCGACTTCTCATTCATTTCATCTCTCATTCTTTCATTCATTCGTTTATTCTTTAAGCTTTTCTATACTCATTATGAATTATATTTTCTCCTTTTCTCTTTGATCTTTAAGGACATAACTCAAGGTAAATATAAAGGGGTCGTATATACTATGTATATACATTACCCATAACTCATACTTTCTTATTTTTAATAATAAATATGGCTAAAATTCTGTATAAATACTATATACTATATAAATTCATTAAAATCACTTAATAAAAAGATGTTTATTATTCCTCAAATTCTTTTTTATTTACTGATTAATAAATCAGGTAAAAGTATTTTTTACAAAATGTTTGAAAAATAGTTTGAAAATCTTTTTGAAAACTATTTGGAAATTATTTTGTTAAATATTTTCAACCTTGTAAAAATATTTTGTTTGTAAAATTTTCTTTTTTTTTGAGTTAAGTAAAATCTTTTGAAAAACTATTGTCAAATGTTTGGAAAATGGTTGCAAAAATATTTTGAAAAACCTATAAATATTATTTGAAAAACCTTTGCAGAATGATTTTCAAATGTTTGTAAAATTTGTTTGTAAAAATTATTTTGTTTTATGTATTTAAAAATTATTTCTAGAATGATTTTCAAATAAGTTTGAGGAATATACACATCACACCAAAATTATTTATTATCTGTATAAATTTATCTATAAACTTAACTATCTTATATCTTGTAAATTCTTAAAAACTCAACTCTTGTAAATAATAAGATGCATCACCATGTAAATATATGTACCTATTTTCTTAGCCAAAATCTTTTGTTTTCAGAAATCACAAAAACATTTATAAAACCTTTTAAAAAATCCATAAAGAGTTCAAAAATTGAAAATTGCACCATAAAAATATTTTTCATTGCATTATACATAGAATTTGCATAGAATTTGCATTTTTCCGATTGAGTTTGATAATTGAACAAGTCTAAGTAAAATCCGAAGATTGGAGCTTGGTTGGACCTTAAATCTAACTAATTACAGGAACTTTATAGGAGTTGGAATTGAGGTACTTTGGGTCTAGTTGACTTAATTCTTTGAGAATAGTGAGACTTGGTTCAATGTATTCCTATGTAGAGTATTTCGGAGCACACACACGACTCTTGTTGATAGTGACCTAACTTGGACACATGCACCTTTCACTTGTCTGAACTAAGTTGGAATGGTGAGGGGATTGGATCTGCCATCATGAGAAGCACACAAGTGGAAACATTTGTCCTCGTCTAGAGAGGGAAGTGCACCCCAAACTCGTACAGTAGCAGAGATGTCTAAATACAAGAGAATGTGGGTTGCAATAATGCTTCAAAAAAGGGATAGACTATTGGCTCAAGATGAAAAACTACTTATGTAAATGCTGTTGTATATAGTATTTAAAAAAACTCCAAAAAAATGGACAAGCCTGATTTAAAATAAAATGCCTACCTGAGTGTTCATATTTGTATAGTCAATAAGCAAGCTTGAGCTTTAAAGTCATACCGTGTGAGCATTCAGCCGGATGACTTGTCTACATTGGTCATGCATCATAAGATAGGTGGCTATCATAGCTACCGTACATTCTTCTCTTCACCCCCTCCTCTTGAGCTGGTTGTCAGTTGAACTTAGAAGTGAATACCCCATTCCATGAGGAAGGAGTTGCGAGATTGGGGAATCATTGGGTTGTCATGCTGGAGAAGTCAGTCTCTTTGTCATTTCAGTTGAGGGGAGCCACTGCCACACACACTTTACAAGTGAGATTCATAGTCATAAGGGTTTACGTATGATTTGAAATATTTTGACCTGGCTATTGAAGAGACTTGTGCAGAGTTTTGGGATTCTCGAAGGCCGTCGTGTTTCAAATTCGATTCCCAATAAGGTACCTACCACACTAAAAATCAAAAGGTCCTAATTGAGCTCCAAATTGTGATTTTGTGAAGATAAGTTTGAAATTTAAACTTAATCCACTTTCTTTCTTTTTCTTTTTTATTTTTGTGCACTTACTGCATAAGTGTTTGCTAGGGACTAGCAAAGGACAGTATATGGTGGGTGAAGAATATCCATTTCACCACCTTTATTCTATCATTTTGGCCTTAAAAACCATAGCTAATGCATGTAAATAGCATTAAGTTGCATAAATTTACATTCATCCTATGTTATATAAAGATTATATAAAATACTATTTTTAATGCTAAAATAATATAATAAAGAAAATAAAAAATGAATAAAATGCCAAAAGAATTTTATGACCCTAAATCCTGAGACCTAGGCATCTTGATGACTAGGTCAACAAGGAATAAAGTCAGAGGAGATAAGGGCAATAACACAATAAAAATTACATTATTTTATTGATCATTTATTCATTATTGTGACATGTTTTATATTTTTTTTACTTTTTATACCTCAAATAAAGAAACTTTGTACATCAAAGTTGTAGATAAAAATGTATTGACAAAACACAAAATTGATTTCATACAAAAATAATATACAATGTACTTTTTATACTCTAAATAAAAAACCAAAATGCCAACTTCTCAAACCCATATCTCTTAAAATTTCAAAATGTATCAAAATCATATTAGTTGTATATAACTTTTAATAAGCTATTTAATGAACGTGGTTTCATATTTTTTGTAGCCAAGGTGTGAAAGTTAGGTTTTGGACCCTTATTGTACAATATACTCGAATAATATATTCATTTTATTTACTCTTTATTATTTTTATAATTTTACACTTTTATAATTTTTAACCATTATGTATAGTATATGTACATGTTTAAACACATTAAAACCATAAATAAAACATTATAATAAAATAATATACTAAAATACATAGAGGAATGTAAAATACATATTCCTATATATTTAATACCTATAATTAATTAAGTGTAACTATTATATCAGAAAAACATAATAAAAATATGTTTATGTATATAAAAATAAGTTATAGTTTTATAAAATAAGAAATTAAAATAATAACATAAAAAATAAAGAAAATAAAAATAAAATACCTCAAACATATGTAAATATACCTATAAATAACCCTAAAAACTAACTTACAATAAATACGTTAAAAAAAAATAAAAATCATAACAAAATACTTTAGAAAATAATAGATTTTTTATTTTATAAATTAAATTAATAAAAAAATTTATTAATTTATTTTAATTTATTTTCGATTTTTACATTGGTTTCGTCTTTTTGCTGGTCACGTGGCCCAATCAGGCCACGCCCCCCATTGACCTCATGTCAACTCTAACCTTAGGCCTAGCTTGTTAGAGTCCTGCTTTTTGACCCCTTTTCTCGATTTTTACCCCCTAGATTTTTTTCACCAATCGGCTTGGATTCCTTCGTGCCTCTTCCCCCTCGATCCATCCCCTATCACGTGTGCAGGATTGCTCGGGTCGAGGAGCACCGATTCGCCCCATATTCCTTGATATTCCCCACACTTTTGTCCGCTTATACAAAATACCCTCCTCCTTCTTCTTTGAGTTTTTGAACTTCCTTTAGGCAGTGTTTTCTCCCCCATTTTGTGCTCGAGGGTTCAAGGAGGGTGACAACCTCCTCGACTAGCTCTTTGGTTGATCGAGGACCATCCTATGGTGGCGTTCCACCAGCCTCTTGTGAAGCACCACGGTAAGGTCGATCTCGTTGGCCCCGGTTGACTAGAGGTACTTTTATTGTCCTTTCTAGTTTAGTTTTAATCCCTAGGTTATTTTCTGTGATTGTTTTATCTTATAGTTACATGTATTAGCCATAGAGCCCCTGATTTGTAGTTCGCTGAGCCCAGCTCCTGTGAACCCTTTCCATCTATTTCTTACTGGTTCTGCGACCCGCAACCACCTCACCTCGCTTTCCCTTCGATTCTTCTACGCAACCACCTTCTCCATTCACCCTGCTCCCCCTTGGAGCTGGATCTGGGTGTCCCATCTTCTCTACCTCGCCAGGACACCACCACACCACCCCACCTGACTTCCATTCCCCTTTAATTGGGTCGAGGCATTTTGCCCTCAATCCCTTTTGCTTCCTATGTATGTTTGGACCCAAACGATCCAGTTGAAGGCTATTTTGAGCCCTGCCGGAGGTACCTATAACCTCTAGGTTTACTCATCCTCATTGATGGACTCCAGTGGTCATCAAACCCATTTTGAGCTTTTAGAGATAGACGAGGCCTCCAGGAGTCTTTTTGGGCTTTTTACAGCAAACAAGGAGGTCGGAGGGTCGAGCCTTTACCGATCGAAGCTCGAAGGAATGGTGATTCATCCCCGTTCTTCCAAACCACTCCAGGATCGTTCGATCTCCCCTATTCTTCCAGATGGACGATCTCCCCTATTCTTCCAGATGTACAACTAGCACCAGATCAAGCAAGCCAGAGCCGTCGATCCTCTCCGAATGATCTACTCATGTGCATCCATCCCAAAGCATCATCGCACACACTAGGAATGCCACGTATATAAGTGACCATCATCTAGCCGTCCACCCATGCCACGTTTAGGTATTTTGCATTTTCACCAAGCACAATTTTTGTATTTAAATATTAATACTTAATATTTCATTTGCTGTTAATATATTTTTGGATAATTTTCAAGCAAACCCCCAGTTCTCATTTTATTTACATTTGTGACCTTTGCCATGTCAGCAGATAAGCCTTGGGTTATTTGCATTTAGACCCTTACAGGTTCAGTTTATTGTAGTTTGGCCAGAAATTTGGAATATCAACTATATATTTTGTGGTACAATTGCAAAAGGGCCCTCACATTTATTTTTATTTACATTTTTGCCCTTGCCAGTACTTGTACTTTTGATATGTTTTCTCTATATATTTGAAATAGCTATTGTGCTCAGAAAAATCCCAAAAAATAGGAGTAGGTACCTATTGCAGTGTAGTTTCATATTACATTTCTGGATTATGCTTTTATGTATTTAATTATTTATTAAAAATAAAAAGTGCACAATCTTTGTCTTTTTTAGATTATAAAATCTATAAAAAAAATATAAAAAGTTTTTGAAAAATTCCAAAAAATATATTTTGTGCTTATTTATTTATTAAAAACTCCAAAAACTATAATCCATAAAAATAGAATAAGAAAACTCTTAAAAATGAAAAAACCAAAAACATTTATAAAAATCTAAAAAATTCTTTAAAACACCAAAAATAGTGTTTTCTATTTTATAATTTTCTTTATATTATTATTTATAAAATAAAACTGATTTGGAAAATTTTGGGCATTATTTGTTATTTTTATTTTTCCATTTCAATTTCGATCTATTAACTAATCCTTAATTTGGGATATTTTTTACTGTAAAAATATATAAAAATTAGCAAAATTATCTAAAAATGACAAAAATAGTAAAAAATTATTTAAAATCTAATAATATTTAATTATTTTATTTTATTTATTTTTAGTTATAATTATATTTATATTATTCTGTATTGTATATATAGTCTTATATATTCTATATTATTTTATAAAAAAGAAAAAGAGTTCAAAATATAAAAAATATAAAATAAATATAAAATTTATAAATTAAAAACACAAAAAATATATACAACATAAAAATAAAAATATATAAAATTAAAAACCAACAAAACAATAAGAAAGATAAGAAGATCACAATCATTTTTGTGCATTCATTTGCCTTATCTTTCCAGTTTTGTTCCTTGTGTTCGATCTCTGCACATACTTGCACCTATATACATCCTTGTTGTAGAGTTATAAATTTTAACTCCACACTTTTATTCGTCGCTTGATTTATTTATGGATTAATTGTTGATTTATTGAGATATCATGAGCGGTCGCCACATCGACAATGTAGTTCTTACCTTGTGTAGACAACATTACACCCTCACAAAATACTAGTTATCAATGAACCTCATGAGGATGAGTCATGCTTTGAGATATTCGATGATTTCTTTGATTTTTGTACATTGTGTACATCATATATCCAATTTTTTAGTGAATCTCATGATATTGACTTTGCATATTTTTTAAGACTACGATTAACATGGAGTATTCCATAACTAATCCATCTTTCTCCATGTTCATTTGTATCGACTCTATTCATTCACTGTATTCCTTTAAGCCGGTTATTACTTTGATGCTAACGGGACCTGACTTAGATTTCAATTCTATTCTCTCGATAGCAAACACCCATTTGATTGTTTATTTATTTGTTTTATTTTTCATTTTTGACTTCTTTATTTTTCTGACACCTAGACAATGACAAGAGTATGACATTCCCCTTGACGCCTAGTCATTCCGAAGAACACTTGCCCCCCCCACCCGTCTTACCGCGACTGCTGGCACGGAGTTAACCGGGGCTTCTTCCTCGAGTCCTGTCATGATCACGCACTACTTTATTGATGTCGTCTTCAAACTTGATACAGTGTTGTCCTAGTCTTTGAGCGTAGCTAGGGGCGTAAAACCTAATGCTTGTTGAGAGGCACCTCAATGTTTTCCACCTTGTATATACATGTTTCGTCTTTTTATTCTTTCTTCCTTCCATTTATTTTACACCCCATGTATTTCTTAGGATTTTTGTCGCTATACTAAGGATATGGTTCATCCTAAGTACATGGGGTGTAAATACTTTGTTGTTCATATTCGTTTTGTTTCATTACTCATGCTTATACTTATGAATCCTTTACCCTAAGTATAGGGGGAAAGATGATTTCTTATTCTTTCTTAAATATTTTCACTTTCATCTGTTCCCTCGCTTGTCTTCTAGTTTGTTGAGAATATGTTCTCTACTCAGGGATATTTTACCCCAAGTATATGGGGAGACAAGCCGAGTCATTGATTTTCTATATTCTCATCCTCGATCATTCTACTTGGTGTTCAATCTTCTATGCTTAGGATTTGTTTATCCTAAGTATAGGGAGGATGATCAACTTCTTATTCTTTTGTTGAGTCATTGTAGTATAGTACTATTTTATACTTAGCATGAGTTATGCCTTCCTTTGTTGCTCTTTGGTTACCATGATGACATAATTCGGCTAAGTAAAGGGGGTCGTATATATAAGATATATAAGTTAGTCATAACTTGTACTTTCTTGTATTTTCAATAATATGGATAAAATACATTAGACATGAGTAATACAATAAAAATATTGAAAATCCCTTGTAAATATTTGTAAATTGTTTTGGAGATTATTTGTGAAAACTGGTTTGAATGCGTTTTGCAAATTACTTTAAAAATGGTTGTAAAATATTTGGGACAAATCTTTGGAAAACCTTTGAAAAATTTTTGTAAAATACTTCAAACCTCTAAAAAATATTCCATTGTAAATATTAACCTACTAATCCTTTTCAAAAATTCTATAAAAATTAAAAATTTCAAAACTTTTAAATTTTTGCAAAACTTTTCCAAAATAACATAAAAAGTTCAAACTCAAAAATTTGCTTCAGAAAAATATCTTTGAGTTGCATAAGCACTTTCAGAATGATTTTTGACAATTAAACTAGTCAAATAAAATCTGAACATTGAAGCTTAGTTTAGACCTTAATCCACTTAATTTCATAGGAACCTTAAAGGAACTAGCATTAAGACTTTTCAGGTCAATACGAATTCATTCTTTGAGTCCACTAGACTATATTCACATGTCATCTTGATTTTCATAAATAGAATATTTCGAGAGAAGCACATGACTCTTGTTGATAGTGGTCTACCTTGGACAAAGCACTTTGCACATAAATCTATTCATATGAGGTGGTGGAGGGAAGAATTCTTTACCTTGAGAAGCACACGTGAGGAAATATATGTTGCCCCAATAGGAAGCCAGTGCACCCCAACCCGATCAAGTGTCATGAACGTCTAAAGATAGAATAATGTGGGTTGCAATAAAGCTTCAAAAGAGGGATAATCTACTGGCTCATGAATAAATATTCCTTTTGTAAATGTTGTTGTATCTATATTAAAAAAAGAGTGTGTGTTAATCACAAACTCAAAAAAATAGATGGAAAAATAGTCAATCATTCCCGTCAGAGACATGATGAATCGTTGATCCATCACTTTAAAAGTCAAAAATAGAGCTTTGTTCCCGAGTAATTAGCTACATTTCTCCATTTATTTTGCATTATTCTCATTCATACATCTGCATCCATATTTGCATTAAATAAGAAGCCAAATTCGCTTGTATATATCACATGTATCACCACCATATTTTCCTTATTTTTATTTATTTTTCTCTCTAATTCAGAATTGAGTAAAATAAACTCTATAATGTATATATTATTAACATTAATAAATGAAAATATTAAAAAAATGCTAACTCATAAAATTGACCAATAAAACCAAACCCAAGTTTGAGACTAAGAACCTTAAAACATGAATATCTCTCTCATACAGTGTTCTATGGACCCCCTACTCACTTTTGAATTAATGTACATTTAATTACCTTCAAAATAAGACCAATGTCAAAAGAATCAGAGTTCATACGTGAAACTTGGGTTTTGGGCCACTTTGTATATTGTACATATGTCCCCTTTATTTATTTACTTTATATGTTATTTTCTTATTTTCTAAAAAATCCAAAAAAAAGATTAAGTTGTAAATATTTAATTTATATTTTCTCTGATTTTATTTTGATTTTTTATCTTTGTTTTAAATTGCCAGAAAAATCCGTAAAAGACAAAAATCTAGTATTTTATATCGATAAGATACCTCCAAAAATACTTTTTATATAGATGATTTATTTTGGTTTTCGATCCTTCATGGAAGATGTAGATCTCGTCAAGACGAGAAATTTTAGTGTTGGCCACTTTTGATTTGACCCATTTTATTATTTGTTTTTTATTTTTTTTGTTTACATTTAAATTTTTCTTTTTCTAGGTACGACATGTGGCAGCTCTCAGAGCCGCCACATGTCACCCCATTTTTTATTATTTTAGTAATTTTTATTCATTTATTTTATTTTAACTATTTTTTATTTTAATTATTATTTAGTTATTAAGTTATTTATATTTATTATTATTTATTATTTATTTTATTTATTCATTAAGTTATTTATATTTGATATTTGTTATTATTTATTTTATTTATACATTTATTTATTTATTTTATTATTTTAATTTTAATTAATTAACTATTTACTTATTTATTTATATTATTTAATTTCATTTTTTAAAAATGTGTTTTTTACTATTTTCCACCAACTTACATTCTCTTCACCTCTCCCACTTCTTTCCCAACTTCCATCCATTTATTTTCTAACTTCTCCATCTTCCTCCTCCTTTTATTTCTTCCATCCTCTTCATTTTTCCCTATCTCCCAAAATCGAGAGAGAAGGAGAGCCACTAACTCATCCTACTCGACGGTGACAATGACCGAGTAAGTTTTCAACGTTACGATGGTTTACATCGTGTTTGGCGAGATCTGAGTTAGAGAGATCGACTTCATCATAGTCGCATCCATGCTACATAGCTTCTCTGATTTTTCGCTGAACCAGATTGATGCTTTGACAAGAGTGCATTGTAGGTGCTCCACATCCGTTCGAAACCACCACATATAAATATCCCTCTATCTTTTCTCATTTTTTATCTGACATTAATTTTTTCTTGATGGTCTTCAATCATTTTTAACCAATCCATTCTTATAATCATCACAATCACCACCATTGTCATCTCACCAAATTTTCACCACTTTCCCCATTTCATCTTCCATAGTTTGAAACAAAAAAAATTAAAAATCACAGTAGCAAAAAATTACAAAAAATCAAGAAAAGGGCTAGCAATAGGCTGGCTCCCCCACTACCGACCTCCTCTTCCACAAGCGTCATTGTTGATGCAACCAGCATCCGTGCGACACATGCACTCCCCCTTGCCGCCACGCCCACCCCTGGCCGCTCCCCAGGCACCCATGACAGCACAACTCCTTGTATAGTTGCGCACCTATGCACGCCTACTCCACAGGCTGCACCCCTCTGCCAATGCCTGCAGACTTCCACCATCTCCACCTCTAAGTCTCCTACGCAAGCACCTCTCCAGCCGATCACTGCTCCCTCCGCATCAGGACGTGCCCTTGCACATACTCCTTCACAGCCCCCTCACCCACACGCTCCTCCAACGCTAATCATCTGTCGCCCTCCGCTCTTGTGGCTATCTCGTGCGGTGACCAGCAAGCAGCCCATTGCCATCTCACCTGCACGTGCCCCTGTCGTCCATCACCACGTGTGTGGTCACGACCACCTCTACAGCAACCGCCATGCTCGTGGGTCCTATTTTTGGAACCCACGCAAGGTCGCAATGAAGAAGGTCCACTTCCCCCTTTTTCCTTATTTTTTTTATTTTGTAAATACTGCATTCTTTCCCCCCCAAAGTTCCAAAATTGCAATAGTGCCCGTGAGTACTGTTTGTGCTATTAATTTTAAATTCTAACTTGCATAGATAACCCTTTGTTTAAGATTCAATTTGGACTGGATCTTGGCATCATTCATTAATACAAAAATAACATATTGTAGTAAATTAATTCTGTATCTATTGACTATTTATTTATTTATAATTTTGTGAGTATTGGGTAATTAATAATTCTTTTTATGTAAAATGTCATTGCTATTAAATTCATATTTAATTAAATCTTGCTCCAAAATTGTGAAAAAACATAGATGATACTTCTAGTTATGCTTTAATTACCGTCCAATTTTCATTAAGGATGTGTCTTGTCCATAAAAAATATTGAATGTTTTATGTAATTTATTTTTAATTAAATCCATGAACATTACTTTTGTGAAATTCTAACTCTCCTGGATTTCTTATTAAAATATCTTTTTGAGATAAATTACTCTATAGATAAACTAATTTTATGGATTAATTAGGAATTAAATATCCACAATCACTCGGTTTCCATTAATATATTTATAAAAAACATATATTATAAAAAAATTCCAAAAAAGTTAGTGTAGCTTAATTTTGTCATGTTTTAATTCTAGTAAAATATCGTAATTTTTGCAATCTGTTTGTCTGAAAAATTGCATAAAACCATAAAAGTGTGCATTTTTCATTATTGCATTTTAAACCCAAAAAATCAAAAAAATATTTTTCATTCATTATTGGATTAGGTTTTAAAGAAAAATAGAACTTAACTAAATTGGATTAATTTCATGTTAAAATTAATTTAGCTAAGTTTCTTGATTTCCTAATAACCTATTTCAATTGCATTTTGCACTAGCATTTATATTACATTACAAAATACCAAAAACTGATATGAAAACCATGTTCTAAGTAACCTAAATAGATCCTGAGTTGTTCCTTTGCCTCCTTTAGTCAACCTTGTGTCTTGCCTAGGTAAAATAAACACAAAACCTTACATTAATTAATTTATAGATTTATCAATCCATGTAGTTAATTTTTCATCGATCATGATTGCCCGGCTACAACAACATGACATAATTAACATAGGGTAATTCAAGGCTCGTCAAATGGAACCATTGTCAGGGAGGCAAACGGGTTAGGATCAATTTAGAAAACTTAGAATTAGATTTTCTATTCACTCGGTAGTTTACACCTGAACCACCTTGTAATTATTTCATTTTTATATTTTTCTTCAATTATTTCCCTGTTGATTTTTTTATATATTTTGATATCTCTCTCTGACATAAATTTTATATTTTTATGCGAGGGCCGACGAACTTGGAGAAGCTTTCTTGAAGTTGACGCATATAGAAGTACATCAGAGGCTAGCGATTGGTGGAGAGAGTTGGCTGTTGAGAATCTGACGGATGTAATTGAGTGGGTATACTAATCATACTCATTGTAGCATGGTACTTAGCAAATTAATCGACACTGAGAAAAGGATCTTTGCGAAGAGTTTATCGACCTAAATTAATATCTCGGGTAAGCCCAGGTTGAACACAGGGAGGTAAAGGAACAACTTTGGGTCAAATTAAAATAATTAGCTCTAGGTTTTAAAATGCATATTTTTTGTTTTTTTATGCAAAAAAGAGTGCAATGTAAAATGTGGGTGAATTAAGTTAATAATAAAACACACAATTCAGTCTAATTAATTTTAATGTGAAATTAATCCAATTAAGCCAAATTTTATTTCTCCTACAAACCTAATCCAATGATGATTGCAAAACACATTTTTTTTGGAATTTTAAGTGTTAAAATGCAACAATGAAAAATGGCCACTTTTATTGGTTTATACGTAATTTTCTCCAGAAACATAATGCAAAAATTAAGAAAAAATTACCGAACTTAAATATGATGAAATCTAGCTAATTATTTTTTTTGATTTTTTTGACAAAATATGAATATATATATAAAATAAATATAGAGTGACCATTGTTTTTAATTCTTAGTAAATTCACAATATCAATTTATCCAAAGAACTAATTATATCAAAAAGGTATTTTAATAAAAAAATCTGGGAGAATTGGAATTTTGCAAAAATAATGTGTGTTGATTTAATTAAAAATCATTAATCACTCCATAAATTATTTATGGCACATCACAACTCCAATTAAGATGAAATTTAGATAGTAATTAAAGAACAATTGAAGACATCATTTCTAATTTTTGAGGAATTTTTTGGAGTAATCTGAATTAAATATGAATTTAAGAGCTCAAATTGGGTAAAATATAAGTTTTTCAATAAAACAATTTTAGTTAATTAACCAAAATTCACAAAAGTCCAAATAAATATCCCAATAATAGAGTATTAGTTTCTCAACATCATGTTATTTTTCATTAAAATAAACCATGCAAAATGGATGTCCATATTAATACATGAACATAGGGGTATCCGTACAAAATAGAATTTAACTTGAGGAGAACTAAAATATGCACAAGAAATCATTTGAATTAAAAAACTTAACGGGAATCATATGCAAATTGCATAGAATAAAAATAAAAAAACAAAGGAACCTTCTTCATTCATAAATTTAAATAGTGAAGGGGATGGCGGCGCGACCCGCGCGGGAGCATGTACGGTGGCGCGCTGGAGGCTGCACTTGGTTGACCGTGTAGGCGCAGGTGGAGGGCATTGTGGCCAGCCGTGTGCAGGAGGGGCAGCGACTGCGAGCAAATAGGGTGGCGAGGGGGTCCACGCACGGGTGCGCTGGAGGCGCGACTGAAGGGGGTGGCATGTGGCTGAAAGTGCAGGAAGGCTGTTAGCGGTGATGGGACATGGGTAGCAGCACGTGTGGAGGTCAAAGACGGCTGGCGGTGTGGTTGGAGAGCACTGCTCCTATGCGACTACGGGCTGGAGGCTATTGTGTGGACGGCTAGGCGGAGGTGCAACGTAGGACCGTGGACCTGAGAGAGCGGTTGCTATAGAGGAGAGCCACAGAGTGTTAGTGCAGGAAACAACGGCTAGCGACCTCTTGTTGGACAGGCAAGAAAGCTGCAGTAGACGGCGGTAGTGGCAGCGGGCCTGCCACCTGCTGCTACAGTCTTTTTTATTTTTTTTTCATATTTTTTAGTTGTTGTGATTTTAATTTTTTGTTTTCTTAAACAAGGAAATATGACAATATAATATAGTATAATGATGGTGATAATATGATGAAGATGATGGAGGTGGAGTAGAATGAATGAAGGTGTAGTGGTAGTGATGTGATAAAAAAATGCAAAGATAAAAATGATGACAAAAATGAAAAAATACCTACGATTGAAGCAAGCGCCTATGGCATGCTCTCGAGAAGCATCATCTTTGCTTGAATCACTAGCGAGCGATGAGCTCGAGCAGCGCGCGGAGGCAGCTACGATGTTGTCCAGAATGCCAACGAATCTCACCGGAGAGGAAGCGGTCATCAATGTACTTTATCATTCGATATCACCAGGACATGTGGTTGGAACTCTCAATTCTCTCTTGCATAAAGTATGGATCAATGGGAAAAATGAGGATAATGTGATGTATAAAAAGAGAAGAAAATGGAGGTTAGAAAAGAAGGTGGAATGGTGGCATTAAATGGGAGGTTAGATGGAATGGTAGAGTTGAATTGGAGGATAGATGGAGACTTTGTGGTTAATGGAAGAATATGGAGGTTAGTGTAGAGAATGAAAATAAAATGATAAAAAGAAAAGAAAATAAAGTAGGCTACTAAAATAAAAAATAAAGAGAAAAGAGAGTGGAGAATTTACAAAATAAGATAAACAATATGTACATGTTTTTTTTATTTTTCTATTTTTTGTATTTTTAATCAAAGATATTTACAATATAAAAATATGAAATACTATAAATAAAATAAAAT
This sequence comes from Ottelia alismoides, assembly GCA_037367405.1. Taxonomy (NCBI): domain Eukaryota; kingdom Viridiplantae; phylum Streptophyta; class Magnoliopsida; order Alismatales; family Hydrocharitaceae; genus Ottelia; species Ottelia alismoides. The sequence continues at coordinate 1,850,972 of JAZKJV010003691.1, read as the reverse complement.
ACAAAATGATTTGTTTGGATTTTTTAGTAATTAAGAAAAATAACAAATGAGAAAAGAAACATATGTACTATATATACAAAGTCACGTGGCCTTATTTTCAATAATAAAATATTTTTGAGATTTTTTAATTATTTCATTTATTAAAACATATAATAAATAAATTAATATAAAGAGAAATCAATAAAAAAAGGTTATATTTGTACAAAGAAAAAATCAAAGTCACATTCATTGCGTTATGTACAATATACAACGAGGTCCTAAAACTCAAATTCTGCAAACGAGCTCCAATTTAGATGAAACCACTTTAATTTGATAATTTATTTTCTAACTTAAACTTTAAAAGTGAGTTTGATGAATTTGGAGTTCATACGAAGTATGAATTTGGCCTGGAAGTTGGACTTCATGGATTTTTCTCAGATCTAGGAGTATTTATTTGAGTTGAAATTTATTTTATATTTTTATTTTTTTCTATACATTTTTATAAACAAGTTAGATAAATAATTAGTAGAAAAGGAGTTAAAGTAAAATCATTAAAAATATATGAAGTTTTTTACTATTTAGAGCTGAAAAACTCCTTTATTTTATGACTTTTTATTATTAATTTATTATGTACAATATAATAGATAATAATTATGTATTTTATTTACAATAGACATTTTATTTATTTATTTATTTATTTGTTTATTTTATGGACATTTATTGGATATTTTACTTGGGGATTTTTCTAACATTAATATATTAAGATGATGAATCGTGGATTAATAATCCCCTATACTTAAACTTTGGTAGTCCTCGAGCAAATAATGAATGAATAACTTGGATTAACCTTTGATTGTGCATGTGAATACAAGACTTGATATGTTAAAAACTAGTAAAAAAAAGTATCCAAATTCCTTAATCATCAGACTTTCTCTGTATACATATATAATAGGGATATGGCTTTAAGTGTGGACTCCTGTTATAAGAGTAGAGTTGCAACTTCACCCAAGGTTCTAGTCCAAGAGACTCTCCTAAGAATCCAATACTCAATACTAGGGAATAAACCATTTCTTGCATCCAATCCACCATGTCTTTAGTTGTCAGACATAAAATGTAGATGGAAGGCCAGTAGATGCATGGAATAGGATTGTGTTATTTCTTCTCTCCCTCTCATTGGATCCTCTCGAGTGCCTTATTAACTCAACATAAGTATTTTTGGTTGTTGATCAGCGTGTTCGTCAAGAGAAGTTGGAGTCGTCTACAAAAATTTACAAAAATGAAAATGCTCTCAAAAATAAATAAAAATCCTTGCTCTTCAGCAATTGACGCACGTTACGTCCATCGTCCTCCGATGCACTCCAAGTCCACCAGACCCTCGTAAGGAAAATAAAATTTATATTAGATAGATAAAACAAAATACATAAAAAATGAGCAGAAAAATAATTGAGAAAAAAGAAGGGAAATGGATTAATTACAAGGTGGCTTGGGGGTCAGACTACCTGAGTGAGAGAAAACTTAAATCTAATTTTCTAAATTAAACCCTAAACCGCTAGCCTCCCCGTCAATGGCACCATATGACGTATGTACCTGAGTGGGTATATAATTGTACTCGTCGGGGCATGGTACTCGGCCAATTAATCAGAATCGAGAAAAGGATCTTCGTGAAGAGTGTCTCGGCTTAACTTATATTCCGAGTAAGTCTGATATCAAATATATGGAGGCAAAGGAAAATCTTTGGGTCAAATCAGAATAATTAGCTCTAGAATTCCAAATGCATATTTTTTGTATTTTTATATACAAAAAGGATGTAAATGTAAAATGCGGGTGAATTAAGTTAATAAGAAAACACACAATTTAGCCAAATTATATTAATTTGAAATTAATCTAAATCAGTCAAATTGTATTTTTCCTATAAACTTAAACCAGAGATGAATACAAAATACATTTTTTTGGAATTTTTAGGGTTAAAATGCAACAACAAAAAATACCCTTTGGGTTTTTACACAATTTGACACACAAACAAAATGCAAATATTATGAGCATTTTACTAGTAGTTTTTGGAATTTTTCAAAAAAACATAAATTTTTTATGATTTTTTTTAAAAAGTGATATCTTGTATTTAATTCCTACTATATCCACTATGTCAATTTATTCAAAGAGCAAATTATCTCAAAATAGTATTTTAATCGGCAATCAATGAGAGTTAGAATTTCACAAAAATAATGTGTGTGGATTTAATTAAAAATCATTTAATAAAATCACTCTATATTTTATTTAATACACATCACAACTCTAATTAATATGAAATATTAATAATAACTAAAGCACATTTCAAGGCATCATTTCTAATTTTGAGGAATTCTTGGAGTAATCGTGAGTTACATATGAATTTAATAGCTCGATTGTATAAAATATGTAATTTTTCAATAAAAAAAGCAAAAAGGTATTTCAATAAGCAATCAATGAGAGTTAGAATTTCACAAAAATAATGTGTGTGGATTTAATTTAAAATCATTTACTAAAATCACTCTATATTTTATTTAATACACATCAAAACTCTAATTAATATGAAATATTAATAATAATTGAAGCACATTTCAAGGCATCATTTCTAATTTTGAGGAATTCTTGGAGCAATCGTGAATTACATATGAATTTAAGAGCTCGATTGGATAAAATATGTAATTTTTCGATAAAAAAATAAGCAAAAAGGTATTTCAATAAGCAATCAATGAGAGTTAGAATTTCACAAAAATAATGTGTGTGGATTTAATTAAAAATCATTTACTAAAATCACTCTATATTTTATTTAATACACATCACAACGCTAATTAATATGAAATATTAATAATAACTAAAGCACATTTCAAGGCATCATTTCTAATTTTGAGGAATTCTTGGAGCAATCGTGAATTACATATGAATTTAAGAGCTCGATTGGATAAAATATGTATTTTTTCAATAAAAAATTATTTAATTACCCAAAACTCATAAAAGTCCAAATTTTCAACATGATAGAGGATACATTTCTCAAAATCATGCTATTTTTCATTAAAATAAACAATGTCAAATGGATGTCCAAATTATTGCATGAATATAAGGGTATCCGTGCAAATCAAAATTTTACTTGAGGAGAACTAAAATATGCACATGACTCATTTGAATTAAAAAACTTAATGGGAAACATTTGCAATTTCACATAATAAAAATAAAAAACAAAGGAACCTTATTCGTTCGTGCAATTAATGTAGTGAAGGGAACGACAACATGGCCCGCACGAGAGGGTGTGTGGTGGCAAGATGGTGCGCTATCGGTAATGGGCGGCTGCACCTAGAGCACTGCGTAGGTGCGAGTGGAGTGGTGTTGTGGCTCGTGCACATGAGGGGCGGCAGCTGCTGGCGATTATGGGGGCGAGGGGGTCTACGTACGGGTGTGCTAGAGGCACGATTGAAGGGGTGGTGTCCACGAATGAAGAAACATGAAGCAGTAGGCAATGGTGGGATGCGACTGGTGGCATGTGTGGAGGTGGCGACTGACAGGCGATGCAACTGAAGAGCACTGCTGTTATGCGCCTGCAGGCTAGAAGTTGCCATGTAGACGGTTGGGCGGAGGTGCAGTGTAGGGTTGTGGACTTGGAGTAGGAGATTGCTGTGGAGGAGGGACACGGAGGGCCAACGAAGACAACAGTGGCCAATGACCTCTTGCTAGATATGTGAGCAGGCAACGGTGGCCGACGGTGGTGGCAGGGGGCCTGCCACCTATTGCTACAGTATTTTTTTATTTTTTTGGTTGTTGTGATTTTAGTTTTTTGTTAATTTAATTTTTTATTTTTTTATTATCATAAATAAGGAAAAAAATGCAAATATAATATGGTTTAGTGATGGTGATAATATGATGAAGATGATGAAGATGAAGTAGAACAAATGAAGGTGTAGTGGTAGTGATGTGATAAAAAATGCAAAGATAAAAACAATGACAAAAATGAAAAGGAAAAACCTACGATAGAAACAAGTGCTTATGGTGTGCTTACGAGAAGCAATGTCTTTGCTCAAATCCCCATCACGCGATGAGCTCGAGTAACGTGCGGAGGCAACTGTGATGTTGGCCGAAATGCCAACAGATCTCACCAGAGAGGAAGTGATCGTCGCTCTACTTCATTATTCACAGTCACCGAGACAGTTGGTCAATGCTCTCAATTCTCTTACATAAATGTGGATGAAGGGAAAAAATAAGGAGAATGAGATTTATAAAAAAAGAAGAAAATGGAGGTTAGAAAAGATGGTGGAATGGTGGAGTTGAATGGGAGTTTAGATGGGATGGTGGAGTTGAATGGGAGGTTAGATGGAGACTTGGTGATTAATGAAAGAATATGTAAGTTAGTGTGAAGAATAAAAATTAAATAAGGAAAATAAAAGAAAATAAAGTAGGCTACTAAAATAAAAATAAAGAGAAAATGGAGTGGAGAATTTACAAAATAAGACAAACAATATGTACACGTTTTTTAAAGTTTTAATTTTTTTTTTATTTTTGCATTTTTAATAAAAAAATATTTACATATAAAGACAAATTAATTAATAGAAATAAAATAAAACAAAAATAAGTTTTTGTATTTTTTAGTAATTGAGAAAAATAAAAAATGAGAAAAGAAACATATGTACATTATATACAAAGTCACTTTGCCTTATTTTCAATAACAAAATGTTTTTTGAGATTTTTTAATTATGTCATTTACTAAAATATACAATAAAGGAATTAACAAAAAGAGAAATAAAAAAATGTTAGATTTGTACAAGAAAAAAATCAAAGTCACATTTATTGCATTATATACAATATATAACGAGATACCAAAACTCAAATTTTGCGAACGAGCTCTAGTTTTGATGAAACCATTTCACTGGATATACAATTTTCTAACTTAAAATGTTAAAAGTGAGTTTGGTGAATTTGGAGTTCACATAGAGTGAAAATTTGGCCGGGAAGTTTGATTTTACGACCTTTTCTCTTTGAGATCTAGAAGTATTTATTTAAGATGAAATATGTTTTATATTTTTGTACTTTTCTATACATTTTTTATAAAAAAGATAAAGAATTAGACAAAAAGGAGTTGAAATGAAATTATTAAAAATACATGAATTTTTGGACTATTTATAGATCAAAAACTCCTTTATTTTATGGCTTATTATTATTATTTGTACAATATAATAGATATTAATTAGTGTAGTTTTTACCAGAGTCATTTATTAATTTATTGATTTTATTGACATTTATTCGACATTTTACTCAGGGATTTTTCTAAGATTAATATATTGATATGATGAATCTTGGATTCATCAGACGTTGAGAAGATTTTGAAGAGAGACTTCTATTTTTTATTTTTCTAAATTAATTTGTAATCAATTGCCTGATTTCTGCTAGATTCCATTTGGGATGTCACGTGTGTATCTGGACACTTAGACATTATTATTGTGGTCTGTCGAGACATGTTTCACTCTTCGGTGAGGGTGGGCTCGACTTGAGTGGCTTGTAGACTAGGACATGCACTTGTGGCTCTTAGAGAATTTTATTACTAGAATACTTTATTGCATGTACTCATACTCTATAGGACCACACATCACACTTAACAAGATGCACTTGGACCGCAGAGCTATTAGTCAAAATTAAATTGTTCATCACACGACAATAGAACTGCATGTCTAGGAACAATTTTCTCGCTTTCATTTCATATGTGTAAAAATTTCAATTTTGCGTTGCATCCGTATGTAAAGCATGAGGATCATTGTAAGTCTTCTGAACTTGGCATGCATCATTGATTTCATTACTTGCATCAGTTTTTCTCGACTCCCTTCCCCTTGGTTTTGAAACATAGATTAAAAGGAAATCGGGATCGATTGTTAAGCATACCATGTTTGGGGGATTAATTAAGTGAAAATCAAACTTAAAATTAGGATTGCTAATCAAAGTTGACCAAAAAATTGACTAAAATTAGCACTTTTTTCAGGAGAGAAAAACCCTCATTGTACGCTTGTGCTATTGTGCTTGTTGAGAGGTGAGGACACATCCCTCGGATAGTGCCCAAAACCCACTTTTAAGCCTTGCGTAATTGGACGTATCTCTTCACTGATAACCTAATTAAAATTGAAAAGATAAACGATCAGACCTTTGCGACCATCACTATGTTGAGTAGAAGAACTCAGGTTTTTCTCTTGTGTTTGTCTATTTGTTTGTTATTAGGTGCAGTTGTACACTTTCCTCCTCGATCCACCATTTTCCCATCCCTCTTCGAAGATGTCGGGATATTGGCCATCATATCCAGGTCACTCTTCTTCGACCATTTTTCGATCATCTTCACACTCTTATTCCTCCTCATACCCCCACCCCACTTACAAATTCAAAACTCCGACTGACATCCATGCTTATTCATACTTCCCACCTACCCCACATTCTTACATCCCTGACCCACTTCCACCCTGAATTTACTCATCGCATTCTCGACCGCTTGCTGGAATAAAGGAACAATTTGAAGAGCAAGCCACTACTGAGATGAATGATTAGCAGAATAAATAGTAATTCGCATACGCACATCCCGACTTAACCTCAGGGTATAATATGGTCGACCGATCGAACCGAATGGAGAGGCCTGCACCACATGATCTCCCTGGCTTGATTGACCTTAGAGATCAAGCCCAAATTGACGAGCCTTCTTACCACCCATTTGGAGAGCCTACATATACAGGGGATTATACTCATGAGACTAATCTACATGCCCCATGTCTACTGACTCCACCTTATGAGGCTCTGACCAATATATGCCATACAAATGAGACATACTCAACCCAACATTACATGACTGAGTCAAGGTGTGCGGAGTATAAGATCCCGAGTTCTTAGTTGTATCCTCCAAAGGAGCAGACTTCTCTCATGATGTGTCATGAGAACTTTTTGGTGGATGACATTTCTAGACCGACCAAGAGTCCAGGTATGAAAGTGGATAATGGATTTTATGGTTATTGGATTTTGAAAACATAAAATACACTGGATTGACCAAACTTCATGTATAGTTGGAGTCACTGATACCTCCCTCTTTTACTAACCACTTTCCCTCCAAACTAGACTTTATGCATTCTCCTTCACCTATTAAAAATACCAAAAAAATTGAAAGTCCGCAAACACCATAAAAATTGAAAATGGAAACGACTTAAAAAATTGGATCCTACCCTTAGGGAAGAGATTGCTAAAGAATTAATTCTAGAGCTTCCCTTAATAAGGTCATAGAACACTTCCTCGACTTCAAATGATTTGTGAGAAGTAAATTGATGCCTAAGAGGTTGGGTAATACGAGGACAAGGACTGACAGACACATAGTGTCTATGGCCACCTCTTTGGCGATGGGGAGAAAGACCAAGAGCTGCAGAGTGAAGAGGTTACCTAGGGTTGACTATGAAATCAAAGACACTACCTTTACCCATGCCAGAATCGATGATAACTTGCTGATAAATATCCTCCCAAGCTCCGTGTTTGCCAAGCTCAAACTCGGGTTAAGCAGGAAGGCAAGAGAGATCGTTCAGTTGGCTAATCGGTCTATAAAACGGCTGTGAGGAATCATTTCGGTCATCATTACTTTCCAAGGTGCTCTACTGCAAGTAATCTTCACAATTATTAACATTGAGCACCGAGGAGAGTTAACCCATTATTCAATCATTCTCAGGAAGCTGTTCTTAACGTTGTATAAGGCAACTATAGATTATGAGACTTAGGAGATCGATTTCACTACAATGGGAGCACTTCAACCTCACCCATTTTTTGAGGACACACGATATTCTAAGGTAATCCGCATAGCCGTAAATAGTCATTACCACCAAGATATAGTTGAGTCTCGTCTCTCTACTACACCTAAGATACCGACTGTCCATATTATATTAGTTTAGAGACTCCCCACACTTTAACTTCACCAACTGCTTGCACCACCACTGTGACAACTTCTAAAGAGGACTCATAACTAGAAGTTACCCCTGAGTCATACACGACCTTTTTTGATTGCCTTGACTCTTTCGATGAACCGACAAATGAGCCAACCAATGCTAAGCCAATTGAGAGCACTATTCCGTATAAGAGACGTGTGTTGACTTTACATGAGTATTACAATGCATATGGTGACTCATCTGATGATGAACCTATGGTCAACACCTCACACACACTACCTCCAAATTCTTCACCAACTGAGACAACCGAGACCAAATTGACAAATCCCAAAAACACAATTGTTCTATCCTCTAGTTGGTTATCTAATGAGAAGAAGTCGAGAATTGATTCCTCGAGGCATTCCCCCGAACCCCTCAAGGCATGTTACTCTCCTCTCCCGCTGAATGCGTTGGGTTCTAGAAAACCGACTAAGAAAGTTTCCTTCAACATACTAGAGAATGAATTTTCTGAGGAGTCCTCATCGGTTCCAGATGAGGTGATTTATATGAGTGAGATCAGTTTGGTTGTTCTTAAGCCATATCTGAGCAAGCTACCGCATGTCCACTCTCGTCGGATGATTCCTTCACCTCACTATTATTCATCTGGGGACAAGTGTGACAGCAACACATATGTATATTACCCACCTCCTCACTCTCACAAGAAGGTCTGCCACAAACCTTCTTGATCCTTGTATATTCTCGATCCATCTTGTACAGTCTTCTTCTTCGTTCCCCACTCACCATTCTCTGTATATTCTTTAGATCTCATCGGTTCTCATACTCACTCATGTCCTATACTTAGGCTTATCAGAGCCTAATTATAGGGGGGACTGATGCCCTCCATCCATTTCTCCTATTGACCTCGAGCACCCTATTTTTTTGCTTTTCTTCTACACTTAGGATGACCAGAACCTAAGTATAGGGGGGTGAATCGACTTCTATACTTTTTTATTTTAACTCTCATACACTTAGCATGAGCTATGTCTTTTCCTCTCTTCTTGTACTCTGAGGATATAACACATGCTAAGTATAGGGGACGTGTATATATTATGTATATACTTTAAGCATAGCTTGTATTTTCACGTATTTTTGCATATATTGTGCAATAATTACTTGATGTGTAAAATTAATAAAAAAATTGTAAAATACATGTATATTTGTATAATATGTATTTTGTATATACTTGTATAATTTTGTAAAATTTTTGTAAATAATACTTGTAAAACTTGCTGTAAAATAGGAGGTATACCAAAACAATCTCTAAAAAAGAGGCTTCTTATTTATTCTACGTATAATCCTTGAATTTATAAAAAGAGTCTTGCACTTCATTCATATACATTGCATGTCATCCATATTTCATTTGCCTATTTTGCATATGCAAAGTAGAAAGTTAGTGAGTTCTGAACGAAGTTTAGAATAGAAGTTGAGGATGGATTTGATTTGACCTTAATCTATGTAATTTCAGAGGAACCTTGTAGGAACTAGAGTTAAGAGTTTTTAGGTCGAAAGGCTTAATTCATTGAGTCTGCAAGTCTATGCTCACATGTCATCTTGATTAGTCTATATAGAATATTTCATATACACGTACAATTCTTTTAAATAATGACCTAACTTGGACAAGCACCATGCACGTAACTCTTCATTGATGAGGTGAAGAGGAGGCAGAATCCTTTGTCTTGGAGTAGCACATGGGTAGAAACATCCATCCTCCTCTAGGGAGGGTAGTGCATCTCAACCTAGTCTAGTGGCATCGACGTCTAATGACGGGATGCTGTGGATTTTAATAAAGCTTCAAAGAGGTATAATCTACTGGCTCGAGCAGAAAAACTCCTTATGTACATGTGCACCTTGTATATATGTCAAAAAAAAGAAAAAGAAAAAAGAAAGACAAATATAGAACTCCAAAAAAGGGACATTTCTGATTGAAAATAAAATGCCCGCCAGAGTATGTATACTTGTATAGTCAAATAAGCAAGGCATATGCTTCAAAGTCTCATACCAAGGAAGCCTGTAGCTAGAGACTTGGCTACATTGGTCATGCTCCATGGATATGTGACTATACTGGTCACAATCCATTCTCTTATCTACCCACTCTTCTTAAGATGGTTGCACTTGAACTTAGAAGGGGATACCCCACTCTTCGAGGAAAGATTTGCTATATTGGGGAATTAGAGTTACCTTGTTAGATGATGTTGTTTCTTTGTTAATTCATATGTGGAGAGTTATCTTTTACTTACACAGTACAAGTGAGATTCATAGTCATCAGGGTTTGCGTATGAGGATTTGTTCTAACCTGACTGTTGAGGTGACCTGAATAGAGACATGTGGAACTTAAAGGTTGTTAGGTCTTAAATTCAATTCCCAATAAGGTTATGCCACATCAATAATCAAAAGGTCGAGTCGATCTCCAGTTTCACCTTTTGTTCTTGACGTAGGTATGAAACCCAAAATCATTTAACTTTTGCATTTCATTTTTAGTTTCTGGGGGACGGGCAAGGTTTAAGTATAGGGGGTTGATGAATCAGTGATTCATCACTCTAAAAGTCAAGAATGGAACTTCGTTCCTAAGTAATTAGCTACATTTCTCCATTTATTTTGTAGATACATTTTAGCATCCATATTTGCATTAAATAAGAAGACAAATTCACTTGTAATTATCACATGTATATTCTTCATATTTTCTTTATATTTCTTTATTTTTCTCTAACTCGGACTTGAATAAAATAAAATCTGTAGTGCGTATATTACTAACACTAATAAAGGGAAAATATCAAAAAATACTAACTCATAGAATTGACCAATAAAAGCCAAACCCTAGTTTGAGACTAAGAACCTTAAAACGTGAATATCTCTCTCACACAGTCTCCTATGGACGTTACTCACTTTTGAATTAATGCATGTTCAACTACCTTCAAAACAAGACTAAATCAAAAGAATCAGAGTTCGTATGTGAAACTTGGGTTTGGGACCCTTTGTATATTGTACATATGTCTGCTTTATTTATTTACTTTGTATGTTATTTTCTTATTTATTAAAAAATAAAAAAATATATTAAGTTGTAAATATTTATTTCATATTTTCTCTGATTTTATTTTGATTTTTATCTTTGTTTTAAATTTCCAAAAAATATGTAAAAGACAAAATCTGGTATTTTATATCTATAAGACACTTCCAAAAATATTTGTTTGTACATATGATTTTTTTCGATCCTTCACAAAAGATATAGATACCGTTGAGACGAGGAACTTTTGTATTGACCACTTTTTATTGACCCTATTTGTTATTTCTTTTTATTTTTTTGTTTACATTAATTTTTGATTTTTCTGGGTGCGATACGTGGCATCTTTAGAAATCGCCACATGTCACCTCTTTTTATATTATTTTTTTAATTTTATTTTATGTATTTTATTTATTTGATATATTTATTATTTTAGTGATTTAATTATTTAATAATTTATATTTTTTATTTTTTATTCATTTATTATTTTAATTTATTTTTACTTAGTTATTTATAATTAATTATTTATTATTTTTTTAAAAGTAATTTTTATTATTTTCCACCAACTCCCATTCTCTGCACCTCTACCACTTCTGTCCCAACTTCCAACATAACTTTTTTTTCTAACTTCTACATTCTTTCTCCTCCTTATATTCCCTTCATCCTTTTCATTTTTCCCTATCCGCCAAAATCGAGAGAGAAAGGGAGCCACCAGATCAGCCTACTCGATAATGATAGTGACCGAGTAATTTTTTTATGTGACGATGATTTATATCATGTTTGGAGAGATCCGAGGTGGAAATATCGACCTCATCGCAGCCGCATCCAAGCTTCGTAGCTTCACTGATTTTTTATCGAACTGGATCGAGGCTACGACAGGAGTGCAACATAGCTACTCCGTAAACGGGCGAAACTAACGTAAGTATACCTCTACTTTTTCTCATTTTTTTATCTAACATCATTTTTTGTCTTGATCATCTTCAATCATTTTTTAACCATTCCATCATCATAATCATCACAATCACCACCATCATCATCCTCACACAATCACCATCATTTTCCCTATTTCATCTTATATAGTTTGAAACAAAAAATTAAAAAAAAATAAAAATCACAACAACAAAGGGCATTACAAAAAATAAGAAGGTCTAGTAGGAGGCCGACTCCCCCATCACCGACCCCCTCTTTCATAAGCTTCATCTTTAATGCCACCAGTGGTCGTCCACCACTGTGCTCCCCCACGCTTCCATGCCTACCCCGGGACGCTCACCAGCCACCCGTGGCCACACAGCTCCTTGTACAGCCACACACTCATGCACGCCTCATCTACAGGATGCACCCTCTGACAATTCCCACATGCAGGCTGATGCCATCTCCACCTCCATGCCGCACGCGTAGCTGCCTCTCCAGCCAACCACCACTCCCTCCACATCAAGCCACACCCGCATGTGCTCCTCTATGCCCCCATACATGCACCTCCATGCTGTCGCACTCACATGCTCCTCCAATGCCAGCCTTCCACTGCCCTTCGCACGAGCGACTGTCGCTAGCGGCAACCAGCAAGCCGTCCACCACCATCTCAGCCCCACATGCCCCTACCATCACAAGCCGTCCATTGCCCCCACCATCACAACAACCGCTGCAACAACCACCATGGTTGTGGATTCCCTTTCTTAGAACTCACACAAGGTCGAGAAGAAGAAGGTCCATACCCCCCCCCCCCCGTTTTCTTATTTTTTATTTTACAAATACTGCATACTTCCCCTCTAGAGTTCTAAAATTGCAAAAGTGCCCTTGAGTATTGTTTGTGTTGTTTAATGGTAAATTCTAAATTGCATAGATCCCCCTATGTTTGAAGAATCAATTTGAATAGGATTTTGGATCATTTCATTAATACAAAAACAACATGTTGTAGTCAATTAATTCTGTATCTCTTGACTATTTCTTTATATTTTGCGAGTATTGAGTAATTAAGTAAAATTGTTATTTTTTGTGAAAAATTGCTTAGTTTACCAAATTTATGTTCTTAAATTTATATTTCATTAAATCTTGCTCCAAAAATTGTGAAAAAAAAATCATAGATGATGCTTTTAGTTGTGTTTTAATTATTATCCGAATTTGATTAAAAATTGGTGTATCGTGTGCATAAAATAAATTGTTGAGTGATATCTATAATTGATTTTAAATTAAATCCACAAACATTATTTTTGCAAACTCTCCTGATTGCTTGTTTAGGCATATTTTTTGAGATAAATCACTCTCTGGATAAATTGATTTTATGGATTAACTAGAAACTAAATACCCACATTCACTTTATTTCCATTAAAAATTATAAAAAATTATATATTATCAATAAAATTCCAAAAAATAGTATAGCTTCATTTTGTCATGTTTCATTTCTAATAAAAGTTTCATAATTTATTCTATTTATGTGAAAAATTGCATAAAAACCCAATAAAAGAGTGTGTTTTTTCATTATTGCATTTTAAACTCAAAAATTCTAAAAAAATACATTTGCATTCATCATTAGATTAGGTTTTCAGAAAAAATATAATTTGGCTAAATTGGATTAATTTCACATTAAAATTAACTTAGCTAAGTTGCTTGATTTCTTAATAACCAATTACAATCGCATTTTTGCATTAGCATTTATATTGCATTAATAAATACCCAAAATCTTCTTTGAAAATCATGTTATAAGTGACCTAAATAGATTCTTGGTTGTTGTTTTGCCTCCTTGAGCTGACTATGGGGCTTGCCCAGGTAAAATAAACACAAAATCGCATATTAATTAATCCATTGATTTGTCAATCCATGTGGTTAATTTTTTTATCAATCCTGATTGTCCGACTACAACAACCCAACACATTTAACATAGGGTAATTTGAAGCTTGTCAAGACATGTATCAATACGCAGGGTTGATGATTCAAAGTCAAAGTTACAAGGTTGCCTGCAGCTGGAGGCTTCTCAACACTGGTCAAGCTCCAAGGGATATGTTACACTGGCCACAATCCATTCCTCTTTCTCTACCCCATCTTCTTAAGCAGATTTCACTTCAACTTAGAGGGGAATACCCTACTCCTAGAGGAAAGAGTAGTTAGACTGGGGAATTAGGGTTACCTTACTTAGGAAGACTATTTGTTTACCACATCAAACATGGGGAGTTATGTTTCATGTATAGTGTAAAAGTGAGTATCGTATCCATAAGAGTTTACGTAGGAAAAAACTTGTTCTGACCTAATTATTGAGGTGAACTAAATAAAGGACTGTAGAACTTGAAGGTTGTTCAGTTTTAAATCCTATTCTCAATAAGGTATATGACAAACTAAGAATCCAAAGATCAGATTGAGCTCAAAACATTGATTTTATGAAGATAAGCTTAGGAGTAATAATCACTCTAAGTTATTTATTTTCCTTTTCCTTATTTTCTATTTCATCGTGTTTGCTAGGGACTAGCAAAGGTAAGTCTAGTGGGTGTTGAATAACCATTCATTCACCTTTATTCTCCTATTTTGGCTTTAAATCCCAAGTAAAATACAGGTAAATATCACTAACGTTCATGCATTAATGTCCTAACATTAATCTCTAAATAATGTATAAATACATACATATATAAGCCTAAAATAACACAATAAAGACAAAGAAAAATAAAGGAGGTAACAAAGATACAAACTAACCCTAAACCCCAAGACCAAGTCAAACATTGACTAGGTCGACAATGAATAAAGTAAGGGGAGATAAGAGCAAAATAATGTAGACAAATATACATAGAACACTAGAAACCCTAGATGTCCAGTATAATGTATATAGCTCATAATTATACTACTTTATACACACTGATACATACTCAAATAAAAATATTTTTAATAAAAAATGTGTAAATAATAATATAACTAAAGATAATAGCACAAATAAATCATGCACAAGTCACCCAATACACGCAGTCGAAAAGGTAGCAAACATAACTTCATTGATCAATATCTCCTCCATATAAGCTTAAAATTCATCAAACTCACCTCCATTGTATTTCAGATTAAATTATCTATGAAAATAATGTTATTTCATTTAAATTGGAGTCAAGATGCAAAAGCGATTAATTGTATTATCGTGCTTGTACATCTATATATAAAACCAATATAGTTTACTTTTTATATTTTTACTTCTTTATTTTTTCATTAATTTTACATATTACTTAACATATATATATATATAATATAACCAAAATTAAAAGCATTCAAAAATATCAAAAATAAATATAAACCATAAATAGACAAGCATAAGATACCCATGTTGTAAGTATACAAATTTATTTATATGTATACGCCAAACAATAAAAACAACATAAAATAAGTAAATACATATTAAATAATACTATACATAATTAAATTATGTAAATATAATATTATGTATAAAAGTAATGTAAAAATATACAAATATAAACTATACATGTATATATACATATACTTGAAATATGTAAAATATTATATACTATAAATAGGTTGATACAAGTAAATAAAACTCACCTAAAAATTTTAATAAATAAGAAATAAATTTTATATTACAACTTTTAATAATAAAATCATTTTATATTTTAAAATTACAAAATTTCTTCTTTAAGTGGTATTTTATCCTCTTGCGGGGGACTTGGACCAATTAGAACCAAGGGATGGTTGACCCCTGGTCAACCCCCACTCTTTATGCAAAAACAATTATCACACCAATCCCTAACCTCCTCCTCCATTTTCTTCCCACCAAAGCTTTCCTCGTTTGACCTTGTGTTCTTTATGAAATTTATGCACCTAATATCTCTTATTCACATCAACACATCACATGGCATCGATCTCCATTGGGCGGCGCACAAACCCTGTTCAAACAAAACCCTTTCACTTCCTTGTATATAATATCACATACATCCTTTGAGTTGAGAGAGCTCGTTTTTGGCCTGTAATTCCAAACCCTTCAAGCGAGTGAACTTCTTGGTGACAACAACAAGGTCCTCTAGGCATCGAAGAGGATACGGGCATGGTTGAAGTTTCCCCATCACTGAGTTTTGTTTCCAGGCGAACATGTGCTTCCCATTTCATTCTCGGTTGAGGTGTATGTTTAAACTTAGGTTTAGCTTCGTATTTTAAGTCCTAGGTTAATATAGCATCCATTTTAATTGTATGTAGTTCAACAATGAATCCATGATTCATTAATTTTCTTTCGCATTTTTAAAAAATAATTAACAAATGCATGTAAATACCCATCAATTTTAATTTCTTATAAAAAATATAATCATGAATAAAAACTACATTTTTATTCATGAATGGTATTTTTTATAAAAATTGAGACTTAATGGGTATTTACATGCATTTGTTAAGGGTTTTAAGACAAAATTTTAAAGATTAATTAATGAATCATGGATTCATAAACCTCCTATACTTAAACTTTACTAGTCCCTTAGTAAACACTTATTTGAAAAATAAGAGAAAAAGTTAGAATTAATTTGTTTTCCTAGACCAATTCATGAAAACAGATAAAGGACAGAACTCGGTCGGGCCTGAAATAAGCATTTTGTCGGAGTCATAATTAGGATTAGGATTTTAATCTCAGTGGTCCTCAAGTTCTACAAATCCTTATTTAGGTTAACTTCAACAACCAGCTCAAATCCACTTATCCATATCGCTAAGTCTAGCAATCTAGAATTCAATATGTACGGTGTGTGAATTGTGTTAGCTCTTCCTTTTTAAAGAAGTGAAGAAATCGTCCATCCCAATAATAGAGTCTCATTATTTCCTCATCTAGCTATTCTTTCCTCGAGCAGGGGGTATTTCCTTCTAAGGTCAGGTCATGTTATGTCCACAATTTAATATGGAGAGAATGTAAAACAATGAGAAAAGAACCGGAGTATGACCAGTGTAGTCACATCTCCTTATGAAGCCCAGTCGGTGTAGCTAAGTCTCCACTAAGACATATGGGCTTTTTAAAAGCTTGGACCATTGTGTTCATATTGGTATTTGGTGGTTTGCTTCTTTTTGGTAGACTTTGTAATGTTGCTTCCACTGCATCAATCTTTCGTGCCTCGACAAATATAGAATCTTTTTATTCTGTCAATTTTTTGAGGTCTTGAAAAAAAAGTGCCAACGGATCTTTCCCTCATCTGAAGCTCAACTACTGTCTTTAGGCGTCCACACCACAAGACAAGGATGAAAATGCACTACTAAAATGAACTTCCCTTTGCAACCGCATGCAAGTCGAGCTAAGTGCAATGTGCATGTGTCCATAATTGGTTCACTAATGGAGAGTTAAATGGGTGACACCAAGTATTCTACTTAGGAAAGTTTAAGTTGAATTCCCAAACACGGTCTCATGGCATCCAAAGATTTAAGTCAAAGATCTGAAGAGTCTAAGTTCTAGTTTCTAACTAGACTCCTTACAATGAAAGTCAAAAGGCCGTAATCAAACTCCATCCTTCAGACTATTCTCAATCTTTAGTTCGATAAGTCATACTTATTCTAACAAATGCTGATGCAAGTGCAACTATATTTTTGTGAAGTAGATTTTTCTAAATTTTATTCATTCTTATGAATTTTAAATATTTTATAATTTTTATGAATTTGAGGACTTCATATTTTCTATGGATTTTATAATTTTTATAAACAATCATATTTATAAGAATGTTTGCAAAATCCATAAAATACAAAGTCTTAAAATCCATAAAAATTGCAAGATCTTTAAAATCCATAAAAATGAGTAAAGTTCAAAAAATGTACATTACAAAAACATGATTTCATTTGTATTAGCATTTTTCAGAATAAGTTTGATTTCTTGAATTAAAGATTGGGAATAGTCTAAAGGATGAAGCTTGATTATGGCCTTTGACTTTCATTATAAGGAGCCTAGTTAGGAACTGGAATTTAAATTGTTCAGGTCTTTGACTTAAATATTTGAGTTCCATGAGACCATTTTTGGGAATTCAACTTAAACTTGCCTATGTAGAACACTTGATGTCATTTGTTTAACTCTCCAATAGTGAACAAATTTTGGATACGTGCACTTTGCTCTTAGCTCGACTTGCATGGAGTTGCAAAGGGCAGTTCATTTTATTGTTGATTTTCATCCTTGTCTAGTGGTGTGAGTGTCTAAAGATGAGAGTTGGGTGGTTAAAATAAAGCTTCAAATGAGGAAAGAATCTCATGGAATAATTTTTCTAGGACCTCAACAAATGGACAGAATGAAAAGATGTTATATCCGCTGAAGCACAAAAAATTGATGCAGTGCAAGCAACATTACAAAGTCTACCAAAAAGAGGCAAACCACCAAATACAAATATGACCACAATGGTCCAAGCTTCCAAAAAGCATGCACATCTTAGTGGAGACTAAGCTACACCGACTAGTCGTTCAACAAGGTGTAACTGGTCACTCTTCAGTTGTTTTCTCATTCTTCTACATTCTATCTCTATTCGATTGTGGACACATTACGACCAGACCATAGAAGGAAATACCCCCTCCTCAAGAAAAGATTATCCGGACGAGAAACCAATGGGAGTGTTGATGAATCTCGATTTCATCACCTTTATTCTTCTATTTTGGCATTAATTCCCTAGCTAAATGCATGCATATAGTATTAATTTGTATGAAATAATATTCATTATTTATTATATTAATACGATATATAATATTATATTTAATGCTAAAATAAAAGAATAAAGGAAGAAAAGAAATATAAATAAAATACCAAATGTATTTTATGACCTAAACCCTGAGACCAAGCTAAAAACTGATTTGACCGACAAGAAATAAAGTAGGAGGAGATAAGGGCCAATAAACACAATAAAAACCCTCATTTTTATTCTTTAATAACCCCTTTTTGGAACCTATTTTATTCATTACTATTTATATCTCAAATCAATGAACTTTGTACATGAAATTTGTAAATAAAAATGCATAGAAAATTATAAAATTTATTTCAACAAAAATAGTACACAATGCACTTTCTACACTCAAAATAAAAATCTAAAATCCAAATTTCACAGACCCATATATTCTCCATATGAACTCAAAATGCAACAAAATCACCTTTAATTATATATAACTTTTAATAAACTATTTAATGAAGGTGGTTTGGTTTAATTTGGAGTTAAGATGCAAAAGTTAGGTTTTGGACCTTATTGTACAATATACTTGTATAAAATATTCATTTTATTTATTATTTAGATTTTTTATGATTTTATATTTTTAAAATTTTGTAAGTATTATTAATAATATATGTACATAATTATACTATAATAAAATCATAAAAATATAATGAAAGAAAATAGTTTGCTAAAATACATAGATGAATTACCTACACATATACCTATATAATACATATATGTATTTATTTAAGTATATAAATGACTCCAGAAAAATACAATAAAAATATATTCGTGTATATTTAAATAAGTTATAAATATATAAATTATATGTAGAAAATAATAAAATTTAAAAAATTTAAAAAAAAATTAAATATACAATATATAGATAAATATACCTATAATTTTATTTGTAAAAAGTAACGCATAATAAAACAACTTGTAAAAAATAAAAATCATATTAAAATACTACATAAAATAATAAACATATTATGTATTTTAAGTTTTATTTAATTAATTTATTTTTTATTTTATCTTTATTTATTTATCTTTTTCTAATCAATTTTTTTCTTATAGCGGCCCTTGTTGGACCAGTTGAAGCATTTCATTCATTGACCTGGAGTCAACTCCTCTAACTCTAGGTGTATCCTTGTCATAATAACTGCACCCTTCCTTGATATTTTCCATCATGATACAAAGATCGAGACCTTGTACCTCCTTCATGAGCTATCTTCCATGTTCATCCATGATCGACATTGATCATATCTCCCTCGCCATCCCATCTTCCTTTGCATGCCATCCACCATCGAAGTCCACCCTAACACATGTGTATAAAGTCGCCCTAGATCTCCCTTTTTGCATTGGTTCCCTTTATGATCCACCTTTGCCCCTCAAATTGTGCCTTTAGGCTAAAGCCTAGTGAAAGGAAGTTCACCCCGCCAATTTGCACCAAGGAGGGTGGCATAGGAAGTGTTCCCAACCCATCGCTAGAGCTCTGCTCCTGACGATCCATCTCCTTGGCCCCATTTGAGTTTAGGTAGTTTTTTTCCTTTCTAAGTAGATTTAAATGTTAATTTTTATTTCTTGTCTTCGATTTAGCGTCTAATGAGTATTTTTAGCTTAGACTTTAGGATTTTAGATCTGTTACATCATGCCCCTCATTGCTCCAACCCACCTAAATATCTTACTTCCTTGCCCCATCATTTCTCCACCTTTCGCCCTTCACCTACTTTACGTCCCCAGGGTCTAGATACTCAGCAATATACAGCCACACCATATGATTCTACATTCAATATGCCAAGCTGTAGTAAACATGTAGGAGAACAATAAATAAAGATGAACTGCATTTTTAATTTATTTTTCATTCCATTCATATATCATGTACACCAAAACGAATTAGATACAATGCTCCAGAAATATAACAACATTTATGGATATGTCATGTCTCTCAAAAAAATATAGGTACAACTAAAGCTCTATAGAATGGGCACTATACCACAAAAGAAGCTACAACCAAGTCAACTACGATCGCCTACCGCTACAGCAGCTGCTCCTTTGAAACTGTTGAATTCAAGCAAATTTGTTTATGAGTAAAGCGCCCAGTACATATATAAAATAACAACTAGAAAGGTAAACAAAAAGGTGTACAAGAAACAACTATGAAAACTCACAAAGTATAACCAACTTCCATGTTCCCAACATCCACTAAGAAACAAAAACCTATAAAGAAAATTATTCCTTGCTAAATGATTGCTACCAACTCGACTTATAAATCCAGCCTGGATATGGACATGTATTGAACAACAATTCTTAACTATAAGAGAGCAGGACCACAATAGAAAATATAATCCAAGCTTCATGGATAGTCTGTGGTCTTGTTCTGGGTGAGATCTCACACTATGACTCTAAGAAAAGAAGAAAGCCTTAGGGTTGGGGTGCCTCCATAGGCATGTGGTGGGGTACAATGCATCCTAACTAAGTTCACCTAACAAACTATAGTTGCAACTCCCAATTCAAATTTCAACCCGTAAATCATTGCGAACTACACAAATCAGCATTCCATCAATAGAGTTCATGACAGAAGGGCACGATCTGATTCAATACATTTGATCATGGATAATCGTTACTAATCACATAATTTTACAGCTTTTTATTTAATAATCTCGATGTCATTCCTTATAGGGGTGAACTCGGGCACTTATACGTGGGGCCAACACCGATTAGTACCTAGATGTCAAGCCGGTAAGAAAAGATGAGCTTGGACTATAATTTAATGCTGCTTATGATCACCAATCATACCTCGTAACATACATTCTCAAAAGGATTCATATAGAGCCAGTAGGCCTCATCATCGGGCAGAGAACACAAAGGCACATTACATAGCACAAACCACAAGGCGCATAATCGGGGGCATAAAGCTGCTTAACACCATGGCGGAAAAGTCACTAAGACATCAAAAGGAGCATTAAGTAGTGCACAACACACATGGTGAACTAAAGCAACATTAATCTCTCGACTAAGTTATTTACACTTATCCAAGGCTCTATCCGATTTTCGAAGAAGGCATGCTTCTCCTTAGAGGTTTATTTTTCTTTATCAATAAGCTTAGTACTCAGATGATTCATATGAGATCACTTACGACTAAGCTAATTTAAGTTAACTTTATGTTGAGAGAATTATGCATAATGTAAGAAATAAGGTTGCTCAGAGAAATTTGGTCAAGTTTAATAAAAACAACTTTTCTGATTTTATATCCTAATTCTAACTAAAATTTTCTTCTAATGTTTGTAGAATCAGAAGCTTCACAACGCCATATCCCGCAGCAGTCAATCCCATAATGCAAATAACCGCATCGAAGCGACATAATTCAGGCAAAGTCAATCTATGGTAAGTAATATGTAGACAAAGCCCAATCCTAAGATATGTGCAGTTCTCACCACTAGACATTCATATAAAGTAGATTAGATTAATTGGTTCTCTATTTTCCTTTCACTCTACCTGCATGTCATTTTATAGCCATCTACAAGATAGAGTTTGCTATCAAAAGCAAATGAATGTGGAAAATACATAACAAACAAGTTCCCCGGTACCATTAAGACGTCACGAGCTCAATTCCACAATCTCAAATATGACCATTCTACTTATATAAAAAAACTATCCACTTGCATCTCACTACAAGAACAATAACTACATATTAGTAAATAATGTGAATCCCATTATCACCTGAGCATCATCCTTTTCGTTGGTTTGGTTCGCAGTTTCCATAACAGGTAAGGCTGCCAGATTATAATAATGCTAAATCAAGAAATGTTAAATATGTAGTGTAAGAATTTACAATTATGCAACATAGTTTCCAACATTAATTTGCATTTCTCATTTTGTGGCTCATGTTTTATTATGAAAGGGTGCATTATTTGGGTAGTTGCTTTTGGTGGTTACCTTAATGGAAATGTAATCATCATGATTTATAAATATGGATTGGGATCCCATCTCCCTCAACTAATGAATGTAAGAGAATCCATTACTCAAGCATATTGGACAAAAGTTGAGAAGGAGAAAGAAATTCCATCTTCATCACTTCAATTCCATTGTGATGGCTTCCTGCAACTATTAAGTATCTTACATCAATCTTTTAGATTAAGTTAATAGATCTATCAGTTGGTATCAGAGCCATTAGTGGTAAGATTATTATCATAGTTTTCACTGGATGTTAGTAAAGGCTGACGAATTTATTCCTGGGATTGCTTGTAAACATCATTTATGTATGTTTTTGCTAACCCATTCACTATCTTGGAGTCATTTTCAAGAATGGAATTGACACGTTTTGTAATAATAATAAACGACTTGCTTTCTGTCTACAGGATTAGTTAATGTCTACAGGAAGTTTTGTAAAGTTTTTTTTAATCTGGCTTATGAGAATTTCTTAAGTTTATAACTAACGATTCTACTAATTCTATGAATTCACTTTTTTGTGACATTTTTTATATAGCTTAATCCGATTGATGAAATTCGTTTTCAATCTCTATAATCTTTGTGGTTTTATTCTAATGATGTGATGTCGTTTGTTGTTTTTCATGAGCCAATAGTAAATCCTATAAATTAGTTAATGATGAAAATATTTCATCACTAAATCTTTTGACTAGGTTTTTTGCACGTTGCTTGTGCAATTAGAACTAAGTATTCTATTCATAAATCCTTTCATTTTTCTAATGCACTTTGATTAAGTTCAATTGTTTATAAAAGTGTAGTTATTTTTTGAAGTTTTTTAATGTCTCGGTAAAATTACACTTCTTTAATGACATTCATAGATTTTTTAACCAATGATGGATTCGAAGAGGATAATATCTTCTCCGTAATTCTTTTGGATAAGTAAGATTTTTTTAATCACTGACATCATTTATCCTCCCATATGTATACAAATCAAGAACTTGCCTTGCATATTTTTTTAATCTATTAACAGTTACCTATTAGTATTAGTACAATATGCTTTCATCTCTTGATCACCTTTTATTGTGTCAAGAATGGAATGGATTGATGCTATCATAGTAATGGTGGAAATTGCTTGATTAACTCCCTTTAAAGTTATTCGGGTAAGTGTGTACAATTGAATCGAGAGGAGTAACCCCATCATTCCTTCAATTCAGATTGTACATATTAATTCTTGACAATGAGTAATTATTGGTTTAGTTATTCTAAATTAGCCAAATCATTTAGGATTAAAATGTTAATAATTACATTACATTGTGGAGTTAATTTAATTGAATATCAAATTGCATCTATATGATGGAATGAGAAAATAAATTATTCATCAGTTATTCTAAATACCCATAGGTACTGAGTAGTTGATGGCCATTCAGAATTTATTTGTCTCTTGAATAAAATAAAATAAAAAAGTATATTACAATTCGTTAGCCACAGCTAGTCTTGTAATGATAGTACATTAAATTCTCAAAATGTTAAATAAGTTAATATTTTAAATTAAGTTTTAAGCTTGAGTTATTGCTTATTGTGGTAGTCTTGTTATGAAATTATTGCAGATAGTTCATCTTTCAAGTCTACTCAATTCAATATCTTAAATTATGTTCCGATTCTACATGAGAATAATTTTTCTGAATGGAAAGAAAAGACTCTTCTTGCTTTAGGTTATATGGACCTTGACTATGCACTTCGCATTGAGGAAGTGATGAATCCGTGATTCATGACTCTAAAAGTTGAAAATAGAGATTTGTTCTCGAGTAATTAACTGCATATTTCTACTTATATTGTATAATTAGCATTCATGCATGCATTGATAACATCTGCATTTTAGCATTCATATTGCATTAAATAAGAAGCTCATTTCACTTGTAAATATTCACCTGTATATTCACCATATTTCACCTATTTGTATATATTTTATACTAACTCCAAATCCAATAAAACCAACTCTATTATGTATATACGAATAACACTAATTAAAGAAAAATTTAAAAAAATACTAACTTGTAAAATTACCCAATAAAACCCCAAACCCAGTTGAAGACCTTAGACCTTAAAATACACATATCTCTCTCATAAAACCTCTGAATTAGGTCTACTTACTTTTAAAGTAATATACATTCAAAGACCTTCGAAAGAAACCAATTTCATTAAAATCGGAGCTCGTATGCAAAACTAGGGTTTTGAGCCCCTTTTGTACATTGTACATAGTAACCGTTTTGCCCTTCATTTCATCCTTTTATTTTCTTAATTATTAAAAATCCAAAAAAAATTAGATTAAGTTGTAAATATTCCTTTCATATTTTTTCTAACTTATTTTGATTTTTCTCTCTTTTAAAAATGACAAAAAAATTACAAAAGATAAAATGCGGTATTTTATATCTATAAGGTACCACCCAAAAATACATTTTTGTACAGATGATTTCATTTGATTTTCGACCCTTCACAAAAGTTGTAGATCTCGTCGAGATGAGCAACTTTGTGTTGACCACTTTTTGATTTAATCCCTTTTGTTATTTTTTTATTTTTCTTTACATTTAATTTTTGAATTTTCTAGGAGCGACATGTGGCAGCTCCTGGAGCCACCACATGTCACCTCATTTTTTTATTTTCGGATTTATTTTATTATTTTCGGATTTATTATTATTATTTTATTCTTACTATTTTAATTATTTTTTGTAGCCTATTATATTATTTTATTAATTATTTATTTAATCTCCCTTTTACCTCTTCTCCCCTTACTTTTCTTCCACTCCAATTTAATAACTCCCCATTACTCCACTCTCTCCATCTCTTTTCCAACTCCCTCCTCCTCTTTATATTCTGGTCCCCTCCTCCGTTGTTAATCATCCGCCATAATCGTGAGAGAAAGGGAACCACCAGCTCAGCCTGCTCGACGGTGACAACGACCGAGTAAGTCTTCGACGCGACAACGGTTTCCATCGTATTTGGCCAGATCCGAGGTGGAGAAATCGACCTCGTCGCAGCCGCATCCAAGCTGCATAGCTTCTCCGAATTTTTGTCGAGTCGGATCGAGGCCACGACGGAAGTCGCACGATGCGGCTCCACTTTCGGCAATCCACAAGTAAGTATTCTCTATATTTACTTTGTCATATTTTTTATCTAACATTATTTGCTTATATTGTTCATCACACCCAAACCACATCAATTACACCACCATCATCACCACCACAATCACCACTTCATTTCAATTCATTCACATTGTATCTCCTGTTTACATTAAAAAATATCACAACAAAAAATATATAAAAAATAAATAAAAAAAAGATATCACAGGGAAGAAGCAGTCGTAGCCGTCCCCTCCCTGGTTGCACCACCGCCGCTACCAGCCGCCCCGCGGCCCGACCACTCCAACCCCAGCGGCAACAGCCGTAGTGTGCGGCCCTGATCTCCTCCCTGTACCACCCGCCGGCACGCTGCACGCACCAGGCTGCAGCCGTGCCCCACGCATCCAGCAGGCGCGCTCTCCTGCGCGTGGCCGCCAACGTTCCCCATGATCAGCCGCCATCGTCGGCGACCATCCCCTCGACACGCCCCATCCGCTCCCCTGCCGTACATCTGCCCCTCCGCCATCGCATGGCTGCTACCTACGCGCAGCCGCACGTTGTCCCTCTCACGCCAAGCCACAGGCCGCTCTCCGCCCGCAACTCCTTCGCACTGCCGCGCGCGGGCTCCCGCCCTCTCCAGCCATCGTCCAGCGACGGGGCACTGCGCGTCGCGCCAGCGGACGCTCGCTCCGCGCGTGCCCTCCTCCCCTACTTCCCAGCAGCCGCCGCAACGTGCGCCGCCCCGTCCCGCCGCCAACGCAGCTCCCGCCAGCCTGCGCTACGAGCGCCCCGAGCCACGCCGCCCAGGCGTGCCGCGCCCCTCGACGCCGTCGACCTCACCGCGCACCGCCGCTCTTCTCCCCGCGCCTCCAGTGTGGCCTGGCGCTGCCTCCTTTGGTCGTGCCTTAGCCGCCCTCCTCACTTGTGCCCCTTGCTTGCGGGAGAAGAGAAGGTTTATTTTATTTTGTTTGTAAAAATTGCATTTGTTATCCAACATGTTTTATTCATTTCAAAAGTGCCCATGTGCACAAATTGCATTTTCAATTTTATTTTCTATCTTGCAAATACAACCCTGCTTTTGAACGTTAATTGGACATCAGTTTCACAACAATTTTTAATCAAAAAATAGCATGTTGTAGAGAAAATAATTACTTATCTTGTGGCTATTTATTTGAATTTTTGTAAGCATTAAATATTTTGTTATAAATCAGAGATTGAAAATCAGTGATATGCCCAATTATGCTCTGAAATTCGCAAATAGTTATTTATTGATCCTAAAATTGCTAAAAAATTATGAATGATGCCTCTAAGTGTTCTTTAATTACAGTCCAAATTTCGTCCAATTAGGGGTTGTCTTGTGCATAAAATAAATTCTAGGGTGATTTCTGTAAATGAATTGTAATTAAATCCACGAATTAGCTTTTTGAGAAATTTCAACTCTCCTGGATTCTGTATTGAAATAGCTATTTGAGATAAATGAATCTCTGGATAATTTAACTTCGTGTATTTATTAGAAATTAAATACCCACAATCTCTTTGTTTACAGTAAAAAAATTCATAAAAAATTCACGAAGTGTCAAAAAATTCCAAAAATATTAGTGTAGTTTCATTTAATCATGTTTATCTTCCAGTAAATTTTTCATAGTTTTTGCAAATCATTTGCATCAAAAATTGCATAAAACCCCAAAAAATTAGTATTTTTCATTTACGCATTTTAAATCCAAAAATTCCAAAAAATACATTTACATTCATCATTGGATTAGATTTACAGGAAAAATATAACTTGGTAAATTTGATCTAATTTCACATTAAAATTAAATTTGGCTAAGTTGTTGATTTTCTTAACAACCCAATTCATCTGTATTGTTGTATTTGGCATTTTTGTCGCATAAAAAATTATAAAAAATTCCACTTGAAAAACCACAATGTAATCTCTGTAACTGATCCCGAGTTATTCCTTTACCTCTTTGAGTCGACCCTGGGGCTTGCCCAGGCTAAATAAACATAAAACCGCGCGTTAATTTCATTCGACGATTCATCGATTTGTGCGGTTATTTTTTATCGACGCGGATTTATCCAACTGCAACGAAACGTCAATTAGACGACATTAAAAAGGGTAGGTCTGCGGTTCATCAAATGGCACCGTTGCCGGGGAGGTAAACGGCTTAGGATAACTTTAGAAAATTAGATTCACGTTTTCCATTCACCCGGGTAGTCTGACCCCCCAAGCCGCATTGTAATTATCCATTTCTTCTTTAATTATTTTTCTGACCATTTCTGTATATATCTCTCTCTAACACATTTTTGTATCTTTTTGTGCGAGGGTCTGGTGGACTTGGAGCGGCTTTCTTGAAGTCCATGCATCTCGAAGTGCATCGGAGGCCGACGATTCGTGGATCAAGTCAGATGTTGAGACGTCAAAAAGAGTTTTATTAACTTGTAAAAAAAAGAGTGTCTGCATTTACATCGGTTCGCGTTTGGGTTCTCGCGTGTGTAAACATAGTGGAATCGTGTCCCCTCTGCTGTATGGGTTGAATCTTTAGAATAGGCTTGCACTAGCGGCTCCTCGAGCCACTCTAGGATTTGCTTGTTCTCGTAAAATTTAGGATCACACTTCACATATAAAAGACGCACTTAGACCGTAGGACTTAGCCAAATTTGAATCCATTCTTCACTCGCTAATAGAACTGCCTGTCTAGGAGCGACTTTTCATCGATTGCATTCATTTAGTGTAAAAATTTCAATTCAGTACTGCATCCACATTGTAGAGAGATGGAGGCACTGTAAGTCTTCTTACTCAAGCATTCATCATTGTTTTCTCGATTGCATCGGCTTTTTCCGATTCTCTCTCTCTCTCTCGGTTTTCTAACCTAGGATATAGGAATTGGGACTGAACGGTAGACGTGATTGCTTATTTGGATTAACGTCAGTGATAACTAATCTCTAAAATCAGGACTGCTAATTGAATTGGACCAAAAAAATTAAATTTAACCCTTGTTTGTGGGAGAGTAACCCCGACCTTGTTTTCAGGCTGAGTGAGGGTACTTGAGTGTGTGTGAACACCTTAAGGCAAAGCCCAAATCCCCGCCATCCATATCACGTACCAACTGATCCTAGCAAATATCACGAGTTGAATTTTTTCAGATTCATCGACTAGTACCAAGTAGCCTCCGCCTGTTTACAGGTAGTCAGGGGTAAACCAGCAGTACTCCGCGACAAGCTGCTAGTAACCCTTCGAGGCAAAGTTCCAGCCTTGTCAGCCTCTACCTGCTTGCAGGTAGATAGGGGCGTGGTCTTTGAAACCATCAACTTGGGATAGGAGCGAAGAAAGGAAGGGCGTCGGTATCTTAGGCAATAGGTTAAACAGGGAAGACGCATCCGGCTTTGAGCCAACTTCCTTCTAGGCCACGTAACCTTTGCTACTTGTTTGAAAATTCACACTTAAAATCAACCAGACTAATCGGACTCGGTTTCAGGTCCTTCACCGTGTTGAGTGTGAACTCAGGGTTTGCTCTTGTATTTGTCTTTGTGTCTGTCCGTGTGTGTTATCCTGTGTAATTGCGCATTTTCTACCTCAACCTACTTGCATTAATCATTTCTTCCTCAAGATGTCTGGATATTGGTCCCCATACACCTCTGGTCATTTCTCCTTGACCATATATCGTTCATCTTCGCCTCCACCTTCTTCCATATATCCTCCGCCATCCACGGGAGATCCTTACCCGTGGTCCGTTCCACCTCAACCCGATTATGAAGTCAGAACTTCGACTGACTTCTCCACCTCTTTGCATTTCTCACCTACTCCATATTCTAATACTCCGGATCCACTTCCACCTTGGGCTGACTGTCCTTACTCTCGAGAGCTTGCAGGAATCAAAGAATCGAATGAAGAGCAAGCCACTGCTGAGACAGATGATTGGCAAAATTATATGCCCCCACATACTTCATTCTCACCTCAAGTAGGGACCATACAACAATTTACATATACACATCCTGACTTGACTTTAGGGCACAGCTTGGTCGATCGAAGAACCCGACTGGAGAGGCCTGTACATCATGATTTCCCAGACTTGATTGACTTTAGTGATCAAGCTTCCATTAACCAGCCTTCATGTCACACATTCGGAGAGCCGATACATTCACAGGAGTGGACTCATGAGCTAAACTTATCAGTCCCTTGTTCGTTGACTCCATCATATGAGGCTCTAACCAATATCTACCATTCGGATGGTCCATACTCGACCCACGATTACATGCGAGAGTCTAGGTATGTTGAGTATGAGACCCTAATATCTCAGCAGTATCCTCCACTTGAGCAGAACTCTCCCATGATTTGTCATGGGAATTTTGTGGAGGATGACATCTCTAGACTTATCAAGAAAAATGAATCATTTGGTAACGAGTTGAGAGATGTCATGAACATATTGCACTCAATTTCTGCCAGCCTGAGTATGAGAGTGAAAAAAGAAGGAAGTAGATT
This sequence comes from Ottelia alismoides, assembly GCA_037367405.1. Lineage (NCBI taxonomy): Eukaryota > Viridiplantae > Streptophyta > Magnoliopsida > Alismatales > Hydrocharitaceae > Ottelia > Ottelia alismoides. The sequence continues at coordinate 1,820,892 of JAZKJV010003691.1, read as the reverse complement.
TGATGTTGAAAACCGAACGAGCATCAGGGAACCCACACCGTTTATACAGCTGGAGTCCATTCTATCTCCCTCTTCTACTGACCACTTACCCTCCAATCGAGAGTTTGATCATTCATCCACCAAAAACACCAAAAAAATGAAAAATCAGAAAAATCCATAAAAATTAAAAATGGAAAAGACTTAGAAAAATTAGATCCTATCCTAAGGGAAGCGCTCGATGAAGAATTGATTTTCAAACTTCCCTTAATAAAGACCATAGATCATTTCCCCGACCTCAAGAGATTTGTAAAGAGTAAGTTGATGCCCAAGAGGTCAGGTACTAAGAGAACAAGGACTGAGAGATACATAGTGTCTATGGCCACCTCCTTGGTGATGGGGAGAAAGACCAAGAGTCGCAGAGTGAAGCGGTTGCCTAGGGTTGAATGTGAAATCAAAGATACTATCTTTACCCATGCAAGAATCGATGATGACTCTCCGATAAATATCCTCCCGACCTCTGTGTTTGACAAGCTCAAACTCAGGTCAATCAGGAAGTCGAGAGAGATCGTTCAGCTGGCTGATCGATCCATCAACGGTCTAGAGGAAATATTTCAGTCATCATTACTTTCTAAGGTGCTCTACTCCAGGTAGACTTCACAGTCATTGACGTTGAGTACCGACGAGAGTTCACCCAGTCTCCGATTATTCTCGAGAAGTCGTTCTTAACCTTGGCTAAGGCGACTATAGATTGCGAGACTCGGGAGATAGATTTTTCAGCATTGGGAGCACTCCGACCTCACCTATTCTTTGATACACTTTACTCTAAGGTGCCCCACACATCAGCTGACAGTCGTGACCATCGAGAGGTAGATGATCCCACCTCTCTGCTACACCTGAGAGACCGACTGCCCGGACGACCGTTGGTTCTGAGACTCCCTACACCTCCACTTCATCAACTGCTTGCACCACCACCGTGACAACTTCTAAGGAGGACTCACGACCAGAATCTATCATTAAGTTGGACACGACCTTTGTTGATTGCCCTGACCATTTTAATGATCCAACACAAGAGCCAATAATGCCAAGCCAACTGAGACCACTAGCACCTTCCCGAGACATGTGCTGACCCTTCAGGAATATTACAATCTATATGGTGACTCGTCTGATGAGGAACCCATAGTCAGCACCACATCATGCCCCGGACCTCCAACGGAAACAACCAAGACTAAATTGACTCCACATAAAAACACGGTTGCTCCCTCTTCTTGTCGGCTATCTAGTGAGAGGAAGTCGACAATTGATTCCTCGAGGTGTTCCCCCGAACCTCTCAAGGCGCATCGCTCTCATCTCCCTCTCAATGATTCAGGTTCTAGAAAACCGATTAAGAAAGTTTCCTTCAACACACCAGAGAAGGAATTTTCGGAGGAGTCCTCATCTGGTCCGGATAAGGTGATTTATATGAGTGAGCTTAGTTCGGCTGTTCTCAAGCCTTATCTAAGCAAGCAGCCGTGTGTCGACCCTCGTTGGATGATCCCTACACATCACTATTATTCATCTAAGGACGATTCCGACAGCGACACATATGTATATTATCCACCTCCTCGCGTCCACAAGAAGGTTCGTCACAAACCTTCTTAATCCTTGTATATTCTCACTCTTTCTTGTATATACTTTCTCTCCCTCCCTTCCCAGTGATTCGAATCACTCGCCCTAGCTCCATATCATTTCATTTTATGACTATACTTAGGATAATTATATCCTAAGTATAGGGGGGAGAGTGAACCGCATCTATTCATTGTACATCCTTCAGATCACATCGGTTCTCATACTCACTCTTGTCCTATACATAGGCTGACCAGAGCCTAAGTATATGGGGGACCGATGCCCGCCATGTATATACTCATCCATTTCCCCTCTTGCCCTCGTCCGCCCTATCTTTGATCTTCTTCTACAATTAGGTTGCCAGAGCCTAAGTATAGGGGGGGCGGAGCGACTTCTATACATTCTATAATTTTAGCTCTCCTACGCTTAGCCCGAGCTATGTCTTTTTTTATCGCTTTTCGTGCTCTGAGGACATAGCACACACTAAGTACGGGGGGTGTATATATTACATATATACTTTACCCATAGCTTGTACTTTCACGTATTTTCGCGTGTTTTTGTATATATTATGCAATAATTATGGGGTGGCTAAAAATTGAAAAAAAAAATTACTTGTATAATTTTGTGTTATATGTATAATACTTGTATACAAAGTTGTAAAATTCTTTTAAAACATACTTTTGTAAAATTTGTTGTAAAATAGGATGTCTACAAAAAAACTTGTATACTATGTATATTATTACAAACTAAAAATTATTGTAAAAATTGTTGTATAATAGAAAATAAAATGAAAATGTTGAAAATAAAGGCTTCTTATTTACTCTTGCATATCATCCTTGCATTTCAAAAAAAAGGGTCTTACATTTCATTCATAGCATGTCATCTGCACCTCATCTGCATATCTTGCATATGCAAGGTGAAAAGCTAGTGGGTTCTGAATCAAATTATGAATAGATGTTAAGTATGGACTTGATTTGACCTTAATCTACCTAATTTCAGAGGAACCTCGTAGGAACTGGAGTTAAGATTTCTCAGGTCAAGTGACTTAATTCTTTGAGTCCGCAAGTCTATGTTCACATGTCATCTTGATTAGTCTAAGTAGAATATCTCGTGCACACGCATGATTCTTTTAGATAGTGACCTAACTTGGACAAGCACAATGCACGTAGCTTTTCATTGATGAGGCGGTGAGGAGGTAGAATCCTTTAGCTTGGAGTAGCACACGGTGGAAACATCCATCCTCCTCTAGGGAGGGTAGTGCATCTCAACCTAGTCTGGTGGTGTTGACGTCTAAGGACATGACGCTGTGGGTTGCAATAATGCTTCGAAAGAGGGATAGTATATTGGTACAAGAGGAAAAACTCTTGATGTACATGCTACACCTTGTATATAGTTCCAAAAAAAGAAGAGAAAAGAAAAAAAATGCAAAAACTCCAAAAAAATCAGACAAGTCCAAGTAAAAATAAAATACCTGTCGGAGTATGTATATTAGCAAGAAGTCTGCAGCTGGATGACTTGGCTACACTGGTCAGGCATCCTGGAATAGGTAGCTACACTGGCTACCGTCCATTCTTTTCTCCACCCCCTCCTCTTGAGTTGGTCGCACTTGAACTTAGAAGGGAATACCCCGCTCCTCGAGGAAAGAGTTACTGGACCGGGTAATTAGAGTTACCTTGTTAGAGGAGGCTGCTTCTTAGCCATTTCTGATGTGGAGAGCTATTTATCACTTACACAGTACAAGTAAGAATCATAGTCATCAGAAATTTGGGTTTGAGGATTTGTTCTGACCTAACTGTTGAAGCGTCTTGAATAGAAGACTTGTGGAACTTGAAGTCTATTAGGTCTTAAGTTCAGATCTCAATAAGGTTCTGCCACACAATTAATCCAAAGGTCGAGTCAAGCTCCATTTTCAACTTTTGTTCATGACCTTGGTATGGAACCCAAAATCATTTCACTCTTGCATTTCATTTAGTTGCTCGGGGACGAGCAAGGTTTAAGTATAGGGGGTGATGAATATGTGATTCATGACTCTAAAAGTTGAAAATAGAGCTTTGTTCCCGAGTAATTAGCTGCATATTTCTACTTATATTGTATAATTAGCATTCATGCATGCATTGATAACATCTGCATTTTAGCATTCATATTGCATTAAATAAGAAGCCCATTTCACTTGTAAATAGTCACCTGTATATTCACCGTATTTCACCTATTTGTATATATTTTATACTAACTCCAAATCTAATAAAACCAACTCTATTATGTATATATGACTAACACTAATTAAAGAAAAATATCAAAAAAATACTAACTTGTAAAATTACCCAATAAAACCCCAAACCCAGTTGAAGACCTTAGACCTCAAAATACACATACCTCTCTCATACACCTCTGAATTAGCTCTACTTATTTTTAAAGTAATATACATTTAAAGATCTTCGAAACAAGACCATTTTCATTAAAATCGGAGCTCGTATGCAAAACTTGGGTTTTGGGCCCCTTTTGTACATTGTACAAAGTGACCGTTTTGCCCTTCATTTTATCCTTTCATTTTCTTAATTATTAAAAATCCAAAAAATAGATTAAGTTGTAGATATTCCTTTCATATTTTTTCTAACTTTATTTTGATTTTTCTCTCTTTTAAAAATGACAAAAAAAATACAAAAGATAAAATGCGGTATTTTATATCTATAAGGTACCACCCAAAAATACATTTTTGTACAGATGATTTCATTTAATTTTCGACCCTTCACAAAAGTTGTAGATCTCGTCGAGATGAGCAACTTTGTGTTGACCACTTTTTGATTTAATCCCTTTTGTTATTTTTTTTATTTTTCTTTACATTTAATTTTTGAATTTTCTAGGAGCGACATGTGGCAGCTCCTGGAGCCACCACATGTCACCTCATTTTTTTTATTTTCGGATTTATTTTATTATTTTCGGATTTATTATTATTATTTTATTCTTACTATTTTAATTATTTTTAGTAGCCTATTATATTATTTTATTAATTATTTATTTAATCTCCCTTTTACCTCTTCTCCCCTTACTTTTCTTCCACTCCAAGTTAATAACTCCCCATTACTCCACTCTCTCCATCTCTTTTCCAACTCCCTCCTCCTCTTTATATTCTGGTCCCCTCCTCCATTGTTAATCATCCGCCATAATCGAGAGAGAAAGAGAACCATTCAGCTCAGCCTGCTCGATGGTGACAGCGATCGAGTAAGTCTTCGACGCGACAACGGTTTCCATCGTATTTGGCGAGATTTGAGGTGGAGAGATCGACCTCGTCGCAGCCGCATCCAAGCTGCATAACCTCTTCGATTTTTTGTCGAGTCGGATCGAGGCCACGACGGAAGTCGCATGACGCGGCTCCACTTTCGGCAATCCACAGGTAAGTATTCTCTATCTTTACTTTGTCATATTTTTTATCTAACATTATTTGCTTATATTGTTCATCACACCCAAACCACATCAACTACACCACCATCATCACCACCACAATCACCACTTCATTTCAATTCATTCACATTGTATTTCCTGTTTACATTAAAAAATATCACAACAATTAAAATATAAAAAAATAAAAAAAAGACAGCACACGGAAGAAGCATCTGTAGCCGCCCCCTCCTTGGCTGCACCACCGCCACCACCAGCAGCCCCGCGGCCCGACCACTCCAACCCCAGCGGCAGCAGCCGCAGTGCGCGGCCCCGATCTCCTCCCCGCACCACCCGTCAGCGCGCTGCGTGCACCAGGCCGTAGACGTGACCCACGCATCCAGCAGGCGTGCCCTCCTGTGCGCGGCCACCATCGTTCCCCGCACGATCAGCCGCCATCGCCGACTGCCATCCCCTCGACACGCCCCATCCGCTCCCCCGCCGTACATCCGCCCCTCCGCCATCGCGTGGCTGCCGTCCACACGCAGTCGCGCGTTGTCCCTCTCACGCCAAGCCGCAGGCCGCTCTCTGCCCGTAACTCCTTTGCGCAGCCGCGCGCGGGCTCCCGCTTTCTCCAACCATCGTCCAGCGGCGGGGCACCGCCCGTCGTGCCAGCAGACGCTCGCTCCGCGTGCACCCTCCTCCGCTGCATCTCAGCAGCCACTGCAGAGCGTGCCGCCCCGTCCCGTCCCGACGCCAACGCGGCTCCCGCCAGCCCGCGCTGCGAGCGCCCCGAGCCATGCCGCCCAGGCACGCCGCGCCCCTCGACTCCGTCGACCTCGCCGCGCGCCGCCGCTCTTCGCCCCGCGCCTCCAGTGCGGCCCAGCGCCGCCTCCTTTGGCCGTGCCCTAGCCGCCCTCCTCATTTCTGCCCCTTGCTTGCGGGAGAAGGGAAGGTTTATTTTATTTTGTTTGTAAAAATTGCATTTGTTATCATGCATGTTTTATTCATTTCAAAAGTGCCCCTGTGCACAAATTGCATTTTCAATTTTATTTTCTGTCTTGCTAATACAACCCTGCCTTTGAACGTTAATTTGGACATCAGTTTCACATCATTTTTTAATCGAAAATAGCATGTTGTAGAGAAAATAATTACTTATCTTGTGGCTATTTATTTGAATTTTTGTAAGCATTAAATATTTTATTATAAATAAGAGATTGAAAGTCAGTGATATTTTGCCCAATTATGCTCTGAAATTCGCACATAGTCATTTATTGCTCCAAAAATTGCTAAAAAATTGTGAATGATGCCTCTAAGTGTTCTTTAATTACAGTCCAAATTTCGTCCAATTAGGGGTTGTCTTGTGCATAAAATAATTCTAGGGTGATTTTTGTAAATGATTTTTAATTAAATCCACGAATTAGCTTTTTGAGAAATTTCAACTCTCCTGGATTCTTTATTGAAATACCTATTTGAGATAAATCAATCTTTGGATAATTTAACTTCGTGGATTTATTAGAAATTAAATACCCACAGTCGCTCTATTTTCAGTAAAAAGTTCTTAAAAAAATCATGAAGTGTCAAAAAATTCTAAAAGTATCAGTGTAGTTTCATTTCATCATGTTTATCTTCCAGTAAATTTTGCATAATTTTTGCATATCATTTGCACGAAAAATTGCATAAAAACCCCAAAAAAGTTAGCATTTTTCGTTTGCGCATTTAAATCCAAAAATTCCAAAAAAATACATTTACATTCATCATTGGATTAGGTTTACAGGAAAAATATAACTTTATAAATTTGGTCTAATTTCACTTTAAGATTAAATTTGGCTAAGTTGTTGATTTTCTTAATAACCCAATTCATCCGTATTGTTGCATTTGGCATTTTTATCGCATAAAAAAATTATAAAAAATTCCACTTGGAAAACCATAATCTAATCCCTCTAACTGATCCCGAGTTGTTCCTTTGCCTCCTTGAGTCGACACTGGGGCTTGTCCAGGCTAAATAGACATAAAACCGCGTTAATTTCATTTGATGATTCATCGATTTGTGCGGTTATTTTTGATCGACGCGGATTTATCCGACTGCAATGAAAATGTCAATTAGACGACATTAAAAAGGGTAGGTCCCGGTTCATCAGGAAGCAGCAAAGCCTATGGATGAAAGTAGTCAATGAATTAAGGATTTGTCTGAACAGTTGGTGAAATCCAATCGACTAAGTTTAATTATCATGCAAACAAACATAAGAAAGAATATCAAGGGTTAAGTTATTGAATGTAAGACTAGAAAGGAGTTTTTAGATGCCATTGAAAAACAGTTTAAAACATCGAAAAGGGCTATGGCAACCATACTCCTAACGAAATTATGTTCTATGAAGTATAATGGTTTTACTGGGATTAGAGAGCATATAATGGAAACGAGAAACATTCTTTCTCAACTTAAAGTACTTAAACTTGATATCTCTGAGCTCTTACTTGTTTAATTAATTTTTAATACTTTACCTTCACAATATGTGTCATTTAAGATTTCCTACAAGACACATAAGGATTATTGGACGCTAAATGAGTTGTTAGTGATGTGTGTACAAGAGGAAAATAGGTTCAAGTAAGAGAAAGTTGAGAGTATCCATTTGGTCACGTGTTGGAAAGAAAATAAATGGAAAAGAGAGGTGAAACATCCAGAAAAGAAGCCGAATGAATTTAAGAAAGTAAAGTGCTTCTTTTGCAAGAAACTTGGGCACACTAAAATGGAATGCATAAAGTTTTAAGGAGTGGCTCGCCAAGAAAGGTATACATCGATGTCATGTAAGTCGTGAATCTAATTTCATTGATGTTCATCCTAATATTTGGTGGATTGACTCTGGAACTTCAATCCATATTTCCAACTTCATATAGCGCTTTCTAAGCATAAGGAGATCAATTAAAAATGAGCAAAGCATATTTATGGGAAATCACATATCTTAAAATGTAGAAGCGATTGGAACACAAAGACTCATTTTACAATCTAGCTATGTTCTTTATTTGGAAAATATTTTTTACGTACCCAAGTTATCTAGAAATTTGGTTTCTATATCTAGACTTTGTAAACTTGGATACATATTTTAATTTAATACATTGCTTTTCCCAATGTTTAAGAATGATAAATTAATTAGCACAGGTGAATTGATTGATAATTTATTTAAAATGCATTTAGATTCACATTTTGAAAGTAATCTCCATGTTTGCAATGTAGTTGGTCAAAAGCAAAAACACAATAGTGATCGGTCATCAATGCTTTGGCATAAAAGATTAGGTCACATCTCTGTTAAAAGGATCGAGAAATTAGTAAATGGTAGAGTAATTAATGATTAAATTTTACCGTTTCTAGTGTTTGTGTGGAATGTATTAAGGAAAGACATACCAACAAACATGCTAAAGGGTCAAGAAGAAGTACTAGCCTTTTACAAATTATACATAGTGACATATGTGATCCATTTCCTAAAGAATGCTTTAGTGGTTAAAAATACTTCATCACCTTCATAGATGCTTTCTCAAGTTACATGCATCTCCACCTATTATTTGATTAATTAGAGTCTTTAAATACTTGTAAGGATTATAAAATGAAGGTAGAGAGACAGTTATAAAAGAAAATTAAAATTGTGAGATCGGATAGAGGTGGTGAGTATTACGGTAGGTATGCTGGAGGAGAACAAAATCCTGGACCATTTGTGAGATTTCTTAAGGATGAAGGCATTGAACATACATTTTCAATGCCATGTGAACCAGATCAAAATGGCATTGCTGAAAGACGAAGTCACACGCTTATGGATATGATTCGAAGTATGACGATTAACACCTCATTGTCATTATCTTTTTGAAGTGAAGCTTTAAAGACATCCGTGTATATATTGAATAGAGTTCCAACGAAATCAATTTCATTCATTCCATTTGAGATTTAGAAGGGATGAAAACCAAGGTTGGAACACATACTCGTTTGATGTTGCCAAGCTAAGATTAGAATTTATAACCCACATGAGAAAAAACTAGATATGAAGAGTATGAGTGGATACTTCAGTGGTTATCTAAAAGGCTCTAAAGGTTATATATTCTACTGTCCAAATTCAGAATCAAGTATTGTAGAATCAAGGAATGCCATATTTTTAGAAGATGGTAAGATATGTGGGAGCAGGATGGTAATTAAAGACATCATACTTGATGAATTATCGGATCTTATTATACCACTAGATATGGAGGAGAAAAATATTCAACATGATATCTTGGATGAGCCACAACATCAAGACATTATTGTTCCTCAAGCCAAAGATATCCCTTTGGTTAAACAATTGGTGAATCCTCCACTATCTTAGAATCAAGTTGAAACAACACCAAGTGTTCAATAAGGGATTATTACAACAAGATTTGGTCGGGTAGTAAAATCTACAGTCTCATCAGATTTTATAACATATCTACAAGAATGTAACTACGATACAGGAATTTAAAGGACCAAATATCATTTTCACAAGTCATGAGTGGAACTAATTCTACTAAATGGAGGCATTGAGTTGGGAGCTCCCACTATGAGGAGCCACAAAAGAAAATCAAGAGAGATTCAAGAAATTTTGAAATAAGCATTTCATTCATTCTATTGTAAAAAAATGTAGCATGTCCATTTCCAGCGGCCCTTGTTCGAGGGCTCGCATGCTTCAAAAAAGAAAAAGAAAAAAAGTAGATCACTAGATGATCTACCCCCCTCCCCATACACACACATATACAAGCATTCTGTATATCCACTCACCACCCCCACCATCTCTGTATATACACCCCCACACACACATGACGCCCACACACATCTACCACAATGTATACAACTTTCCCTCCTCTTACATCTCCATTTGTGAAAATTCACCCTTCACCCCTCCCCCTCATCTCCATGCATTGTGTATAAACACACCCTAAACCTAACCAACCTCGGACTACCCAACACAAATTTTAGATCATTTACTTAAGCTATATTCAGCTAAGTATAGGGGGGACCCGACCCATCATTCTTCCCTCCATCTGTCTTCTTATATAGACCATTTTGACCTAAATATAGGGGACCCTCCTTTTTAGTTCCGTTATATCACCTTGTATTAACCAGATCTATGGCTTCATATCACTTTGCTATGAGGACATATCAAAAGTTAAGTATAGGGGGGTTTACTATATATTATTGTATATATATTTTAGCCAAAGCTCGTGTTTTGAAATTTTTGAAAACATTTTGGGATTGGTTTACGTTGAGTTGGGAACTATTTTGTGTAAAAAATACTGTCAAAATTCTTTTTTGAAAAATTGAGGGATTAAATTTTTGTAAATAAAATCAACCTTTTTCAAAATCTCCATAAAAAACTGAAATATAAAAAAATTCTTTAGAAGCTCTAACTACTAGGCCTAAAAACGAGTAGCTACTCTTCAATGAGGGAGCTTCGGTCTCCCTGAGCAAAGTGGGTATCTTAGAGGACACAGTATATGGCTCCGTCCTAAAGAAACATGGGTCCGTCTAACATCCATACGTACACCCATACTGACTGGAAGTAGAAGCAACTATTCATAAGAGCTTGGACCAGTCATTCTCTCTAAAGAATTAAAAAGGTGAAAAATTAAAATTCATAAAAAACTTTACAAAAGATAAAAACACAAAAATTCTCTAACCGAGGAGTTAGTGTATTCCTGACACTTTCACTCAATGCTTAAGGATTTTTGAGGACACTGAATTTCTGAGATCTTGAGAGTCTAAGTTATCCAGCCATAGTCATTAAAGTTTTGAACTTAATAATCCACACCTCCCTAGTTTGAAAGATTTGAGTGCTATATTGCACTCTTTATCTCTACCTTATAAAGAATATGATCAGTACAACACATTCACAACTGCATGATTGATGAGATGAGTTGAGTTATCACTTGAGGAACTAAGACTAGAGATTTGAGTCTAGACCCGATCTAATGATGCTCGAGGATGGCATAAAGTTAATGAAGTCTTCAAGAAACCTGAGTGTCAACCAAACCCTACCTAGTATGTGAATAAGTTCACATGCTATCGTTTGATATTTACCTATGTGCTAGGGCGTGATGAAACATAATTAATTGTTGATCATTGTACGCCAACTTTTGGTAAAATCAATGGAGCTAGCCAAAAAGAAAAGAAAAGAAAGAAATATATCAAGAAAAAGCTCAATCATTACCAAGTCAAATTCTATTAGCTTTCACCAAAGGCGAGCGCTCCCAACCATTTTCAAATTTTCCATGTAGACCAAATGCTTTTAATACCAAGGAGTTAGGCTCACACCATAAAAGGGCTCTGCATCGTGTAGTGATACAAGTCTGGGTGTTGAAGGTATCTTAGATACTCAAAAGAGACACACCCTGGTGTACTCCTAGAAAAACAACTGCAGATGGCTCCAAATTCTCTTGACGGATACAATGATCAACAAAATAAACATACATGTGTTGAGCAATAAGGCACTCGAGAGGCCCCTTTTTCCAATATGAGGGAGAGAAAATATACACAATCCTATTCCCTCCATCATCTAGTCGTCCATATACACTTTCAAGTCTGACGAACTAATGAGATGGTTGATTGGAGCAAGAATAGACTTATTCCCTAGTGTTGAGGATTAGTTCTAAAGGACAGTCTCTTGGACTGGAACTTTGGGTGGTCTCGACTCGACTCTCATGATTGCAGTACAGTAAAAGTAATATCCTTATATTTTATGTACAAAAAGAGAGTCTGATAATTAGAGAAGTTGGATTCCTTCTGACTAGAGTATGGTTGAGCTCAGATATTTAAGATCACTTAAATTGAGGGTCTTCGAGGAATTGAGCCTTGAAATGTTCACATGCACTGACATGAATTAATATGAGTTCTTCATTCTTAAGATACTCAAGGACGAGTATAGTTTAAGTATAGGGGCATGATCATAATTATTCGTTATTTTTATCCTTGATTAATAAGAACATACTGAGAAATCTTCATTAATTCCTCATCTTTAAGAATGAACCTATATGTGTATAATTAATGTACATTTGCTAACCTATATATATTGTATTTAATTAATAACCTTTTTTTCCTTGTTTTTATATTTTATTAAAAGCCCATAAAAAATTAGAGTAAATATTGCCTATATTTATCTTGGACTTTAAAAGAAATAAAAATATAAAAAATGTCAAACCCTCGAAAATAGTGATTTTACCCATTAAAAACATTTGCAAAAATACACTTTTATATAAATGACATCTTTTGACTTTCTATCCAACATGAAACTTGTAGATTTCATTGAGTCTACAACTTTCATATTTTAACTTTTTCCTAATTCAATTTCTAACTAATTCTTTTTTATTTTTTTTTATTTTGTATTTATTAAATTATCTGGTGCAGCCATGTGGCATACTCTGGGCCGCCCACATAGTCGCATCTCCTCGCACCACCCAGCCTCCTTCCAAGCCCTTGGATCAAGCCTCCCCCACCTCTATCTCCACTATCCTTCTACAGATCATCTTCAACCATCAGATCCCATCCTTTTGATGAGATATGAGTCACTCTTGTCCGGCCTCACCTTAACATCATGATTACCCTCCCATCCAAAGGATGAGCTTCCTCCATGTCATCCACTTGTCCATATCCATTAGATTAATCCCACTAAGGAATCCAAGATGCCTGCATCCGCTTACCTCTCCACCATTGGATGCAATCTGATCAAGTGCATCTTGACCACACGACCGTGCCTTAACCATATCCATTGGACCCACTTATCCAACGGCTAAGAACCCATCGTCTACGTCCACCTCCCCCTCTCCCATCCGTTACACCTCACCATACCTTAACTCCTCTCATCTTTGGCATCTCAACCTTATTGCTCCTCTGAGACCTTGCAATGCCCCTACATAGCCTTAATCTCCAAGATCTTCGCACACCCTTCATTACTCTCGATCTAACCTTCTAGCGCCTTAAATCATCTATTCAAAATGCCTCTACCTCTACTGAAACGGTCAAGCCCCTCCTACAAATACCCCACTCTACCTCCTTCAACCTTCATCCACCACTCAACAGGGTATAGGCCAAGCTTCCTCCACCCTCTGGTGACAGCAGAGGGCGGTGTTGGCGTGAAGATGACCCCTATACCCAGGTGCGATCCATGGCATCTTCCATGTATGCTTCGCCACTTCGGTAGTAGCCCAGTCTCCAAGGTTTGGTTGCCCTAGTCGAGCGATGACCGAAGCGACATTCGCCGCTCAACACAAGCCTCCGCTCTGCCCCTTTCTTCCTCCTTGAATCTTACAAGGTAACACATATATGCTTTCTCTTTCACTTTCTCAGATTTTTTCCAGCACACATACACACCTTCACTTTGAACAGTAAGCCCAGTATCATTGCTGGACCTCCATCACCTTCGCTGGAAGTCAACACCATCATTTTCTCTATGTTAGAGACTTAACCACCTCACTCCCTTTCCTCTGTCACATGACGGAGGACCTATTGGGCCCCCACCTTCCCTGCCTCGTTAAGGCCCTTTGTTCACCCTCCATATCTCCCCAATTGCTTCAGCTATACATCGTCTAATGTTTGAAGGTCCTTATCCCGTCAATGGTCGGAGTCCACGCCTTCACTCCATTTTGGAGAAGTTGCTCTGCCAATGCTCCCCCTTCGCTTCTTCGAGACAATCCACTGGTTGTCCAAGCTATGGAGACATTCGCTAGCCCATTGCCATGGCTCCTGCACCTTCCATGCTGTTGCTAAATGCTGGAGGAGGAAATACGAGGTTGTTAGAGCCCAGACCTCTCGCCACCGCAAGGTGCGAAGCAAGACAATACAAATATCGTCCGATCATCTAGATCGAATGACTATTATGGTTATCAATCCTCTGTCACGAAGTAGAAGGCTCGATAGACCTGAGCCTACTCTGAAGTTCTAAAGCCATGCCACATGCAACCCCAGCATACCACCCCCTGAACCTCGCCCCATGCTTGTGCCCAGCGCGTGTTGGTGGGGTTATTTGCAGAGACCACCCTGGTCTTCTCCAAAATTACAAAGAGGTCCAGGAACGGGTGTCTCACAAACGTGCTTGGACAATTTATATAGAGACCCCATCCTAGTTTGGATAATTACAAAGATGTCCTTGTGTGCAAAAGGACAATTTACATTGGGCCACCTCCGAGTTTTGGTATTTGCAAATGGGTCCCACCAGGGATCGATTTGCAATATTTATCTTTTGTTTCTCATGTATTTTTATTACATTTATGCCCATGCATTGTTTCTTTCATATCTTGAGCATATTAAGTCTAATTTTAGTATTTCAATTTCATCTTAATGCTTGTTTCATCCTCTATTTTATGGCATAATTTAGTCATGATTTGATAATTAACTAAATGTGTTAATATTTGATGATTCATAATGTCTTTTGCTCTATATATTTTCACCATTAATAGATGCTTAATCCTGATTTTAATGCTCAATGTGACTTTGAAAAAGAACCAGAATTTGTATTCATATTTCGTAGGGCATATTTGTAATTAATCTTTTGCATGTCTGCCCTTTACATATAATCATTCATTATGTTCATGCATCCTATTTTAAATAAAATAAAATTGCATGCATCACTCCTTGCATTGTTTTATCAGCATTTTATTGTGCATATGCATGAAGGCCAAAAGACTTGGACAATATTCACTCATTAATCAATCGACAAAATTTGATAAATGGACGAGCCCTTGTGGTAGACTTGTCAAGTTAAAATTCTCCACAACATTCAAAGAATGTGGTTTTTGTTGAATTGAAGATCTTCTTCTGTACTATAATTATCGATTCTAAAGAGGTGATATTCGAACTCATCAAATGGCATCGTTACCAAGGACACAGCTCACCTTTATCTATTCGTCGAATTTTTTTGAAATATTTTTGTTTGAATATTTTCAAAATTTGCATGTCTTCTCATAATATATTTTTGCATCATTTTTGTTGATTATTTTTCTTGTTATTTTTCTATCATCATTCTTTTGTGGTAGGCCCATGAAGATCAAGGATGCTTGATCTACATGGAGGTGTGGAGTTGGGAGCTCCCACTGCGAAGAGCCATAAAAGAAAATCAAGAGCGATTCAAGGAATTTTTAAATCAACATTTCATTCATTCTGTTGTAAAAATTGTATCATGTGCATTTCTAGCTGCCCTCATTCGAGGGCTTACGTGTGTAAAAAATAAAAAGAAAAAAGTAGATCACTAGATGATCTAACCCCCCCCCCCCACACACACACATGCATACACAAGCATTCTATATATCCACTCACCCCCTCACCATCTCTGTATATACACACACACACACACATATTGCCCCTGTGCACCTCCCCCCCCCCTACGTCTCCATCTGTGAAAATACACCCTTCACCCCCTCCCCTCATCTCCATGCATATGTGTATAAACACACCCTAACCCTAAACAACCTCGGACCTCCCAACCCAAATTCCAGATTAGGTTATTTTCAGCCTAAGTATAGGGGGAGCCGACCCATCATTCTTCCCTCCATTTTTCTTCTTATACTTAGGCCATTTTTGAACTAAGTATGGGAGACCCTCTGCCTCAGTTCCACTATATCACCATGTATTTAACCAGAGCTATGGCTTCATATCACTTGTGCTATGAGGACATAGTAAAAGTTAAGTATTGGGGAGTATATTGTATATTACTGTATATATACTTTAGCCAATACTCATGTTTTAAAATTTTTTAGAATATTTTAGGCTCTGTTCATGTTGACCTGCGAACTACTTTGTGTAAAGATTGCTACAAAAAATCTTTTTGAAAAATTGAGCGATTAACTTTTTGTAAATAAAATCAACCTTTATCAAAAACTACATAAAAATCTGAAAAATTATAAAATTTTCTTTAGAAGCTCTGACTAATATGCTTAAAAATAAGTAGCTACTCTTCAGTAAGGGAACTTCAGTCTCCCTTAGCAGACAAGGTTGTTTAGAGGACAGGGTATATGGCTCTGTCCTCAAGTAACACGGATCCATACAACAGTCCGTTCTTATACACATACTGGCTGGAAGTAGATCCAAAGTCAGTCATTCTCTCTAAAGAATTAAAAAATGAAAAATTAAAATTCATAAAAAATGCAAACGATAAAAATCACAAAAATTCTCTAACCGAGGAGTTGGTGTATTTCTGACACTTCCACTTGTATTTAAGGATTTTGAGGACACTGGATTTTTGAGATCTTGAGAGTATGAGTTAGCCAGCATTAGTCATTATAGTTTTGAACGTAATAATCCACACTTCCCTAGTTTGAATGATTTGAGTGTTATATTGCACTCTTCATCTCTACCTTCTAAAGAATATGATCATCACAACACATTCACAACTGCATGATTGATGAGATGAGTTGATTTATCACTTGAGAACTAGGACTAGAGATTTGAGTCTAGACCAGATCCAATGATGCTCGAGGATGGGATAAAGTTAATGAAGGCTTCAAGAAACTTGAGTGTCAGCAAAACCCTAGCCAGTATGTGAACAAGTTCACATGCTATTGTTTGATATTTACCTATATGCTAGGGTATGATGAAACATAATTAATCGTTTATCAGAGTGCAAAAACTTTTGGTAAAAGCAGTGGATCTAACCAAAAAGAAAAGAAAAGAAAGGAAATACAGAAATAAAAAGCCCAATCATTACAAAGTCAAATTTTATGAGCTTCCACCAAAAGCGAGTGCTCCCAACCATTTTCAAAGTGTCCACTTGGATAATCCGCTTTTGGGACCAAGGAGTCGAGATAGCACCATAAAAGGGCTCTCTATCATATAGTGATACAAGTCTGGGTGTCGAAGGTATCTTACATACTCAAAAGAGACACACCCCGGTGTACTCCCATAAAACAAGTGCATACGCGAGTTCTCTTGACGGAAACATTGATCAACAAAATAAAATACATGTGTTGAGTAATAAGGCACTCGAGAGGCCCACTGTTCCAATCAGAGGGAGAGAAAAATATACACAATCCTATACCCTCCATCATCTGGCCATCCATATACACTTTCAAGTTTGACGAACTAATGAGACCACTGAGTGGAGAAAGAATAGACTTATTCTCTAGTGTTGATGATTAGGTCTAGAGGAGAGTCTCCTAGACTGGAACTTTTGGTGATGTCTCGACTCGACTCTCATGAATGCAATACACTAAAAGTCATATCCTTATATTTTATGTGTAAACAGAGAGTCTGATAATTAGAGAAGTTGGATTCCTTCTGACTAGAGCATGGTCGAGCCCAAAATTTTAGGATGACTTAAATTGTGGATCTTCGACGAATTGAGCATTGAAAATTTTACATGAACTGTCAGGAACTATTCTGACTCCTTCATTCCCTAGATGATCGAGGACGAGCATAGTGTAAGTAAAGGGATATGATGAATCCCTCCTTGATCATCATTGTTCGTTATTTTTATCCTCAATTAATAAGAACTTCATGAGAAATCTTCATTAATTCCGCTTCTTTAAGAATGAACCTATATGTGTATAATTAACTTATATTTGCTAACCTATATTTATTGTATTTAATTATTAACATATTTCCTTATTTTTCTATTTTATTAAAAGCACATAAAAAATTAGAGTAAATATTCTCTCCATATATATCTTGGCCTTTAAAAGAAATAAAAAATATAGAAAAAACTCAAACTCTCAAAAACAGTGTCTTTTACCCATTAAAAATATTTGCAAAAATAAACTTTTGTATAAATGACCTCTTTTGACTTTTTATCCAACATGAATCTTGAAGATCTCATCGAGACCTACTACTTTCATGTTTTGACTTTTTCCAAATTCAATCTCTAACTATTTTTTTATTTTTTCTTTATTTTTATATTTATTGAATTCTCTGGTGCAGCCACGTGGCGCCCTCTGGGCCCCCCACGTGGTCGCATCTCCTTGTGCCACCCAACCTCATTCTTGGCCCATTGATCAAGCTTCCCCTACCTCTATCTCCACCTTCCTCTCCCAGATCATCCTCAGCCATCTGATCACATCCTTCTATTGAGATCTGACCACTCTCGTACACCCTCACCAAGATCGCATGATCACCCTCCCATCCAAAGGCTGAGCTTCCTCTGCATCATCAACTTCTCCATAGCCATTAGATTAATCTCACTAAGGAATCCAAGCCACCTGCATCTGCTTATCTCTCCACCATTGGATGTGATCTGATTGAGCGCATCTTGACCACACAACCGTGCCTTGACCTTAGCCATTGGATCCCCTGATCCAACTGCTAAGAACCAATCATCTCACCCTCAACTCTCCCCCATCCATTGCTACTCGTTGTAACTTCACTCCCTCCCAATTATGGCTTCTCAACCTTAACGCTCGACCCAGATCATGCAACGCCCCTACGTAGCCTTAATCTCTAGGATCTTCGCACACCTGTCATTACCCCAATTCAACCTTCTAGCACCTTCAATCATCCATTCAAAATGCCTCTCCCTCCATCTGAAATGACCAATCCCCGTCTAGAAATATTCTCCTCTGCCGCCTTCAACCATCATCCACCACTCAACACGGAAGAGTCCCAGCTTCCTCCACCCTTCGATGACAGCGTAGGCCGATGTTGTGGATAAGATGACCTCTGTACCTAGGTGCGATTGATGAATCTATGATTCATCAATCTAAAAGTTGAAAATAAAGCTTTGTTCCCGAGTAATTAGATGCATATGTCCACTTATATTGCATAATTAGCATTCATGCATGAACTCTATAATGTATATATTACCAACACTAATAAAAGAAAAATATTTAAAAAAATACTAGCTTGTAAAATTGTCCAATAAAATCCAAATTCAAGTTTGAAACTATGGACCTTAAAATGTGCATATCTCTCTCATATGGTATCCAATTTAGGTATACTCACTTTTAAATTAATACTACATTCAAAGACCTTCAAAACAAGACTAGTTTTATAAAAATTGGAGATCATATGTGAAACTTGGGTTTTAGGCCCCTATTATATATTGTACATATTGATCAAAATACCCTCCATTTTAATATTTTATTTTTATTATTATTAAAAATAAAAAATAGATTAAGTTGTAAATATTTCTTTCATATTTTTTCTGACTTTATTTTTATTTTTCTCGATTTAAAAGAAAAAATCTACAAAACTCCAAAATGCAGTATTTTATACCTATAAGATGCCACCTAAAAATACTTTTTATACAGATGACCTCCTTTCATTTTTAATCCTTCACAAAATTCATAGATCTTGTCCAGACGAGAAACTTTCATGTTGACCACTTTTTGATTTGACCTCTTTTGATATTTCTTTTTTATTTTTTAAATTTAAATTTAGATTATTCTAGAAGCAACGTGTGGCAGCTCCTGGAGCTGCCACGTGTCACCCATTTTTATTATTTTTTACTAATTTTATTTTTAACTATTTTATTTAATTTAGTTCAATTTATTTAATTATTATTTAATTATTTTAAATAATTGAAAACTAAGTGCCACGTGGCCGCTCTCGGGCGCACCACATGGTGCTCCCTCCATCCTTCTCCCTCTCTTTGTCTGGTCACGTGTCTAGCACGTGACTATTCTCTTCTCCGTAGGTGCGCTCGTGTCCCCAACCTAGGGCGCAACCACCCCCTTCCTCCCACGTCGTGCGCCACACCCAACCACATCTCCCGCAACCACATCCGTGCACATCTCCACACCTCGCGCAATCGTCTGCCCCATTGTGCGCAGCGGTGCCTCATGACCTCGTACCACTCCTCCACGAGTCATGTCCCTCGCCAACCACCTCAGCCACTCCCCATTTCTAGCACTCGCCCACGGTGTGCTCCTTCTCTAACAGCCATTAAAATCCTGATCCCATCCACCGGATTCAGGTATCCGCCTTTTCTAAGAGATGGGAGAGAGCCCCCAGTGTGGTCCGGTAACAGCGGAGCACGTGTCGTAAGAGCGACAACCTTCCCCCTACGACGAGATCCAATGGATTGAGGTCCTTTGTCGCAGCTTAAGAATGAGCTGCTCGAGCTCCTTCATCGCCATGAAGTTGAGCGAAGAATTGAGGAGCTCTAACCTCCTCTTCCCAGGTGAACAACAACTGCAAGCATCAGGTAATTTCTTCTTCTTTCCCTTTCTTCCTCTTCCTTTGTTATGCACGGATTCCCATGTTCTTCTACTACTCTATTCTTCTATCTCCACGACCCATCTTCACCTATGTGCAAAAATACATCCTCATCGCACCGCCCAGCTCACCACCAATGCACGGAGCACCACCGGCCTCCGTGCTGCATGCAACCTGCAAGCCTCGAGCTCGCTCTTCACCTCCACCTAAGGCTCACATTATCTCTATCGCAAGAACCCTGACCGATGATAACCCATCTTCATCTCCTTTAACCTCTCTAGTTCCATCGCTACCTCTTCGCATCCGTACCTCGTTTCGGGTCCAATCCTCCATCTTCGACGGAACCCCTGACCACCTTCGTCTACATATCAACCAAACAAGAGCAACAATAATTATATGACTCGCCACCTACCTACTCCCGCTCGCCTCTTCGCCTTGCCTTCGTCAATGACATCAGAACAGTGCAATCTTCCTCGACCTGTGTGTCCACCAATGCTCTATGGCTGAGTCGTGCCCCTCGACCGCTGCCGCCTATGACTCTGCTCCAGACCACCACGCCCGCCGCACATCACCAACACCACCATCAACCTCCGCATGACACCACTTCAACCTCACCTCCTTCCATTCTGTTGTGTGCCGACGAGAAGTAGGAGCATGTTGCGGCCCGCAGCCCTCTCCCAACGTTTCCACTCTGCTGCCTGACGACTTCTCTTCCAGCCCTCTACCATGAGCCACAGCGGTGTCCTCAATGATGGCATCGGGCTGCACGCATGAGCTCCATCCCCTCCTCACATGCATGCTTCGTGAGGGCGTGGGTCTTTTGCATTCAACCCTCGGATATTCTAGAGAATCATACAACTGCCCATCAATCAGAGAACACGTGCATGGCAAGTGCGAATGGGAAAAATTGCAATAGGGCGCCCATAATTTTCGCAAATTACACACATATCCCTGCTAGACACGTGCTTGCATCCCTGGGACATTTGCAGAAATTCCCCTCGGATATAGGTATTTGCATTATAGTCCATTCAGCATCATTTCTTTAATCAATTTTAATTCTGTATTGCATTTATACCCCTGTGTTCGCATATTTATTTGAGCATTCATTTGGCGTCATTTCTTCCTTCTAAAAATTATCATTTTAGAACAATATCTGTTGTATCATTGTAAAGAATTGTTATATTTTTATGAGCATTGGTTTATTTAATATAATTATCTATGTGGAAAATGGCATATTTTACCAATTATTCACTATTAATTGAATATTAAATTAATCATTTCTTTGAAATTTAACAAAAGTTTGTTATAGGTAGAATTTGAGAGTTCTATTTTGCACCCAAAAATCATCTTATTTGTGTGTGTATCGAGGTCACGATAAATTATTTGGTGATTCACTAAAGTGATTTTTAGTAGATCATAAATCAATTATTTTTAGGATTTGATCATTTTCCTGGATTATTCTCACATAGAAGTATCTAGGATAATTTTAGTTTCTGAAAATGAATTGGTTTGTTATTTATTAAAATTAACTTCTCGAAAATCACCCTACATTCATATTTAATTCGTAATTAATTCACATAGAGTCAGAAAATTCTAAAAAAAATTACATTAGCTTAATTCTATCATTATTCGTCTTCTAGCTAAGTTTGAGGATTTTTGGAAGTAAATTGATTGAAATTTACATTTTAACCCTCGAACTAGATCGAAAGTGCATTTTGCACTTGCATTTAAAAAGAAAAAAATTATTCTTCTCTGAAAATCTAGCATTTAGATCGACTAAAAATTAATCTAAGGAGACAGTGGCCTCCCTGAGTTTGACCTTGGGCTTGCCCAAGTTATAAACTAGGCCGTTTTGATTTATTTGATACATTATTCCGTTTTTCGATTGACTAGAATTCATCCGATTGTAATGAAATCCTTAATTAGACATAACTAAAAGGATAAAAATCGAGTTTTTCAAATGGCGTCGTTGCCGGGGAGGCAGGGCTTAGGTTAATTTTTGGATCATTTAGATTTTAGGTTTTCCATCCCCAGGTACTCTGATTCCCGATTTTTCTTGTGAATATTTCTCTACTAATTTTTGGTATTTATTTATTCCGTGTGATTCTCTCTGACCATTGTTTATTTTGTGTGAGGAACACGAGGCATCAATTAGTCAGGAGAGCCGAACAACCATCATCGATTTGAACTGATTGTCTTTGAGAGAACTTGTGAAAAAAGCCTGCATTTAAAGTGGTTCCCGTTTGGGTTCTCACACATGTGACTGATAATAAAAAGACTCTCAATGTTGTGTGGTTGTTTGATGTAGGATAGAACCTGTAATCACGGCTCTTAGAGCTTTGTTAGGTATGTTTATGCTCGTAATATCTAGGACCACACTTCACCATTAAAAGATGCACTTAGATCACAAAACTTAGCCAAATTTTATTTTGTTCTTCACTCGCTAACAGAATTGCTTGTCTAGGAATGGCTTTTCATCACTTGCGATCATTTAATATAAAATTCCAATTCTGTTTTGCATCCCGTATGTAGAGCGTGAGGATCACTGTAAGACTTCTGAACTTGGCATACATCATCGTTTTATCATGCATCAGTTTTTCTCGACTCCTTCCCCCTCGATTTTATAACTTAGGATTACAGGAGATTAGGACTGGACGATAAGAGTGTCTTATGTGTTGTACTAATCAAGTGGTCATCTAAATTAAAATCAGGACTGCTAAACAAATTGGCCAAAAAATTAACATAAAATTGGAAATTCTGTTTGCGAGAGAATAACCCCGACCTTGATTTCAGGCTGAGTGAGGGTACAGAGTGTGTGCGCACACCCAAAGATAGAGACAGAATCCCTTCCTTCCATATCATGTACATCGATCCTAGCAAATATCACATGTTGAACTACTCGAGGTTCAACTGACAAGAACCAAGTAGCCTCCGCTTGCTTCGGCAGGTACATAGGGGTGAAGTAGTGGTGCATTGCGACAAGTTGCTAGCAGGGTAAGGTTATAAGCCTTGTCAGCCTCCGCCTACTTCGATAGGTAGACAGGGGCAGGTCCTTGAACTTCTCAGCTGGTGATAGGAGCGAAGAGAGAAAGGACATTGGTATCTTAGGCGACAGGTTAAACATGGAAGACACATCTGGCTTTGAGCCGACTTCCCTTTAGGATATCATATAATCCTTGCAATTTGCTCGAAAAATCATACTTAAAATCAATCAGATTAATCAGACCCGACTTTAGGTCCTTCACCGTGTTGAGTGTGAACTCAGAGTTTGTGATTCAATTGCTTGCTTTAGGTAGGAGTCAAATCTTATCTTTACACACTTGTAGTACTCCCGATTCTTTTTTTGCCATCGAAGATGACTGGCTAGGAGGTATTTCTTCAGGCTTTACGAATCTCTCATTGAACCCCTCAAGAAGTACGTCTTCAAAGGTCCAAGTGCAACTTGGGCAAACCTGGACTCATGACCCTCTTGAGTTTGGGATCTCTCACTCTCGAGATGGTCACCCTCAAACCATTCCCTTTCTCCCCTCCCACCTCACCGA
The DNA here is from genome assembly GCA_037367405.1 of Ottelia alismoides. Lineage (NCBI taxonomy): Eukaryota > Viridiplantae > Streptophyta > Magnoliopsida > Alismatales > Hydrocharitaceae > Ottelia > Ottelia alismoides. The sequence goes on along the minus strand of JAZKJV010003691.1, from coordinate 1,797,267 downwards.
GGAAGACCTTCACCTCGGTGAGAATATTTTCATACCTAAATCCTCTTCTAATCAAGAGCACATTGTTGGTTCAGGACCTCCAAAAGATTCAAGCAAAATGCCTCCTAAAAAGTAATAAGAGGAAGAAGAATACCCCGAGGACCCTATGAGGATGATACTAACCAGACTCGATGCATCTGAGCAGCAACACACTTTACTCCGAGCTTAGCTAGGACAATTGAATGTTGAGGTGGAACCACCGATGGACACGGCATACAACCCCAGAAAGTATCAAATTCGAAATTATCTAAGTCCGGCTGAACCAGAAGTCAATTTTGAGTTGAAACCACAATTCCTGATTCTACTGCCACACTTTGATGGGAATACTTCTGAGGAACCGTATGAATTCCTAAGGGACTTCGAGCTCATTTGTGCTAACTTTAGGCATCCTAATGTTAGACAAGATTATATCAAGCTCACAACCCTTCCATTTTCCTTGGGTGGCAAAGTTGATTACTGGGTGAAGAACTTGGGAATTATAGTTACTACCTATGCCCAGTTCAAGGACCTATTTTTGAAGAAGTTCTACCCCCTAAGTAGGACTAACATGATGAGGACACGCATCACTAGCTTTTCTCAGCTACCCCATGAAGCCTTTTGTGATGCCTGGGAGAGGTATAAGGACATCCTGTAGAAATGTCCTTGTCATGGTCTAGATGACAACATCTTGATCCAGTCATTCTTCATAGGTTCAACCTTGAGATGTAGGGTTTAGTGAGCGCACCCTATGGAGGCAGTTACACTTCACGAGGAGCGGATACCGTCTGGAAGGTATTCAAGCAGATGGATGAGACTAGCTGCTCACAGAGCGCTAGCAGTGCATACACACAGTCCCCTAGTTCACTCTCATCTGGAGGGGGGAAGTCAGCTGTAGTTGATCTCTCTGAAGACGTGATCCCCAATATGAGACTCCTTGCGGACATGTTTACTGCAGTTGAGAGGATCGACATGAGGATTGATGAATTGGAACAGAGTGTCTCAAAATTTCCCAAACAGATGGAGTAATTGATTGAAAAGGTGTCTAAGATAAAGATACATGCTGTGACTCCACCCTCTGCCCCGGTATACCGAGTTCATCATGTTGAGGAGCAGTCAGTGTCAGAGCAACCTCAGCCGTGGGAGCAGCACATGTCCTACACCCACTCATCCTAGCAATAGCCCCATCCATCAAGACAGTTCAGGAGGAGCCTCCTCCAGTTTGGGAGGTGAATGGAGTATGGTATACTATAGACCCTGTCAGGCAGGGAAGTATAGGGCAACGACAGACCTACCAATGTCTCCCGACTTTTCACAACACCGCATTCATCTTCATACCCCCTCCTTCACAATAGAGCCCTAGATTTCAGCCACCCCAGCAATAGAGGCAGTAGTACCAGTAGTACGGTCGTTAGGGCCAGTATCAGGCGGGCCAGCAAGGCCAGCAGCACCAGCATCACCAGAAGCAGCATCCTAGCCAACATGGCCACCCTTCCCATTCATCTCAGCCTTTCCCGCTTCCTTCTTCGTCTAGTCCCATAGACTCACAGTTTCAGCAGATACTCGATACCCTTCACTCTTATCAAAGCGAAGTGCATAATGAAATTTATGATTTGCATATGGATGTCAACCACCTATCTACATGGAGAGACGAGTAATCTGCACCTACCACCTCTATCCCATCCCAAGTTAAGGCTAACCCTAATAGCTTGAACCGTTCTAGTTCTCAGAAGCATATTGGTTAGGTATATTATTCGGCTTCTCTTACATCTGAACATGAGATTCTTTCGTGTGGTGAGGTTAACCATGTCTCACTCAGGAAAGGAAGGATCGTGACCGTACCTAACCGGGTGAGGGACACGAGGAGGGGCCTCTCTCGAGCTCTGTCTGAGGAGTCTCTAGAGGACGAGGAGGAGATGCAGCACATTTAGAGGCCTCGTCAGCAACAACTGAGGATTCTCTCTAGAGGAGCCGAGAAGAGAAGGAAATAACAAATGCAGCATCAGCAATATGAAGACATTCCAGATGCTTTGGAGGACCTTGCACCTCCGATTGTGGCAGATACCATTGCAGCTTCTTTTCCAAAACCTTTAGTAGATAATTCTGATTTCAATTCCATGTTTCATAATAAAGATTCATGTATGAAGAATTCTATTTCAATTAATTCCAAGAATGATCTTTTCAGTTTCCGATTCAGATTCTTCATCTTCTATTTCCCTTCCTCCCATCCCTTTCCCCCGTGCTCTTATGGGAGGAAAGCGCACTCAAAATGATGACCTTGACATGACATGGTTTTGTAAGGAGAATATCGTCAAAGTGCCATTCGATGAGTATGTGGCTAACCATTCTGCATCTTAAAAATACCTTAAGGTGAAATGCACACCTACTAGGGTTAGTAGGATGAAACCGATCCAATATTTAAAGACTCATGTCTTGTCAGTTGCCACAACCTATTGTCTTAAGAATCCGTATTTACCAAGGAAGAAAAGAGACGTGGATGCTCTCTACATAGAGAGTTGTATCGACGACATAGCGTTTTCACGTACTCTCTTAGATAACGGGTCTTCAATCAACCTACTTCCCTTAACATTATATCACAAATTGGAGTTAGGACCACTTCGCAAATCCAGAGAGCTACTCCAATTCATTGATCGTTCAATGAAAAGACCTAAGGGATAGGTGAAGAATGTTGTTATCTCGATTGAGGGGAACAACTATAAGGTTGACTTCACAGTCTTAGACATAGAGACCCCCAATCATTAGAGAGAATCTCATATCATTCTTGGGCCCTTCCTTAGGACCGCAGGTGTAGCTTTTGATTATGGTATGGGAATGATGAAGTTCGGTTCTCCGAACTGAGTGATAATACTTGAGGTGAAGCAGACGAAATGGCTACGACCCGATTCAGAGAGTAGTACTGAGTATTCATATACAGAGGCGGATTACAGAATGATCAGCATCGCTAGGATCTGGAGGTAGATTCCTTCGTAACAGAGCAAGACCCATTCATCTAGAAAGGATATAGTGCATGATGTAGTTTTCCAGGTGTCTTATGAGAGATGCACCTTCCTATTCCCACGATGACATAGAGATCCATCAGGATATGTCTGTTCCATCTCCCTCATAACAATCATGGGATATAGATGATGAGTCGGATGTGGCTTTGGACGAATTACCGCATTTCTTTGGCAATCCGACTCCTGATACTTCCGAGTTGGTGGTGAGTACAACGCATCTTATCCCACCTCAATACAACATTCTCTCTGATTCAGACTCAATTCATCCTGATATGATTGATGACACTACACTGCCAAAGGCTGAAGTCCCTTCCTCGTATATTGAAATATGCCTTTCTTGCGGGACTCAAAGAAAGATATCCTATTATCATAAGTTCAGACTTGACTTTAGAACAAGAGTCTAGGTTGTTAGAAGTCTTGGAGAGGAACCGCACAACAATAGGCTGGAATGTGTCGAATCTCGTGGATATCAATCCTAGTCTCTTCTCGCTCCATATTTATATCGAGGATAATGTGATACCTACCCATGAATTCCATAGGAGACTTAACCCCAATCTACGGGAAGTAGTGAAGAATGAGATAGAAAAATAGTGCAAGGTAGGGTTTATATACCCTATTTCTGACTCCAAGTGGGTGGCCCCGCTTCATATTGTCCCAATGAAGTCGGGAATCCAAATGGTCACTGATGAACCGCAAAATTGGCCCTTTAATAGTGCGGAATTAACACTTCAACGTGTCGATGCAGTCGGGCCGATTTTGGTCATCAAAGAGACCATCTCATTGATATATGTCAAATAAGAATGCGATGGTCATTAATTTTTATTTTACTTGGTAAGAAACCAAGGTCGAACTCAGGGACACGAGCCTCTCTCATATTAATCGGATTTAAGTTTATTTAATTAAGTGTTGAGTTAGAGGCATACAAGTCAAAATCATGCAAAGACACTACAACAATGCATTAAGAAAAATAAACATGCATTTTTTATCAATTTTTATAATGCAAATAAATGCCATGTAATGCAATTAAAATATGCCCTAGGTGAGATTAATGAGCAAAAATAAATAAGAGTTAATTTCGAGTTCAATTAAAAAGGCAGATGTGATGAACAATGTTAAGCAAGGCATCAGTGCAATTTCAGATAGACACATGACTATAAAATAATTCATAAGACTCATTGTGTCCAAGACAACAACTAAGCATGCCATTATAAAGTACATCGAACAAGCTCTCAAACGAAACTAAAATCAACTAAAATAGAGGTACGGTGCTCAAGATATGCATAAAAGAAGCCAGGGGCATAGATGCAATAAAAACATGAAAAGATAATTGCAAACAGATCCCTAAGAGGGGCCTAAATGTAATAAAAATTAATTGCGAGACCTTCCCTGTAATTAAACCATACGCGCGGGGGCATATTTGCAATTATTTAAACCCGCAAGGGTATGAATGCAAATATCCCCAGGCGCACAGGTGCTGCACGTGCGTCAAGACCAATTTGCAAATCTGGAGAAGATACGGGCGTCTCTGCAAAATTCCCAAATAGCACGTGCGTAGCACGTGCTATCTAGGCTTGGACGGAGGGGCAGGCTCGGCAGAGGCTCGAGTCAGCTTCGGCCAGGCTCGGGAGATTCGAAGCTCGGTGCAGGCTCGTAGAGGCTTGGAAGTAGGCTCGGCAGATCCAAGCCTATGGCTCGGACATTCAGGCTCGGGGATGCTCTGGATGAAGCCACGTGGCCGAATGTCGGCCCTTGGATCGTGATAATCCAAGGGCTGCTGGTGACGATGACGCGGCTCTATCCGGACCGTTGGATGGTCGCTGAGAGAAGACCATCCAACGGTCCCTGCTGTCTCCTCCACCGCAGGCTGGCGGCGGGATCAGAGCTCCGGCGAAGGAGCTCTTCCTCCGCCGCTCCATTATGGGCACGGTGGACCTCTCCCGAGCTCAAGGAAGTATCGTCGGAGAAGCTTGGAGCTCGGGCGAGGCAATGGTCCTTCTGACGTCTTGCTTCGGAGCTCAGGTGATGGCTGCAATGCTAGGCCAAATAGCTCCGGCGAAGATCCCGGTCATTAAAGCTTTGGATGACCTGCAGGGTTAGCAAATAGCCGAAGCAAGCGGTCGCGGTGTGCGTGCATGGTGAGGCGAAATGGGGAGCTCGTATGGGGCGGAGAAGGTGGGAGCTCGGAGCTCCTCCACCGCGAGGGTGGAGGAGGTGGATCGGAGGGGATTGATGGTCTGGAGGAAGGAGGAGGTGAGCGGAACGATGCGCGGCGAAGGAGATGAGTTGGCGAAGCTCTAAAGGTGGTTAAGGAGAGGTGACAGTGGCCGGAGAGGCCTAATTAAATAAGTGAAAGATGAAAAAAATGCAAAGAAAGAAGGAGGGGGCTTACCTTGGTCGGGCGGAGCGGAGAGCCTGTGCTTGAGCTCCTGGGCGGAGCTCCGGTCATCGCTGGACTCCCCCGGCTACGGGGAGCAGCTTGGCGGAGACGGGGCTCCGCAGGCCTGGCCTACCATGGCCAGGGGTCATCACCGGGGCATACCTTCGTCTTCGCGCTCCTCACCGCCCCCTCGCTGTCACCGTGGGACGAGGGCTCGCTGGGAGGTTTCCCACATAAAGGCGGACACCGGTAAACGGTGGGAGGGGCGGGGTATTTTGAGGAGCGATGATGGCGGAAGTGGTGGTGGTCGACGTGGATTTAGAGGACTATAGGGGACGACTGGGAGATCATCGAGGTTCGTGGGGTGACTCGCGAGGTAGAAGGAAGACTGGGGGATGTCGTGCGGTGGTTAGCGAAGGAAGAGTGGGTCGGAGGAGTCGGCGATAATGGGAAAGGGGAGAGGGTTTCGTGCAGTGGAGAACGTGGGCGAGTGGGCTTGACCGAGGTAGACGATGGATGTCGGCCGTTGGATCTGGAGATCCAACGGCTGGCAATTAGGCACTAAGCGACGGGTGAGATCAGAGCTCGGCCGATATGATCGAGAGGCAGCGATGGAGCCACGTGGCGCATAGAGAACGAGGCGCTAAAGGACGACCTAGATGAGTTGCTGGAGTTGATCGATCGGTTAGAAACAGAGGGCGGATTAAGCGGCTTGGATGAGAGATCGGGGGCGCAATCAAAGGGCCACGTGGTGCGTTCAGCTTAAGGCGCAAATGAGTGGTCCGGATTGAAGGTGGGGGAACATCAAAGGCTGAGGACATAAGCGGGAACAGCGGTTGAGATGGAAAGTTGGGGAAGCGATCGGGCGGACCAGAAGGTGACACATGGCGCACGATGGGAAGGGCGTTGGTGGATGATGATGATGGAAGGCTAGAGCTGATCGAATGGCCGAGGTAAGAGGCGGAAATGGAGATGACTGAGCCGTTGGATCAGAGAAGGATCCAACGGCTGAGGATGCGAGCGGGCAGGCCACGTGGCGCCCCCAGAATGGGCCACGTGGCCCAATCAGATTTATTCAATCTTCCAGTTAAAAAATGAAGGTCAAGATGGCCGAATTTGAAAAATCTCAAAACATGAAAGTTGTAGATCTTGAGGAGACTACAAGTTTCATGTTGGCCAAAACTGGAGATGAAGTCAAACAAAGGCCCGAAATATTTTTGAGGGTATTTTTAAGTCTAAAAATACCACGATTTTTTTATTTTGTTATTTTTTGTGATTTTTAATTTATTTAGGACTCTGTTAATTACAAGACTTTAACTGGGATTTATTGACAAAAACTTTAAGCAAGGGGGTTAATTATAGAAAATAAAGATGATGAAACTGAGGTTCATCACCCCCTATACTTAAACTATGCTCGTCGTCGAGCATCAAAAAGAATGACTAAGTTGGATTAACCCCCTTGTGCATGTGAATACAGGATCCAATCTGATCAATTCGACTCGACTTTAGAGATCCAAAATTCTAGAATTCAACCCAGCCTTAATCAAGAGGCTTCCAATTCCTCTACTTCTCTAGACTCTCTCTGATGTACCTATAAGATAAAGGATATGAAGTTTAGTTTTGACTGCAATTTCAAGAGTAGAGTCAAGTCTTCACCCAAAGTCTTGGTCTGAGAAAATCTCCTAAGGACCCAATCCTCAGCACTAGGGAATAAATCAAATCTTGCATTCAGTCCACCGTCTCTTTAGTTGTCAGACTTAGAAAATGTAGATGATAGGCCAGAAATGGAGAGCATGGGATTGTGTTAATTCTTCTCTCCCTCTCATTGGAACAAGGATTCTCTCTAGTGCCTTTTTACGCAACGCAATTTTTTTGGTGTTGATCACTGCGTCCGTCAAGAGAAGTTGGAGCCGTCTGCACTTGTTTTCCTGGGAGTACACCGGGGTGTGTCTCTTTTGAGTACCTATCGTACCTTCGACACCCAGACTTGTAGCATTTACGATGCAGAGCCCTTTTTTGGTGCAAGCCCGACTCCTGGTCCTAGTAGCGGTGGTCCAAGTGGACACATTGAAATGGTTGGGAGCGCTCGCCTTTGGTGGAAGCTCTTTGATATTTGACTTTGTATGGAATGAGAGCTTTTTCTTTGACATTTCATTGTAGTATTTTTAGCTAGCTCCACTGCTTTTACCAAGAGTTGGCGCACACTGATCAACATTTTTTATTTATTTCACACCTAAGCACTTAGGTAAATATCAAGAGATTAGTATAAGAACCAAGTTCTCATACTGGCTAAATTGCTGACACTCAGGTTTCATGAAGCCTTCAAAGATTTTATCCCATCCTCGAGCATCATTAGATCAAATCCAAACTTGACTTCCTCATCCCAATTCCTCAAGTGAAAAATCAACTCATCTCATCAAAAACCGCAGTCGTACATGTGATGTGCTGATCATATTCTTTTATGTCTGAGACTAAGCATGGAATATAACATGCAAATCTAGAAACCTAGAGGAATGTGGATGATTAAGTCTAAGACCCTGATGGCTAAGGCTGGTTAACCGCAAATCTCAAAGACCTCAAAAATCAAGCTTCCTTGAACATTTTAGATCCTGGGTGAAAGTGTAAGAGTAGAGGTTTAATCCAACTCCTTCATTCAAAAACATTTTTTTTTTGAATTTTGCACATTTTTATGGATTTTTGTTTTAAAGTTAAAACACAGGTTAGACTCAACTTTTCTTGATAAAAGATTTTCAAAACCACGTCACACAAATGAAAGATTTTCAAAATATTTCAAAAAATAAAACAAGAAAATCTCATTTTTCAACTCGTTTTCGAAAATATTTTTATCAAAATAGTGTAACATAGTATAGAAAAGCCGTGAAATCATTTGAGTTCTCTTAGTCCAAAGAATTTTACCTTAGCCAAAAAGTTTTAATTTTTTTTCAAATTTTTCAGATTATAGCTAAAGTAAGTAAAGTGTACATACGGTACCCCCCCCTTTCCTTAAACTTTGCTATGTCCTCATATCACTAGATGATACGAGTCCATAGGTCCATTTAAGTATATAGGAATATACGGGTACTAAGAGGGGGCTCCCCCTATACTTAGGTTAGAAATAACCTAAGTATAAAGGCAAGAAAAGATGAGTAGAGAAATCACAGGGACTTGGGTCCCCCCTATACTTAGGCTGAGATTAGCCTAAGTATAAAGATGGAAATTGATGTTGGAAGAGACCCAAGGTGAACGAAGAAGAAGGATGGATATACAAGTGAGCGGTTGAATCTTCGGAGATGAAATGGAGTGTCTTCGGTTTTGGGGTGCGTGTCGCATCAAACAAGGCTCAATCAAGCAAGCAAACCCTTAGTTTCACCAACTCACACATGAAACCAACCAAGGTTGGTTTATTATCTTGTTTGTTTTATTGGTGATAAAATGTTTGATTTTTACGCAAAGAAAAGATGTGAAGTGAAAATCATTGCGTAAGCGAGGGTATTGCTCTCCCAAAACCGAATTTTACTCCATTCTTGGTTGACTTGCAATTAACATTCCCAATTTTATTTTAGGTTTTCACTGATTATGATTAGCACAAAATCAAGAAGTCATCGTCTACCGGTCATTCCCTTTTTTCCATTTATCCTAGGTGATCAAGCTAGGAAAACGAAACCGAGAAAAACATGTATTTGATGAAAACCGTGATCTAGGCTAAGCGAGAAATCATGCAGTGATTTGATAAAAACATGTGAAATCGGGGCTGTTTTGAAATCCAAATTCAACATGTATGCAAGTCGAAAAAGCCGCACCTAATCATACATCTATTAGCGGTGATTGATTTTCATTAATTTTAGCTAAGTGATGCGAGATTATAAGCGTCTATAATTTAGTGTGTCCTACCTACGATCAAGCACATAAAAATATGAAAAATAAAATGAGTTCGGAGAGCCGCGTGCCTAGTCCTAGGTCGACACTCAAGTGGGGACGATCCCCACACAACCACAATCGTTCGATTACAATCGCGAGTCTTCGATCGAAGACCGCTGTAAAAGACGAGTTTATTATAAGCAAAAATAAAATGCGACATTTTTTTCTTTTCTTTCTTATCGGCTCCAAGCATGCTCCTGCGGCTCCTCGCAGCGGGGAGCGTCCTGCTCCTCGCCTCCTTGATCCATCAAGGGCCCTGCCACAAAAACAATGGTTAGATATCAAATAAGAAAGAAAAATTTTATATGCAAAATATGTGATCATTTGACCTATAAAGAGGAACACTAAATTAAACATACAAAAATCCAAAATATATAAGAAATGAGCCGTGTCCCCGGCAACGACGCCTTTTGATGAACCGCAAAATCGGCCCTTTAATAGTGCGGAATTAACACTTCAACATGTCGATGCAGTCTGGCCGATTTTGGTCATCAAAGAGACCATCTCATTGATATATGTCAAATAAGAATGCGATGGTCATTAATTTTTATTTTACTTGGTAAGAAACCAAGGTCGAACTCAAGGACACGAGCCTCTCTCATATTAATCGGATTTAAGTTTATTTAATTAAGTGTTGAGTTAGAGGCATATAAGTCAAAATCATGCAAAGACACTACAACAATGCATTAAGAAAAATAAACATGCATTTTTTTATCCATTTTTATAATGCAAATAAATGCCATGTAATGCAATTAAAATATGCCCTAGGTGAGATTAATGAGCAAAAATAAATAAGAGTTAATTTTGAGTTCAATTAAAACGGCAGATGTGATGAACAATGTTAAGCAAGGCATCAGTGCAATTTCAGATAGACACATGACTATAAAATAATTCATAAGACTCATTGTGTCCAAGACACCAACTAAGCATGCCATTATAAAGTACATCGAACAAGCTCTCAAACGAAACTGAATTCAACTAAAACAGAGGTACGGTGCTCAAGATATGCATAAAAGAAGCCAGGGGCATAGATGCAATAAAAACATGAAAAGATAATTGCAAACAGATCCCTGGGAGGGGCCTAAATGTAATAAAAATTAATTGCGAGACCTTCCCTGTAATTAAACCATACGCGCGGGGGCATATTTGCAATTATTTAAACCCACAAGGGTATGAATGCAAATATCCCCAGGCGCGCAGGTGTTGCACGTGCGTCAAGACCAATTTGCAAATCTGGAGAAGATACGGGCGTCTCTGCAAAATTCCCAAATAGCACGTGCGTAGCACGTGCTATCTAGGCTTGGACGGAGGGGCAGGCTCGGCAGAGGCTCGAGTCAGCTTCGGCCAGGCTCGAGAGATTCGAAGCTCGGTGCAGGCTCGTAGAGGCTTGGAAGTAGGCTCGGCAGATCCAAGTCTATGGCTCAGACATTCAGGCTCGGGGATGCTCTGGATGAAGCCACGTAGCCAAATGTCGGCCCTTGGATCGTGATAATCCAAGGGCTGCTGGTGACGATGACGAGCTCTATCCGGACCGTTGGATGGTCGCTGAGAGAAGACCATCCAACGGTCCATGTGCTGTCTCCTCCACCGCAGGCTGGCGGCGGGATCAGAGCTCCGACGAAGGAGCTCTTCCTCCGCCGCTCCATTATGGGCACGGTGGACCTCTCCCGAGCTCAAGGAAGTATCGTCGGAGAAGCTTGGAGCTCGGGCGAGGCGATGGTCCTTCTGACGTCTTGCTTTGGAGCTCAGCTGATGGCTGCAATGCTAGGCCAAATAGCTCCGGCGAAGATCCCGGTCATTGAAGATTTGGATGACCTGCAGGGTTAGCAAATAGCCGAAGCAAGCAGTCGCGGTGTGTGTGCGTAGTGAGGCGAAATGGGGAGCTCGTATGGGGCGGAGAAGGTGGGAGCTCGGAGCTCCTCCGCCGCGAGGGCGGAGGAGGTGGATCGGAGGGGATTGATGGTCTGGAGGAAGGAGGAGGTGAGCGGAACAATGCGCGGTGAAGGAGATGAGTTGGCGAAGCTCTAAAGGGGGTTAAGGGGAGGTGACAGTGGCCGGAGAGACCTAATTAAATAAGTGAAAGATGAAAAAAATGCAAAGAAAGAAGGAGGGGGCTTACCTTGGTCGGGCGGAGTGGAGAGCCTGTGCTTGAGCTCCTGGGCGGAGCTCCGGTCATCGCTGGACTCCCCCGGCTACGGGGAGCAGCTTGGCGGAGACGGGGCTCCGCAGGCCTGGCCTACCATGGCCAGGGGTCATCACCGGGGCATACCTTCATCTTCGCGCTCCTCACCGCCCCCTCGCGGTCACCGGGGGGCGGGGGCTCGCTGGGAGGTTTCCCACATAAAGGCGGACACCGGTGAATGGTGGGAGGGGGGGGGGGTATTTGAGGAGCGATGATGGCGGAAGTGGTGGTGGTCGACGTGGATTTAGAGGACTATAGGGGACGACTGGGAGATCATCGAGGTTCGTGGGGTGACTCGCGAGGTAGAAGGAAGACTGGGGGATGTCGTGCGGTGGTTAGCGAAGGAAGAGTGGGTCGGAGGAGTCGGCGATAATGGGAAAGGGGAGAGGGTTTCGCGTAGTGGAGAACGTGGGTGAGTGGGCTGGACCGAGGTAGACGATGGCTGTCAGCCGTTGGATCTGGAGATCCAACGGCTGGCAATTAGGCGCTAAGCGACGGGTGAGATCAGAGCTCGGCCGATATGATCGAGAGGCAGCGATGGATCCACGTGGCGCATAGAGAACGAGGCGCTAAAGGACGGCCTAGATGGGTTGCTGGAGTTGATCGATCGGTTAGAAACAGAGGGCGGATTAAGCGGCTTGGATGAGAGATCTGGGGCGCAATCAAAGGGCGCATAACGCGCCACGTGGTGCGTTCAGCTTAAGGCGCAAATGAGTGGTCCGGATTGAATGCGGGGGAAGATCAAAGGCTGAGGACATAAGCGGGAACAGCGGTTGAGATGGATAGTCAGGGAAGCGATCGGGCGAACCAGAAGGTGACACATGGCGCACGATGGGAAGGGCGCTGGTGGATGGTGATGATGGAAGGCTGGAGCTGATCGAATGGCCGAGGTAAGAGGCGGGAATGGAGATGACTGAGCCGTTGGATCAGAGAAGGATCCAACGGCTGAGGATGCGAGCGGGCAGGCCACGTGGCGCCCCAAGAATGGGCCACGTGGCCCAATCAGATTTATTCAATCTTCCAGTTAAAAAATGAAGGTCAAGATGGCCGAATTTGAAAAATCTCAAAACATGAAAGTTGTAGATTTTGACGAGATCTACAAGTTTCATGTTGGCCAAAACTGGAGATGAAGTCAAACAAAGGCTCGAAATATTTTTGAGGGTATTTTTAAGTCTAAAAAATACCACGATTTTTTTATTTTGTTATTTTTTGCGATTTTTAATTTATTTAGGACTCTGTTAATTACAAGACTTTAACTGGGATTTATTGACAAAAACTTTAAGCAAGGGAGTTAATTATAGAAAATAAAGATGATGAAACTGAGGTTCATCAGTCACCAACGAGGAGGGGATAGATATTGCGATACGAGTACCCGCATTGACCAAGAAAGACCACTTTCCCTTTCCATTCATCGATCGGATCTTAGAGAGACTCACAGGGAAAGCATTCTTCTGTTTTCTTGACAGGTACTCAGGCTATAACCAAGTGGACATAGCCCCTGAGGACCAAGAAAGGACCACATTCACATGTCTATGTGGCACTTACGCATTCAGGTGCATGCCATTTGGGGTATGCAATGCCCTAGGTACTTTTTAGAGGTGCATGATCGTCGTATTTGCTGAGATGGTAGGGGATTTCCTGGAAGTATTCATCGATGACTTTTCAGTTCATGGAGATTCCTTTGATACATGTTTAGCATACTTGGACCGAGTCCCAAAGAGGTGTAGGGAGGTGAATCTGGCACTCTTTTGGGAAAAGAGTCACTTTATAATGACGGAAGGTATTGTATTGGGGCATGTCATATAAAAAGGGAACGAAGGTTGAACCTGTCAAGGTGGAAGTGATCAAGAAACTCAAACCACCAACCAATGTGAAGTTAGTACAGTCATTTCTAGGGCATGTTGGATTTTATAGGATATTTATTCAGGCTTTTTCGAAGATTTTCTGCCCACTGACTGAGCTCTTAGGGAAAGACACATAATTAATTATAGATCACAAGTGTGTCCGAAGGCCTTTGAGCTCCTGAAGATGAAGATTTGTACCTCGCCTATCCTACAAGCTCCTGACTGTGTCGATTCGTTCCTTTTCTTTGAAGGGTCGGATTGTGTTTGGAGAAGGTGTATTCCTCAGGAGAAATATAAGAGTGTCATCACGTATTGTCATTCTCTTGAGGCTGGAGGACACCATTCAGGGAAAAGAACCGCTCCCAAGGTACTCCAATGCGGATTATATTGCCTGACCCTATTCAGAGATGCTATTGATTTTGCTCGATCATGCCCGATTTGTCAATGGATGGGAGAGACGGTTACTCAAAGAGATGAGATGCCCATGCAATCCTTGATCATTTGTGATGTATTTGATGCATGGGGCATCTATTTTATGGGTCCTTTCCCCAATAGCCAAGGACACGAGTACATCTTGTTGGTAGTTGACTATCTTTCTAGGTGGGTGGAGGAATTCCCAACCCGATACGCAAACAGTAAGACTGTCTGTAAGTTTATGAAAGATCATATTATCATTAGGTTTGGGGCCCGAAAGATTTTGATATCAGATGGGGGTATCCACTTCATGAATCGAGATGTGAAATCTTTAGCTAAGTTCTATGGGGTTGAGCATAGAGTCACTAGCCCTTACCACCCACAAACCAATGGCATGGCAGAGGTTTCGAATAAAGAGGTGAAGAGTACATTGCAGAAGTTGGTTTGTCCCGATAGGAAGAACTGGTCCCAGCTCTTGGACCAAGTTCTGTGGGTCTATAGGACAGTCTACACGACACCATTGGGAACTTCACCATTAAGAATGATCTATGGCAAGCCATGTCATTTGCTTGTAGAGTTAATCCACAAAATCGAATGGGCAATCAAGAAAATTAATTGGAGTTGTCACCTAGAGAAACTTTGTAGAGACTTGAACGAGCTCGTGGAAATTCGAAACAGGGCATACGACAACAGTTTGATTTATACGGATGATGAATACATTTAGTGCAAAGACTTCGTCCCTGGGAAAAAAGGTATGGTTGTTTAATGCCTGGTTAAAAATGTTCTACGGGAAGCTCAAATCTAAGTGGATGGGTCCCTTTATTGTCAAGAAAGTGCACGAGAATGGAAGTGTAGAGATAGCCAATCTCATAGATGATGCACAATCTCACATGGTAAATGGAAAATTGTTGAAGCATTTCGTAGATTCCAAGGAGCGGTTAGTCCAAGTCGAGGTCATTAACTTCATGCAGAGTGAGTACAGAGCAGATACATCAGATTACTCTCCATGAAAATGCGTCATCAAGATTCAGTCACTCATATACATCCCTCACTCTCTGTATATTCTCTAGATATCAGTGGTTCTCACATCACTTTCTGCCCTACACTTAGGCTGACTAGAGCCTAAGTATAGGGGGGACCAATGCCCGTCATGTGTATACTCATCCACTTCCCCTCTTAACCTCGCCCACCCCATTTTTTATCTTCTTATATACTTAGGTTGCTAGAGCCTAAGTATGGGGGGGGCAAGGCGACTTCTATATGTTTTTGCTATTATTAGTTCTCCTACGCTTAGAACAAGCTATGTGTTTTCTTCGCTTCTTGTGCTCTGGGGACATAGCACACGCTAAGTATAGGGGGCGTGTATATATTACATATGTACTTTACCCATAGCCCATACTTTTGTGTATTTTTGTAGACAGTATACATTAATTACGGGGGTGGGTAAAAATCAAAAAAATAAATTTTTTTTGAAACACGCGCATACGTGTAGAATATGTATAATACTTGTCTATAAATTTGTAAAAAAATTGTAAATAATACTTTTGTAAAAAATATTGTAAAATAGAAGGTATACCAAAAAAAGGAAAAAATACAAAAAAATATAGGCTTCTTATTTATTCTTGCATATCATCCTTGCATTAAAAAAAGAAGAGGTGTCCTACATTTCATTTATCTATATCATCTGCATATTTAGCATATCGAAGTGAAAAGTTAGTGGGTTCTGAACCAAGTTATGAATAGATGTTGAGGATGGATTTGATTTGACGTTAATCTACCTAATTTCATATGAACCTTATAGGAACTGGAGTTAAGATTTTTCAGATGGAGAGATTTAGATCTTTGAGTCTGTAAGTCAATGTTTACATGTTATCTTGATTGGTCTAAGTAGAATATTTCATGCACACGTACGATTCTCTTAGACATTGACCTAACTTGGATAAGCACCATGCACATAGCTCTTCATTAATGAGGTGGTAAGGAGGTAGAATCCTTTGGGAGTAGCACACGGGTGGAAACACCCGTCCTTCTCTAGGGAGGGCAGTGCATATCAACCTAGTCTGGTGGTGTTGACGTCTAAGGACGGCATGTTGTGGGTTGCAATAAAGCTTTAAAAGAGGGATAGTCTACTGGCTCAAGGAGAAAAACTCCTTATGTACATGTTGCACCTTGTATATATTAAAAAAAGAAAAAATAAAGAAAAATAAAGAAAAAATACAGAATTTCCAAAAGTGGACAGGCTTGATTGAAAAGTAAAATGCCTGCTGGAGTGTATATACAAGGATAGGAAAATAAGAACACCTTCAAAGATTGCATCTCAATGACTTGGCTACACTAGTCAAGCATCCTAGGATAGGTAGCTACCCTGGCTACTGTCCATTCTTCTCTCCACCCCCTCTTCTTGACTCGGTTGCCCTTAAACTTAGAAGGGAATACCTCGCTCCTCAAGGAAGGAGTTACTGGATCAGGGAATTAGAGTTGCCTTGTTAGAGGAGGTTGTTTCTTTGTCATTTCTGTGTGGAGAGTATATTTCACATACACAGTGCAAGTAAGATTCATGGTCATCAGAGTTTGCATATGAGGATATGTTCTGACCTGACTGTTGAGGCGACTTGAAGAAGATCAGGGAATTAGAGTTGCCTTGTTAGAGGAGGTTGTTTCTTTGTCATTTCTGTGTGGAGAGCTATATTTCACATACACAGTGCAAGTAAGATTCATGGTCATCAGAGTTTGCATATGAGGATATGTTCTGACCTGACTGTTGAGGCGACTTGAAGAAGAGACTTGTGGAACTTAAAGGCTGTTAGGTCTTAAATTCAATTTCCAATAAGGTTCCACCACAATATTAATCCAAAGGTCGACTCAAGCTCCATTTTCACCTTTTTTTCATGACCTTGGTATGGAACTAAAAATCATTTTACTTTCGCATTTCATTTTAGTTGCTCGGGGACGAGCAAGGTTTAAGTATAGGGGGTTGATGAATATGTGTATCATCACTCTAAAAGTTGAAAATAGAGCTTCATTCTCGAGTAATTAGATTCATATCAACACTTATATTTCATAATTAGCATTCATGCATGTGTAAATAATATCTGCATTTTAGCATTCGTATTTGCATTAAATAAGGAGCCAAATTCACTCGTAAATATTCACATGTATATTAGATAAAATAACCTATCTGTATATATTTTATACTAACTTTAAATCCAATAAAATCAACTCTATAATGTATATATTACCAAACTAATAAAAGAAAAAAAATAAAAAATACTAACTTGTAAATTTGTCCAATAAAACCGAAATCAAAGTTTGAAACTATGAATTTTAAAACGTGCATATCTCTCTCATATGGTATCCGATTTAGGTCCACTCACTTTTAAAGTAATATACATTCAAAGACCTTCAAAACAAGACTAATTTCATAAAAGTCGGAGATCGTATGTGAAACTTGGGTTTTGGGCCCATATTGTATATTATACATATTGACCGAAATACCCTCCTTTTTTATCTTTTTATTTTCATTATTATTACAAATAAAAAATAGATTAAGTTGAAAATATTTCTTTCATATTTTTTCTAACTTTATTTTGTTTTTTCTCAATTTAAATGATAAAAAAATCTGCAAAACTCCAAAATGTGTTACTTTATACCTATAAGATGCCACCCAAAAATATTTTTTATATAGATGACCTCCTTTGATTTTCAATCCTTAATAAAATTTGTAGATCTCATTGAGTCGAGGAACTTTCATGTTGACTACTTTTTAATTTAACATCTTTGGATATTTCATTTCTTTTTTCTTTCAAATTAAATTTAGATTTTTCTAGGAGCGACACATGGCAATTCCTGGAGCTGCCACGTGTCACCCATTTTTATTATTTTTTAGTTATTTTTTATAATTAATTTATTTTAATTAATTAATTAATATTAATCAATAAATTAATTTTATTAATATTATTATTTAATTATTTTCAATAATAAAAATAAGCGCAATGTGGCTGCTTCCGGACATGCCATGTGGCTCCCTCCATCCTTCTCCCTCTATCTGCTCGGGCATGTGCCTAGCACGTGACCCTTCTCTTCTCCCCAGGTGCGCACGCGTCCTCCACCTGGGGAGCAACTGCCCCCTTCCTCCCAGGTTGTGCGCCACACCCAATCGCCTCTCACGCACACCTCCAGTCCACATCTCCCGCAACCACCTCTACGCATATCCCCGCACCTCACACAAATGTCCGCCTCGTTGTGCGGGGCGGTGCCTCGCAACCTCGCACCACTCCTCCGCAAGTCACGTCCCTCTCCAACCACCTCCGCCACTCCCCATCTCGTGCACTCGCCCACGATGCGCCCCTTCTCCAAGTGCCATTAAAAGCCCAATCCCATCCACCTGATTCGTGTATTTGCCTTTTCCAGGAGAGTGGGAGAGAGCCCCCAGCGTGGTCTGGTGACAGAGGAGCGTGTGCCGGAAGAGCGACAGCCATCCCCCTCCGGCGAGATCCAAGGGATTGAGGTCCCTTGCTGCGGCTCAAGCATGAGCTGCTTGAGCTCCTTCATTGCCGTGAAGTTGAGAGAAGAATTGAGGAGCTCTAAACCTCCTCTTCCCAGGCGAACAACAACTGCAAGCATCAGGTAATTCTTCTTCTTCTATCCCTTTCTTCCTCTTCCTCTGTTCTATATGGATTTCCCCGTTCTTCTACTTTTCCTCTGTTCTGCTATCTCCACGACACATCTTCATCTCTGTCCAACAATACGTCCTCATCGCACTGCCCAGCTCACCACCAATGCACGGCGTATCACCAGCCTCCATGATGCACGCAACCTGCAAGCCTCGAGCTCGCTCTTCACCTCCACATAAGGATCGCATTATCTCTGATCGCAAGAACGCTGACCGACGATAACCCATCTTCATCTCCTTGAACCTCTTCAGTTCCATCGCCGCATCCATCCCTCGTTTCGGGTCCAATCCTCCATCTCCGACGGAACCCCCGACCACCTCGTCTACAGATCAACTAAACAAGAGCAGCAATCATTCTCCGACTCGCCACCGATCTACTCTCGCTCGCCTCTTTGCCTTGCCTACATCAACGACATCATCACAATGCAAGCTTCCTCGACCTGTGTGTCCACCAATGCTCCATGGCTGAGCATGTGCCCCTCGATTGCTACCGCCTACGACTCTGCTCTAAACCACCACGCTCTCCCCACATCACCAGCACTGCCATCAACCTCCACATGCCACCGCTTCAACCTCGCATCCTTCCGTTCTGTCGTGTGTCGACGAGCGAGAGGAGCATGCTGTAGCCAAGCTCGTATCCCGCTCCCGGTGTTTCCACTCCGCTGCCCGATGACTTCTCTTCCAGCCCTCAGCAGCATCCTCAACAATGGCATCGGGTCGCACGCCTGGGCTTCATCTCTTCCTCACGTGCAGGACACGTGAGGGCGGGGATCGTTTGTACTGAACCCCCGGATATTCTGAAGAATCGCGTAGCTGCCCATCAGTCAGAGAACACGTGTGTGGCATGTGCAACGGGAAGAATTGCAACAGGGCCCCCACAATTTTCATAAATTACACACACATCCCCGCAATCTGGTGAGCACGACTTATGCGTGTCCCTGGGACATTTGCATAAATACCCCTTAGGTATTGGTAATTGCATTACAGTCCATTCAGCATCTTTTCTTTAATCAATTTTAAATATGTATTGCATTTACCCCCTGTGTTCGCATATTTATTTGAGCATTCATTTTGCATCATTTTTTCCTTATAAAAATTGCTCATTGTAGAACAATATCTACTCTATCATTATGAAGAATTGTTAGATTTTTTGTGAGCATTGGTTTATTTAATATAATTATCTTGGTGGAAAATGGCATATTTTGCCCACTGTTTACTATTAATTGCATATTAAGTTAATCGTTGCTCTGAAAATTACTAAAAGATCATAGTAGGTAGAGTTTGAGTAGTTCTTTTTTGTACCCAAAAATCATCTTATTTGCATGCATATGGAAGTCGCAATAAACTATCTGGTGATTCTCTTAAGTGATTTGTAATAGGTCATAAATCAGTAATTTTTAAGATTTGATAATTCCTTGGATTCCTCTCAATAGAAATAATTTTAGTTTCTGAAAACGAATTAGTTTGTTATTTATTAAAATTAACTTCATGAAAATCATTCTATATTCATATTTAATTTGTAATTAATTAACATAGAGTCAGAAAACTATAAAAAAATTTCATTGGCTTAATTTCATCATTATTCATCTTCTGGCTAAGTTTGAGGATTTTTGGAAGTGATTTGATTGAAATTTATGTTTTAACCTTCAACTAGCTTGAAATTGCATTTGCATGTATCACTTGCATTTAAAAAGAAAAAAAATATTTTTCTCTGAATACCTAGCATCCAGATCGACTGAAAGTTAATCTAAGGAGACAGTGGCCTCCCAGAGTTTGACCTTGGGCTTACCCAAGTAAAAAAAGTAGATCACTTTGATTTATTTGATACATTATTTCAACGGATTTTGATTGACTATAATTTATACGACTACAACAAAATCGTTAATTCAACGAATTAAAAGGATAAAATTCAGGTTTTTCAGCGATCCATTACATCTGCCATGTATGCTCCACAACTTCGGTGATAGACCAAGCTCCAAAGCTTGGCTTACCTTGTCGAGCGATGACCGGAGCAGCGTTCACCACTCAGCACAAGCCTCTACTCCGTCACTTTCTTACTCCTTGCATCCGATCAGGTAACATATCTATGCTTTCTCTTTCAATTTCTCTGAATATTTCTTGCACACATACGTACCTTCACTTTGAATCAATAACCCTCGTATAATCGTTGAAACTCCATCACCTTCGTTGGAGGATTAGACCATCGTCTTCTCTCTGTATGAGCCTCATCCACCTTGCTCCCTTTCCTCCGTCACACGACGGAGGACCCATTGGGCCCCCACCTTCCCCACCTCGTCAAGGCCCTTTGTTCACCCTCCAGCTTGCCCTGATTGCTTCGGCTATACGTCTTCCAATGCTTCCCGGTCATTATCTCGTCAATGGATGGAATCCACGCCATCACTATGTTCTGTAGCAGTTGCGTTGCCAATCTCCCCCCCCCCCCCACACACACACACACCCGCTTTGCTTCTTCGAGTTGATCCAGTGATTGTCCAAACTATGGAGACCTTTGCTAGCCCATCGCTAAGGTTCCTGCACCTTCCACGCTACTGCTAGACGCCGAAGAAGGAAATACGAGGTTGTTGGAGCCCAGGCTCCTAACCACAGCAAGGGGCAGAGCAAGATGATACCAATATTGTCCGATCATCTAGATCGGACGACCACTACGGTTCCATGGACTCCGTCACGAAGCAGTAGGCTCGGCAGACCCGACCTACATTATTACATTTTTATTACATTTATGCCGCTACATTATTGCTTTCATATCTTGAGCATAAGTCCAATTTGAGTAATTTCAGTTTCATCTTGATTCTTGTTCCATTCTTTATTTTATGGTATATTTAATCATTGATTTAACACTTGATTAAATGTGCTAATATTTGATTATTCATAGTTTTTTGGCTCTATAGATTTTTGCCATTAATAAATGCTTAATTTTGATTTTAGTGGTCAACGTCACTCTGAAAAAGAACCAGAATTTGTGCTAAAATTCTGTAGGGCATATTTGTAGTTAATATTTTGCATGCTTGCCCTTTGCATTTAATCATGCATTATGTTCATGCATCGTCTTCTAAATAAAATTAAAAATGCATGCAATACTCCTTGCATTATTTTATCTACAATTTATAGTGCATATGCATGAAGGTCAAAAGACTTAGAAAATATTCACTCATTAATTAATCAACAAAATTTTATAAATAGACAAAGAGGCTTGTGTCCCTATGTTTGACCTCGATAGACTTGCCAAGTTAAAATTCTCCACAATATTCAAAGATTGTGGTTTTTGCTAAATCGAAGATCGTCTCTTATACTACAATTATCGATTATTAAAGAGGAGATCTTCGAGCTCATCAATGTGAAAACATCCTTTCTTAATGGAGACTTAGATGATCATGTTTACATGCAATAACTTGAGGGATTTATTTTAGATAATAACAAGAATTTGGTTTGTAAATTAAGGAAGTTAATATATGGACTAAAATAATCATCTCATTAATGGTATATTACGTTCAACAATGCAATAACTTTATTTGGTTTTGTTGAGAACATTGTTGATAATTACATATATCTTAAGACGGGTGAGAGTAAATATGATTTTCTAGTCCTTTATGTAGATGACATTTTACTTTCTTGTAATGACGTTGGGATGTTACGAGATACAAAGATACTTCTTTTGAATAATTTTATATGGATGATGCTAAATATGTCATTGGCATTGAAATTCATAGAGACAGATCTCAGAAAGTACTCAGATTGTCTTAAAAACCCTATATTGAAAAACTATCAGAGAGATTTGGGATGAAATATTGTTCTCCTACCCCATCACCTATGGTAAAAGGAGATAAAATTTTCCATTCAAATGTCCGAAATAATTTAGAAAAGGAACATATGAAGGACATTCCATAAACATCTATCAACAGGAGTCTAATATATGCACAAACATGCACTACATCAGATATATATATATATTGCAATTGGAATATTGGGTAGATATCAAAGCAATCCATGCATTGACCATTTGATAGCAGCAAAGAAGATCTTGTGATATTTACAATGAACTAAGGATTTTATGCTAATCTACCGGCATTATATTCCTTAGAAGTTATTGGCTATTCAGATTCAGATTACATATGTAATAAGGAGGATAGAAAATCTACCTCTGGATGCATTTTCCTGCTTTTTGGAGGTGCTATTTCATGGAGAAGTGTAAAGCAATCACTTGTCACATCAAGTACCATGGAAGCCGAATTCGTAGCATGTCATGAAGCTACTACACAAGCACTTTGGGAAAAGAATTTCATTGCGGGTCTCGAAACAGTGGATTCAAACCATTAAAGATTCATTGCGATAATTCTACAGCTGTATTTTTCGCTAACAAGTATACACGTGCTAGAATGAGAATTGACATTAAATATCTTGTTATTAATGTGAAAGTTAGATATCATTTAGTATTGATTGAATATATAGGTACTAAATACATGATCACGGATCCTATGACATAGGGTTTGCTGCCTAGTGTATTTATCAATCATGCAACTGAAATGTGCATATCTAGTAGCTTGTAATAATTTCAATACATCCATGTCTGTACACCTTAAGTTTCGATATGATGATCTACTTGTTTATTATATTTTATATTTCAGTAGCAAGTGTGTTAATATTTAGATATTAACACATGAAGTTTTGTTAAGATAAGCAAACTATTGGTATAATAATGCATGGAAGGATATATTTGCTTGAAAGATCACTGTTGCCAAGATTCATAATAATAAAGCTTAAATTGACAAATGGAACGCAATAAATTTGATACATAAGCCAAGTGAGAGAATGTAAGAATTTAGGAAAGGGTGCATCATTTGGGTAGATGCTTTTGGTGGTTACCTTATAGGTAACCATCATGTTTTACAAATATGGATTGGGGTCCCCTCTCCCCAACTAATGAATGTATGAGGATCCATTACTCAAGCATATTGGGCAAGAGTTGAGAAGGAGAAGGAAATCCCATCTTCATCACTTCAATTCTGTTGCGATGGATTCCGGTAATTATTAAATACCTTAGGTCTATCTTTTTGATTAAGTTAATAAATATATCACATATACTTTTACAAGACAAATACTCCCTAAATCATCCTTAGAAAATGAGGGTCCAATAATATGGTAAATTTCACATATTATACATAGTAATATCAGCTACTCCTTAATCACCTGGCTTAGGATTTACACATAAAACCAGAATTCCATGAAGTTGCATAGGATCGGTGTAATGACAATGATTGCAACAGACACAAAGGAGAGGCAATACTCCTCATTGGACATTGGCAGAAAGCTCCTTTCTCCATTTGATCTCAGACAGGTTCAAGGAGATCGATGTGGATTAATAAGGATGATAATCTGAAGGAGAAATTGCATCAAGTCAGTGCTTGCATCAAGCCTAGTCGTATGAGAGATGCAAACACATTTCTTTCACCATGTTGCTAGTAATCACGGAGAACCAACAACATTCTTAAGAGCAGGGTGTTGGCGAAACATTCCTAGAATTTAACCTCAAGAGAACATAGGGCGAAGTCAACCTCACAGGGGAAATGGCACAACAACTGTGTGTCTCTTTTTCACTGTACTGATAATTCCACAACCTCAATTTCAATCCCATACTAAGCTGATGATACTAGGCTTCTTTGTGATCTAAAACCAAGGTGACTTGTGTCATGGAGCTTTTTACTGTTTCTGGAAAGAACGTAAGTTGCTTGGTTACCGAAATCATTAACATCAACACTGTTTGTTTCATAATTTTCCATTTTCATACCACAAGATAAAGTGGGAAAATATTTGATGCTCTAAAAAGACATTTTTCTGGGTTCTGTAGATGTGCCAAAGTAGAAGATAAACCACTAACTTTACACACACAAAGCTCAAACCAACGTCAACCAAATAAGCACACCCTTCTCATGGGTAAATTTTAGATCAGTTATTTCTTTAACGCTATTTGCAGGATGAGAAATCAATCAGAACAAAGATCTGAATGCTTCAATGTTGCCCATTCTAGAATCTTAGCATCATTCCAAAGACAAATTTTATTCCAAACTGAGACCACATGCCATGGCACTACATTTTACAAAAAAGAATTCATCAATTGAAACGCCAAGAAATAAAACCCAATCCAGCAAATGAAGAAAGAAGATCCTCACACGAGCTTCAGAGGATGATGAACAGGCCATCCAGCTATGTAGATTAGATGGTGAGCTTCCAAAATAGCAAGGCAAATATCTTCCCAGCATTTGATGTTCTCTTATACTTGCCCCATCTAATTGGATTTGAGGCAATGCCCCATTTGGAACATGAGCATCTTGATACGAGGCAATAAGCCCGTTCCTATGGAGTGGGATATATGTGTTAGCCACACCCGTATATTCCGATCCTGCGCCAACTCATTTTATACAATGGGCTGCCATCTATAGATTTATATTGAATAGACAAGTGCAGTTCAGGATATGGTTTCATAGGATTCACATAAGAACCATGAAAACAAACAAGAGGCTAATATAAAAATAACAATAAAACATGCTGAAGAAGGTCCCTGCATAGACTCGGGAATTTCAAGATGATGCCCCACTACATAGTAAGTTCCAAATCAGTTATCAATTCTCTAGTTATATCCAGTGTGCATGCACTTCATATGCTTTTGCATATCATGTACGTCGTTCCCAATGACCCGCATGCACAAAACAACACAAATTCGAGCATACTAATGAGAATCCGAACCTTAGGAGCTAAAATGCAGAAAACAACAACAAGAGGGGATGATATGTACCTTACAGAGATGAGGAACGAGTCCCCCGTGACGAGATCTTCGTATCGGCGTGCTCGGGTTCATGATCTGATGACTCTGACAACCTTGGGTGACGCTCTGATGAGCTCCAAAGCGGAGCTCTAGTGGCTTGGGTGGAAGAAAAAGTGGTCTGGTCGACCAAGATCTAGTTAGGCATCATTTTATGCATGGGTTCGAATAAATAGGTCCGGATTCAGATCCGAGTCTGGTTACCGACCCTCAATAGTAAAACGACCATATCTCCTCGTCTGATATCAGATTTCGATGTTATTGGTACCATTGGAAAAATCTCAATGAGCACTACGCAAAGGTTATTCATATGCTCAATTTGCGTAAAGAGCGAGGTCTGAAATTTAAAAGTAAGACAACATAAGTACAATAGAGTCAGACCGAAATCCTTATCTCAAGCCATAAGATCGAATTTGAATGAGAATTAGATGCCACAACAGTATTATGGTATATGAGTATGTATCGGAATATCGAGGTCTTACACCTGCCACCTAGATCTTCATCAGATCTTGTCCCTTAAGGTCCTTCCCTCCACTTTGTCGGACCTCAACCATCCACCCTCATTTTGTACCTCGATCGGCCATAAGTAATTGCTAGTAGTGATGCCCTTCCCTCACCGTGTACTTTATCTCATTTGTAGGTGCTAAAGATCCATCTGTGGGTCAAACGGGCACAAAGCTCCGTCCCAGGCACTTGTACTTCCTAGAACTCCAGGGCCCCCACCACTTGGAGTCAGACCATTCTAAAGGTACCATAAGATACGAACATCTTCTCTGAGCTTGAGGAGCACTTCAACGTCGAAGAAGAAGCTCAGAAAAGGACGAATCAGAGGATCGAAGTTCGGGGAAGGCTACCGTCCGATCTAGGGAGGAGCTCCAAATTAGTTGCAAGACATCGGATCAGGCCCAACTTCAACCTTCAATCCTTTCCCAAGTATCTAATCTCGACCGCAAATGACGAAGCATCATCGTACATCTAGAGCCCACCACCCGTCCAAGTGAACAATCCAGGTCTGCACGATCATACGTACGTGGGGGTAAACATATAAGTAGCCCCGACCTTTTTAAATATTTAATATTTAAACTTGCAGATGTAGTTGTAAAAACTTTATAAAAATTACAAGGAGACCCCTGAACATTTGGCATACTGCACCTAGCACTTGCCAGCTCAGTTAACGTGATCCCCAACATGAGCTGGGCATTTTGCGTAGAAGACCTTGTGGTTTTTGTAATTGTATTCTAATCTATAAAATTTAAACTTCAGTTCTAAACTTTTTGGTAATTTGCATTATAGCCCCCATATTTAATTTTAATTGCAAAAATACCCCACTAGTTCAATTAATTTTTCTGTATGTGTTCCATCTTCTAAAAATATCATCTGCGCTCCAAAAATTATGGAATAATAGGATAATGTGTATGCTTACATGACCTTTCATGCAATATAATTAGTTTTATTTTTACCATTTTCCTATTTATTAAAAATAAAAGTGCACGGTTATTTTATATTTACTTTAAAAAATAAAAAAATTATAAAATCATATTTAAAAATCCAAAATTTAGTATTTGTCTATTATTATATTTTTTACCTCTAGACCAAAAATTCCGAAAAATAGAAAAAGAAAATCACTAAAATATAAAAATATCCAAAATCCTTATTAAAAATATAAAAATTTCGACAAAAACTCCAAAAATATTAGTTTCTACTTTATATTTATATATTATTATGTATTAAAATTAGTATTGAGAAATTTTGACTCTATTAAATATTTTTAAATCTCAAAACAATTCGTCCCATTTAAGAAGTCCTTGATTTTGTATATTTTGGAATATAAAAATACCTAAAAATTAGCAAAAACTCCTCAAAAATCACAAAAATATTATCAAATATTAGAAAAACAAAAATATTTTTTGATGAATTTTGATTACGTATATCTCTGTTTATAAATATAATACCCTATATTGTCCTATATACCCATATATAGTTATATATAATTAGTTTTATTATTAATAATTATAAATATTTTATAAAAACTGTTAAACCTTAAAAAAATAAAGAAGTCAATTCTTATTTATATTTTCTTATTTTTATCTATTTATTATATATATTGTATATTATCTACTCCTTATATTATATGTATTATATATACATATATTACTTATGTTATATATTAAAAATCAAAAGAACCTAAAAATCAGAAATTATAAAAATAAATTAAAAATCAGAAATGTAAAAATTCAAAAATATAAAAGATAAATATAAAAAAGAATTATTTTATTTAATTAAAAACCCATAAAAACATCAATTAATTGATTAGAATACTATATAAATACACATTATTATTTATTTATAAATAATAATTAATACTAATATGTATTGTTCACTATGTTCGATACTCTACCATACTTACGCCTACACGTCTATAGGAGAGTTATATTAAATTTTAACTCATGGACATTGGTCGCTTGAATTTTTTATGGGTTGATTGTCGATTAGAGGCACACTTGATCGCGCAGCGATTGTTAATTGTGTTTGATTAGCAGACCGGTGCAAAAAGCCCTCTTTTTAAATGGAACTATTGTTGAAGAGCAACGAGTGTTGCATTTATTTGGTACATAACACTTTTTAGTTTTATTTTTATTTCCTGTCATTTATTTTTGATATTTATTTTAATGTTTTGAAACCTTATTTTTTGTTTCTCTTTCTTACGAGGTACTAGACGACAACGAAAACTTGGGTTGATGCACCAGAGTCGAGTAAGAGAGAGCGGGAGAAGGAGACAAAGAGAAAAGGGAGACCGGGCAATCTCTTCTAGTTTTGTTGTTTTATTTACTAAAAGAGTGTTTTATTTTTGTAAAATAAATAATAATAAGTTTGGACTTGGCCATTCACATTTTAAGAGGTAGACCACCCTGGATGTCTATTTACCTATGGGCCTCGTCATGTTTTTTGTGTTTTCACCACTTTCTTTTTCTTTATTTCACGTATTTTGATTATTTTCGCCTTTCTTTTATTTAATTTGTGTAATTGAGCCATATTTTAGGGCTTTCTTGATTGATAGAGTAGGTCTAAAGCCCTAATTAAATTTCATGTACCTATAGCCTTACTCTTGGATCTAGTCAAATCTAATTGTTGATTATTTAGATTCGAAACCGCGTGCCACGAGATGCTCCATATAGCACTTGCTGGACCCATTGTGGCAGGCACTGAGAAGTCTACAAGATCAGACTATAGGTTTCTTTTCTAGATAGTTAGATCTTGTTCTTCACAATAATAACAACTCATGTTTTTAGGGATCTTACATCGACTTGCATTGCATATAGAGTATGTTTCAATTCTGTATAGCATCCTACATGAAGAGAGATGGAAGCAAGGTAAGCATCTCCATCTGAGCATACATCATTGATTTATGCTTCATTGCTTTTCTGAATCTCTCCCTTTGATTTTGACCACATATGATACTAAAGAAATTGATACCTCATTAGTATTCATGTATTTTTATACAAGTTCAAAAAAATTGATAACAAATATCATTGGGACTGCTAATATTACTCAACCCAAAACTTTAAAGGACAAAATTTGTACACCAGAATGAGTGAGGCATGTACACTTAAGGAATAGAGCCCCTATCCTTGGGCTTATACCTTAAGATCTTGGGTTGGCTCTTGGGATCTGTTATTACTGGAAGCACTTGCCCTTAGATGTTAGACAATGTGGTTTCAGTGTTCTAGTAGGTGTGCACCGCCAACTAGAACACAACCACTCTATGTAACTACACCTGTGAGATTTTAAATATTTTATTTTCTCACTTAACTCAAAAATTTGACAAGATAAAAATACCGAACATGCACGGTCATAATTGTGTTGAGTAGGTGAACTGAGGAGTTTGTTTGTTTATATTTGTGTTTGATTGTGTGCATACTTGATCTACTCCGCGCATTTGTGTCTTTTCTTGCATCTCTTGACTTGACCATCATGATCTCCTGATCCCCACATTTTGTTTTGGAAATGGCTCACTGGAGTTATTTTCATCTGGACTTTGTGAATCATTCTTACTCTCTAATCGGTCCACCTCCATTTTATCAGGAGGACTTTTCTCAGGATTCTTCTTTTTTTACATATCTAGCTCATCCCCAGTTCCAAGCATCAGATTTTGATTTTTATCCTCCACTACCATCACATAACCCAGCATCTCACCCACCCAAGACTGAGCTATTGGAGTCACCTCTTATTGATACTACTCTTGAGTACATGACCCGAGTAATGGAGCAAATGAATTTGAGAGAACCGCACTAGTACAAATAAGAGCCATATTGTCGCTTCACCTTCCTATGCCATGTATTCACTTGAGGACACCCATGACAACTTGCAATCACCAAAAATACAAAAAAATGAGAAAAAAATAAAAATACAAAAAGATCCTAATAGACATCTTGCAAAGTCAGTTTGTGAGGAAAGGGTACCATGCCACATTCTTTGCACACACACACACACACATTCACCACAGTTCCTACCTTTGCCCTCGAGGATGACACTATACAAACTGCTCTTAGTCATCCTTGTCTATATGACGTTTCTGATCTCTTCCCTTGTATGGAAGAGATATAAAATCTTAAAAAAATATTGACTCATCCTGAAGTGGCGGTAAATATTCATGATATTGTTGAGGCTACACTTCAAAAGGTCATGAACCAATTATCTACACCCTCACCTAAGAAAAGAAAGCAATGAAGCATATCCGAGAGATATATTCTCACCATGGACACTGCCTACGCCATCCACTCACCGTCCAATACATAGAAAAGGGGACACTAGTATACCCATCATGAGTGTGTCATTTCTGACTATTCTTGTAATCATACTCTCCTTGATGGTGGTGCATAGATTAATATAATTCATTTCTCATTGGTACAGTATCTTCATCCTGGACCTTTCAAGAAATCAGGATGATTTGTCAATTTGCTGATGGATCAATAAAGCAGCCTAAGTGTATTCTTGAGAATGTCCTTATTCACATCCATGGCATGAGCTTCACTATCAATTTTGTTGTATTGCCCATGGAGACCTCCACTCCCTTGGAGTGCTCTTCGATCATCATAGGACGACCCTTTCTCGCCTCTACGAGAGCTGCTATTGATTATTTATAGATGTACTCTTTCTTTATGCAGACGAGAGAATCATCTTGATCACTACACCCACCATGGATCAGAGACCCGTATCTAACAAGAGTATAGATATGTCGACCACCCCGACTATGACCTATCTTCTGATATCAAAGTGGTTTGATTTATTATGAAGGAGATTGATACCCGAGAATTCCTCTTTAGGGAAGAATCAGAAAGCATAGACCTTGGAGTTCCCTCTTCTTGTGCATGGTGATGTATTGATGACATCTGCGGTATTTACAACTTATACAGCTTAGTGCAGAAGGTAGACTTAGTTTAGACTTCACAGGTCGGGCTTGACCTCACTACTTCTATAGATGAGTTCGTGCCTTTTCGTTATGAGATTCTAAAGACTTCAAGGCTGAACCTGACCACACTACTTCCATTGACTAGTTCGTGCCTTTTCGCTTTGAGAGTGCTGAGGATCTACCCCATGCCAATCTTGATCGAGATGTGTTAGCTGATGACTCTGATATCAACTTGTACCTTGTTATATCCAGTCCTCAACAGTTATGCAATAAGGTACACTTTCTACCTTCTTGATCTCTGATCTCTGTATAGCCTCCACTTTGTATATATGCTTTCATTTTCTTCATTCCATCTACCATTTCACTCATCCACCTCATTCCATGTGTTTTCCTTTCTTAGGACGTACTTTGTCCTAAGTATAGGGGGTGGATGAGTCGAGTGTTCTTTCCTCATTATGTTTCATCACTTCTATTATAGTCTACACTTAGGGCTATTTTATCCTAAGTATTGGGGGGTGATGCATACATTCACCCAATGTATTTTTTCTTTTTATCGATTTGTATTGGTCCCCTCAACTGTCTCTCTCCTATTGATAATTCTATCTATACTTAGGGATATTTTACCCTAATTATAGAGGGAGAAAGATCGAGTTGTGATCTGTTTATTCCCACCCTCAATCCCCGTGCATGTAGAATACAATGTGCTATACTTAGGATTAATTGATCCTAAGTATAAGGGGATATGGTCGGCTTCTCATTCATTCATTCATTACTTCATTCTTTATATTGGCGTTGTAGTATAGGCTCTTCTATACTCAGTACGAGTTACATCTTCTCTTTTTCTCTCTAATCTATGAGGACATAGCTCAAGCTAAGTATATGGGGTTGTATATACATTGTTTGTACTTTAGCCATAACCCGTACTTTCATATTTTAAATAATATGACTATTACTAAAATATTAATACACATACATTCAATTCTTTGTATATATTGATTAATAATTAGGTTAAAAATCTGTTGCAAAATATTTGAAACATGGTCAGAAAATCTTTTTGAAATATCTTTTGAAAATTATTTGAAAAATAATTTTAAAATGATTTCAACCTTTGGAAAAAATATTTTGTTTGTAAAAACTTTTTTTTATTTATTTGAATAAAATGATTTGAAAATCTATTTGCAAATGATTTGGAAAATAGTTGCAAATATATTTTGAAAAAACTTTGCAAAGTGACTTTCAAATTATGAATATTTGAAAAATAATTGGTCAAACTTATTTGCAAAATAAGTTTTCAAAATATTTGTGAAAAGCTTTTCAAATTATTTTGAGAACTATGTACATGATTTAAGCAAATAAAGATCCTTTACAAATATTGTACAAACAATCTTGTAAATTCCTAAATCATTAACTCTTATAAAATAACATATGCATCCTACATGTAGATAGCTACACATATTTCTTTTTTCAAAAAAAATCCTAAAAAATTTTTAAATATTAAAAGCTCCAAAAACATTTGTAAAATATTTTAAAAAACCAACATAAAAATTTGCAAAATTTTTCAAAAATCCATAAAAAGTTCAAAGTTAGAAATTTGCATCACAAAAGTATTTTCTTTGCATTATGCATAGCATTTGCATTTTTTATATTGGCGTTGATAATTGAACAAGTCTAAATACAAATCCGAATATTGGAGCTTGGTTGGACCTTAACCAATTTATTCATAGGAATGTTAAGGGAACTGGAATTGAGGCACTTTAGGTGTACTAAGTAACGAGTCCGAGATTGCACTAGTTAGATGCATGAATTATCGTGCGTTAAAAATAATTTGTTGTTTCATTGTAGGCGGTAATCGGAATCGGTTAAGAAAGAAACCACAATTATTTAGTCACTTTTTAATCGCGTGGTTTTATGTTTATTTTACTTGGGAAAGTCCCCAGGATGAACATAAGGAGGCAAAGAAACAACCTAGAATTATGTCTATCAAATTTCGTGCACGGTTTTCAAGGCGGTCTTTTTTATAACTTTTAATGCAATAAATGATGCAAAATGCAATTTCAACCTATTTTAGGGAATAAAATGTAAAAGTCAATCAAACGATGTCTGAAAAATATAAAACTTAGCCACGATGAAAATTATGATAAAATGAATGCAATGTAATTTTTTTGGAATTTTTGGATGTAAGTTTAATTTTATATGGATTTTTAAATGCAAACAAAATAAATTTCAATAAGTAATTATAATAAATATCAAACCTAATTATTTTCAAGGGATAAAATTATCTAAGATCTTTCACTAGGCAATTGATCTCAGAAAAATCCTAAACCTCGAAAATCAGAAATTTAATACCTATTAAAAATTAGATATTGAAATATGCAAAATGATTTTTACAAGGTAAAATATGTACGCAAATGTAATTCTTTTTGGGCAAAATATCAAACAGAATTAATTCTATAATCCATGATATTTCGGGAATTTTTAGAGCAACGATTAATCAATGACAAATTTTAGAGCACAAACTAGATAAAATATGCAATTTTCCACAGAACAATTAATTATTTATTAACCAATGATCACAAAAATATCCACAATATGTCAAGACGTAGAGAATTAATTAACGAAAAAATGCCTATTTTTGATAAATAAAATAATGCAATGTAGATGTCCAAAACAAGGGGGAAAGACAAGGGTATTAATGCAATATTTAATTAATATAAATATAAATATGCAGTAGGGAACCTATGTGTAATTACCGATGAAGAGAGGGAGTTTTCTACAAAATTGTCAGAGGTCACATGCAGAGCACGTGACCTTCTGGAGCTGGACTTTATTGCAAATACGGAAATGGCCTGGGGCTTCTTCGCAATTGTTCCACGCGGTCACGTCCCTTGCACGTGACCCGTGGGTGGCTGATGTTCTCCCCCGACGCACATGCCCCATACGTGTGTGGGGAACCTCAGGTTTGGCGCTCGGCCGCTAGCGGTGCTGAAGAGAGGCGGAGGAGCTCCTGGGCGGTGATGCTTGGCCATATATCAGAGGAGAAGGAGGGCTGGAGATGCTGGTTGAGGTCATCGGCGGGGGGGGGGGGTTGAATGGCAGTGGAGGTCGATGAAGGAGCATAGCGGATCGTTGCTGGCGATGTAACTTGCATCAGTTGTACGCTCCAGCTGTCGTGGTTGTCGGAGATGCAGGTGGTGGCAACGTTTGTTGTCGTAGTCATTGACGGCGAAGGTAGCATTGTCGTAGGTAGTTGATGGCGAAGCGTGGCCGGTGAAGCACGGTTGCGCGGAGATGAAGGCATTGTCGTCATGGTCGGCTCAACGACCCAAAGACCGGAGCAGGGAAGCAGCAGGCGCGGACACCTCCGTGCGACGAGCTCCTAGAGCTCGGATCTCGTCCAGAATGAATAGATATCTGGGCTATCACCATCAGAGTCTCTATGCTTGATCGTCGTGCAGACGGCGGATGTTGTTGATAAGGGTGGCAGAGAAGCTTTAATAGGGCTTGAGGTTTAGCTGAAGATGGAAGGGTGGTTCACGACAATTTGATTGGAAGGAGATCGAACTGAGATCGGAGGGGGATCAGTGATGGGCGAATCGGAGATTGGTGGAGATTGAAGCCAGTGATGAGATTGTGGGACGAGGCGGCAGCTGATTTGGATAGATACGTAGGTGGAGACTTCCTGATTGGCAGCGAATGGCAAGATTGGGGGAAGACGGCGATGCGATGGGCGATTCTGGATTGGGAAAGTGATCGGATGGGGACGATGAGCAGCGGCCGTCCGATCGGCTGAGATCGGACGGCCGTCATTGCGACGCATGGCGGCCTTTGGAGAGGCGGAGCATGTGCGTGGCACGTGCATGGGAGACACGTGCGTCGCACGTGCGGATTTTTTTTAATAAAAACGAATAAATAAAAACCCTAAAATAGCTGACACGTGGCGGCTCCAAGAGCCGCCACGTGTCAGCACCACAAAAATCGGAAAATAAAAAATTTTAAAAATACAAAATAAATAGTAAAATATCTCGAATTGAAAAAGTTTCTTCACAAAATTGCTCATCTTGACTAGATCTACAACTTTCATGAAGACATCAAAAATAAATCGATCATTTTCACAAAGTGATTTTTTGGAGTATACCATGTACATAGGATGCCATGATTTTTGGGTTTATAATTTTTGTGTCATTTTTAAACTAGATAAAAAATCCAGAAAATGTGATAAAACCGAAGATAATTATTGACACATTAATCTTTTTTTGGATTTTTATTAATTAAGAAAAAGAAGAAATAAAATAAAACACGAAAAGACCAATTTTGTACAGACAGTTAGTGAAGACTCGGACTCAATTCGTTTCTTTGATTTCAATCTCAGTTTGGATTTGGATTTTTGTGCATTTTAATAAAACTTTTATAAAAGAAGATAAATGAAAAAGAAATAAGCTAAAATAAGTTAATTATGTACATAAAATACTAGGTCAAAAACCGCTAAAATACAAAATGTACGAAAGAGGCCCAAAACCCAACTTTCACATACGAGCTCTGATTCACTTGAACTTGGTCTTGTTTTGAAGGTAATTGAATGTGCATTAGTTCAAAAGTGAGTAGGATCAAAATGGACACTAGATGGAGAAGATATAAGGGTTTTAGTCCGGGAATCCTAGAACTAGGGTTTGGGTTTTTGGTCCACTTATTTGGGTTAGTGATTTTTTTTGTATTTTTCATTTATTCTTGTTAGTGATATGTACATAGTGAAGATGGTTTTGGGTCATTCGGAATTAGCATTAATTAGTTAAAAATCCGGGAAGTTAGGCTATTTACAAGTCAATTTTGGCTGGGATTTTGGCTTCTTATTTTGTGCAGGAATGTGTGCTAAAATACAATTCTTATTAAAACATGCATGAATGCTAATTAAGTTAAATAAATGAATAAATGCCAATGATTTTGAGGGATTTGAGCTTAATTAATGAGATTTATAGTGATGAATATGAGATTCATCGTCCCCCTATACTTAAACCATGATTGTCCCTGAGCATCAAAAAGAAATACCAAGAGGTGAAATGAGATTGGGTTCCATACCTAGATCATGAGCTGAAGGTGAAAATGAAACTAAACTCGACCTTTGGATTATCAGTTTGGTGAAACTTATGTGAGACTTAGAATTGTAAAAACGACAACCTTCAAGTTCTACGCATCATTGTCACAGTTTCATCTCAGAAGTCATCTTAGATCAATCCTCTTCCCAAAGCATACCCTATGAACATTGAACAATTGACTCATGTGTGTAAAAGGTTTTATCTCTTCCCATCTAGAATGCCGGACTACCATGCAAACCTCCTATCCAGTAACTCATCCTCGAGAGTCAGGTATTTCCTTCTAAGGTATGTCGCGTTGTGTTCACAATCGAATTGGGGGGAGAAGTTAGAAGAAGGAGAAAAGAACTGGAGGGTGGCCAGTGTAGTGACCTCTCCTTGTGAAGCTGGCCAGTGTAGCCGAGTCTCCACCAAGATCTGCAGGTTTTCTTGAATCTTGGACCTTTTTGGTCAGATATTTATTTGGTAGTGGATTTTTTGTATTTAGATTCTTGGTGGTTCTTCTTGGATCTTGTTGTGCCCCTACGGATATAGAATCTTTTGTTTACCTACATTTTTTGGGGTCTTAGAAAAAAATGTGCCCAGCAGTCCATCCCTTTTCCGAAGCTTTATTTCAACCCGTACTACGGTCTTTAGATTTCCATGCAATCAGAAAAGAAACTCATACAGTCTTCCAACATCCCATCTGAGCTAAGCTAAGTGCATAGTGCGAGAGTACAAATTAATTCCTTATTCTAGAGTTGTACCCAGAATGAAGAGACCAGGTTAGACTCTAAGAGTCAAATACTGCACATTTCATGTTGAACTTAAAGAATTAAGTCATAGACCTGAAGTTTCTAAATCCTATTTCTCGATGAAGTTCCTCTGAAAATTAGGTGGATTAAGGTCAAGTCTAGACCACTCCCGGTTTCTGCTCATAACTCGGTTTAGAACCCAAAGACTCTTTACAAATGCAAATGAATGTGATGTTGGATGAAGTGCGGGTGTGTGAAATGCAGACATATTTTTTCGTGAATTGAATTTTTTTTATTCAAGGGATTTTTTTGCAATAATGAATACGAAGCCATTTTCAAAAATTTTGGGTTGGACACAGTCAGTAGCAAAACTCTTTTTCTTTTTTATAGACTTACGTGAAAGTACGAGCTGTGGGTAAAATATATACACAGTATATATAAATAAATATATATATATATATATATATAGACACACATATACTTAGCAAGTGTTGTGTCCTCAGAGCACAAGAAGCGTAAAGAAGACATAACTCAGGTTAAGCGTAAGAGAGTGAAAAGAAAAGAAAAAGATGGATAGGACCGTCCCCCTATACTTAGGCTGTGAACAATCTAAGTATAGAAGAAGAGCGAAAAAATGAGATGGTCGGGATTTGTGGATGAGGAGAGTATATAAAGATGAGCATCGGTTCCCCCTATACTTAGGCTCTGGTCAGCCTAAGTAAGGAAGAAGGGTGGAAATGAGGCGATCGTGAGAAGGAGTGTGATGAGGGAAATGGTATGTACAGATGGCAACGGTCCCTCCCTATACTTAGGCCTTGGCCTAAGTAGAGGAAGAAGCTGTACAGAGAGACCGATGTGGTCAGGAGGGAGGGTGGGTAGCTGATGATTAAGATGATTTCCTGCTGATCTTCTTGTGAGCCTGTGGTGGGAGATTGTAATGACGAGAAGGAGATGAACCACATGATTCCAAGCTATTATCAGTGCTATCCTCAGAGAAATCATGATGGATAGTAGATGAAGCGTTTGAGTCAGATGGAAGATAACCATCATCAGAATTATCCTCAGAGGAATAGTATTTGAAAGGGCACATACTCCATATATTTTTGTCTTTTTGTTTCTTCAGTTGTTTTCTCAGAATTTGTTCCTTCTTGAGATCAAGTGTTTTTCCCTCAGATGAATATTCTGAAGCATCAATTTCAGTCAGCTCATAAGAAATAATTCCAGTGTATTTGATGAGAGCGGGAGCATCGGCTTTTGATGAATAATAATGAGGAACGAGAGTCATCCAATGAGAATTGAAGTTTGGATCCTTGTGAAGATATGGTTTTAGAGTTGCCGAGCATACTTCACTCATGTAGATTGCCTTTTCCGGACCTGATGAGGTATCATCAGCTGATTCCTCTTCCGGAAGGTCAAAGGTGACTTTCTTTTTCTTGTTTCGTGAAGGTGTCGGTCCACTTGAGTTTTCATATGAATAACCATTGGAATTCTTCTCCTTGGTCGGTGTTCGTCTTAGTGTTTTTTCTTAGTCTTCTTAATGATGGCGCACTCTTGATTTGGGATGATTTGGTCAAGGTATTCAGAGTAGGTTGCTCCAGGGTGCGACCATGCATATGTCTCAGGATCATATAGGAAACATTCGTCTATTTTGAGATATGCGGGAATAGAAAATTTAGGAAGAGTCTTTGCATGTTCATTCTCAATTAATTTGATGTTGGAGTATTTCTATGTCGAGTTGATGTGATCCATGTAGTCAGAATAGGTTAACCCATGGTGCGACCATGCATAAGTCTCTGGTTCATATGATTCATATACTTGATTCTCCATGGTGAGAGCAGCTGGGAATGGAGCAGGGGGGATTCTCTAAACCAATAGT
The DNA here is from genome assembly GCA_037367405.1 of Ottelia alismoides. NCBI lineage: Eukaryota > Viridiplantae > Streptophyta > Magnoliopsida > Alismatales > Hydrocharitaceae > Ottelia > Ottelia alismoides. The sequence goes on along the minus strand of JAZKJV010003691.1, from coordinate 1,758,886 downwards.
CTCATCAACAACCTCTATCTCAGATGTAGTAATACGGTAGGGCTCTTCTACCACTTCATTGTTACGGTTGTCGAGAACTTCGTGGGTTGCCTCAAAAAATCGTGGTTTCTCAAAGACTGGTGAGATCGAAGTGCTTCCAATGCTATAAAATTGATTTCCCGAGTCTCACACTCAATAATTGCCTTAGCCAATGCTAAGAATGGCTTTCCGAGAATAATTGGAGACTGGGTGAATTCTCCTTGATGCTCAATATCAATGATCGTGAATTCTACTTTGAGCGGAGCACCTTGGAAAGTCATGATGACAGAAATGGTTCCTCTCGGTCGCTTTATCGACCGGTTAGCCAATTGAACAATCTCTCGTATCTTCCTGATCGGTCCAAGTTTGAGTTCGTGAAATACAGAGGTCAGGAGGATATTGATCGGTGAATCATCATCAATTCGAGCATGGGTAAAAATTGTGTCCTTGATTATACAGTCAAATCTGAGAAACCGGTTCACTATGCGGCTATTGGTTTTTCTCCTCAACACCAAGGAGGAGCCCATTGACAAGATATGTCTTTCAGTCTTTGTTCTTATCCTACCCGACTTTTTCATTATTAATTTGTTCATTACAAATCCTTTAAGGTCGAGGAAGTGTTCAATGGCCTGTATAAAGGGAAGTTTAAAAATCAATCTTTTCTCCAGTGCTTCCCGTAAAGCAGGATCCAAATTCTTCAGATCTTCTTCAGTTTTAATTTTTATGTAGTTTTTTGTATATTCGATTTTTTGGGTGTTTCTGAATATTCCATTTTTTTGGTATTTTCTGTGTGGTGTGGTGATGTGGTGTCTGTCGTATATGAGAAGGGGCTTTAATTCTAAGTAAGGGTCAGATGCATAGTCATTTCTAGGGGAGTAATATGCAGAAGCGCCGCTGTCAGAATTGTCCCTAGGTTTCTGAATATCCTCAAAATTCTCAACATGAGATCAAATATTTTCCTTATTCATTTTTATGTCCGAGCTCCCATAAAATAAACCGAGTCGGTCAGTAAAGTTTCTGAATTTTTCCTCCATTAATTCAAATTTCTTAGTTATCCTCGAAATATCATCCTCAAAAATATGTTCATGATCGATCATGGGAGCAGTCGGTGTGTGTTTTTGCATTTGAGATTCAACAATTTCTTCTTCCATTTCCTGTATGTGCTAAGATGAGAGTTTCTTGGAATATATGATCATTATTTTCTGAAAATTTCTCCTAAAAAATCATGGAAGGAGGATGCTCAGTGGAAGGATTTTGTGGGAATCTGTAGATCTCATACTCAGCATGTCGTGACTCAGGCATGCAATGCTGGTTGGAGTAGAGTCTACTTCCATGGTCATGATTGATCGTATTCTTGAATAACAGAGTCATACATGGTGCATATGTGTCAATATCATCCATTTGTTCCTCTGTATGTGTAGGTTGGTCGAAGGAGTGGTATTCAGGTCGGTCAATAGGGATTTGATCGTCACGGTCAATCCAACGCTGATGATCATTAAGTGCGGGTTTCTCCATCTGGGTTTGGTTTCTCGTTCAGTCATGAGATTCAAAAGTGATTTGATCTTGAAAAGGTTCACTAGTTTCAGCGAGAAAGCAAGAATAAGACGGTTCAATCCATGATGAAAATTGGTCATGTATGGTTGAACGATTCGAGTAGGAATTCCGTGAGGTGACCGAATTCATTTGCGGGTGAAAGTCTCCCGCAAATGTTGGAGGATTGTTGAAAGAAGATGGTTCAGTCGATTTGATCCCTAACCAAGACAAATTCATTTTCATAATATAGGTCAGATGGGTATTCGGACCATTGTCCAGTTTTTGTCAAAGGTGGATGATGGATCATCATGTTTGATCTCGGTGCGAGTGCACGGGATAGTCAAAAGAAATTTTATAAAATGTGCGGCTTTTGATCTTCGACAACAGTTCACGCACGCCAATGCAAATGCAATCAAATCCCGGGTTCACCAACTCACACAATGAAGTCGCAAGAGTTCGGCTATTATCTTTTCAATTTTAATTGGTGTTAAGACAATCTTGGAAAATTACTAGCGAGTTGTTAGGTGTCGAAGATTTTCTTAAAGACTGTCCCGAATTCCTACGACTAGTTGCATCTACTTTCAACCAGTATAGGAGTAAGTACGGACCATAAAACGGCTACCCATGTTACTTAAGGGCAGAGCCTTACATAGTGTCCTTAAAACCACCCACTCTGCTAAGGAAATCCGGACCGTTTACCGGCTACCCATATTTCTCACTGAGAAGTACCTTATTGTTTTTAAAATCAATAGTCTGAATGAAAATGTTGGAACTGGGCTCTAACCTTAAGTGTCGTCTCTAGCTCGCTTAGAAAAAAATGCATCCAAGGTCGGGGTTGCTCTCCCGCAAAAATTCTCAATTTTATGGGTTATTTAAAGTCATCTATATTTAGCAGTCCCAATTTTAATTAAGTGATCATTGGAAAATTAAGTTAGCATAAAAGCACGTCTACCATACAATCCCGATTTCCTTTTGAAGTTATGTGATAAAATAGGAGGGAGAAATTCGGGAAAAGACGATGCACGTGAAAAACGATGATGTATACTCAGATAGAAGACTTACAGTGATTCCTCACAATCTTCATGTGGGGTTCAATACAAGAATTTAAAGATTACTCTAAATGAATACAAGCCGATGAAAAACCGCACCTTGTAGAAAGTTCTATTAGCGGGGAAGAATTGAGTTGAATTTGACTAAATTGAACGATCTACTGTGCATCTCAATTAAGTGAAGTGTGGTTCTAGGTATACGAGCACAATAAAAAATTATATAAGCTCTAATAGTTGTATATCCAGGTCTATCATAAGTGCTACTCAAGTCGGGCCCCACCCTCACCGAAGAGTGAAATAGGCCATGACACACCACTGAAAAGGTTTGAGGTCTTGTTACACACGCGAGAGTTTAAACGGACACCGTTATAAATAAACAATTAATTACATAAATTAAAATTGCAGAAAATTAAATCCTAAACTCTACGTTCTCTCGCGAATCGACTCGATCTTAAATTAATTACGGCTTTTCCTAAGTCGGTGAAGATACTTCAGTTTCTTGAAAAAAATGCTCCACGTACGCTGGGTACCTCGCAAGAAAAATAAGAGAGAGTGTGTAAGAGAGTGAAAAATAAATAAAACAAGAAAATAAATGCTGAAAAAAATGGAATTTACAGTGAAAATTCGGGGGTCAGTGATGAATCTCGGATTCATCACTCTAAATCTCATCTATTAAGCTCAAGTCCCTCAAAATCAACAGCATGTATGCATCTATTCTGCATAATTAGCATTCATGCATCTTTTCATAAAAATGGCATTTTATCCACAATTTCTGCACAAAATAAGAAGCCAAAAATCCAAGCCAAATTTGACTTGTAAATAGCCTAACTTCCCGGATTTTTAACTCCTTCATGCTAACACCGTACAACCCAAAACCACTTCCATTGTGTACATATCACTCACAAGAATAAATGAAAAATATAAAAAATCACTAACCCAAATAAGTGGACCAAAAACCCAAACCCTAGTTTCAGGATTTTCGGACTAAAAGCCACATATCTTCCCCATCCAGTGTCCGATTTGATCCTACTCACTATTGAACTAATGCACATTCAATTACCTTCAAAACAAGACCATGTTCAAGTGAATCAGAGCTCGTATGTGAAAGTTGGGTTTTGGGCCTCTTTTGTACATTGTATATTTTAGCTGTTTACTGACCTATATTTTATGTACATATTCTTTTTATTAATGAAAATCCAAAAAAAAATTAGATTAAGGTGTTTTTATTTACCTTTGATTTTTCTATATTTTTTCCAGATTTTTATCTTGTTTAAAAATAAAAAAAAATACAAAACCCAAAAATCAAGGTATTCTATGTACATGGGATACCCCAAAAATTCACTTTTTACATTTGACCGATTTCGGCTTTGATGTCTTCATGAAAGTTGTAGATCTCGTTGAGACGAGCATTTTTTGTGAAGAAACATTTTTGATCCGAGGTCATTTGCTATTTCTTTTCTATTTTACAAAAGATTTTTATCTCGAATTTTCTGGTGCTGACACGTGGCAGCCCCAGAGGCCGCCACGTGTCAGCATTTTTTGAGCTTTATTTAATGCGGTTTTATAATAAAAAAAATTCAAAATCAAAATCAGTCGCACGTGCGACACACGTGCCACCCAGGCACGTGCTTCGCACGTGCCCCATTCCTCCCCCTTGATTCGCCATGTGGCGCACGATTGGTCGTCCGATCTCGACCGATCGGACGGCCACTGTGCATCTTCCTTCTCCAACCAAATCTGCCACGCCGCCCCCGTGATTAACGCCGCAAATCGCGGCCATCAACGGACCTTGCAACGACCGCCGCCTTGACCTTATCCTCCCCGCCTTCGTCGCACCGGCCAACCACCTCCTCTCGCGCCTATCCTCTCCTATTAAAACATCCTCGCCGACCCCCAATCTCCTTATCCGTCGATAGTCAGGAGAGCCCGGTGGTGACAGCACCAGGGCCCGCCGTCGACGAGATCCGAGCCTTCATGGCTCGTTGCAGCGCCACCTCCGTGGCCCTTGCTGCCTTGCTCCGATTCCGTAGAGCTACCGTCATCGTCATCGACATCCCTCTCCTCCGCTTCGCCATCATCGTCATCAACATCGCCACCGACCGACGTTCTTCACCGACATCAACCTCCATCGCCACGACAACGACGCCTCTTCACCGCCAACGACACTTCGTCTTCAATGCCCAGTCACCAACATCTCTGTCTTCGTCGCAGCCCACGACACGACCAGCTCCGCCACACCACTTCGTCAACTCCGACGGCCACCCACCGCGACGCCTCTCCGCTTCGACAGTCACCGTGCTCCTCTGCCTTCAATGCCTCGCCACCACCGCTCCTTCAACGCCTCGCCGCAGATTTACAGCCACAGTAGCACGGCCGGCCACCCCATCTGCCACGACAACGCCAGGAGCAACCTTGCTCCGCCGAGACTCCTCCGCCGCTACAACGCCGCCAGTCACCGGGCGGAGGGCCCGAGACCCCTACACGTGCCTTGCGCGTGCACGGGGGGACGTCATCAGCTGCGTCATACGTGACCGCGGGGTCATTTGCATATCGCCCCCGGAGCTTCCCCGTATTTGCGCCACAGTACCTCTAGCCAGAGGTCACGTGCATAGCACGTGATCCTCGGGTGAATTTGAAGAAGGACCCCAGTTATCTAGGTATTTACATTTCGGTCCTCCTGCTCATTTTATTTATTTATTTAAAATTGCATATGTACCCATGTGTTCCCCCGTAACTTTGGACCTTTTTATTACATTATTTTATTAATCCAAAAGTTGCATGATGTTTATCACTTAATCTCCTATATTTTGACCTACTGTGGGTATTTTTATGATCAGTGGTTATTTAATAATTAATTATTCTGTGGAAAATTGTGAAGTTTGCCCATCTTGTGCTCTTTAAATTGTCATTGATTAAATGTTGCTCTAAAAATTCTCGAAAAATCACATACTGTAGAGTTTATTGTGATTAATATTGTGCCCAAAAAGATTTGCTTTTACAAGCATAATTTGCTCTATAAAAATCATTTTGCATATTTCACTATTTAATTTTTAATAGGTATTAGATCTCACATTTTTTACGGTTAGGATTTTTCTGAGATCAATCACCTAGTGATAGATCTTAGATAATTTTGGTCCTCGAAAATAAATAGGTTTAATATTTATTATAATTAAATTTTGAAAATCATTCTGTTTGCATTTAAAAATTCATAAAAAATTTAAATTGCATCCAAAAATTCCAAAAAGATTACAATGTATCCATTTCCTTATAATCTACATTGTGTCCAAGTTTCGTATTTTTCGAACATCGTTTGAACATAGCCGACATTTTAGTCCCTAAAATAGGCCAAAATTGCATCTCGCATCCATTATTTGCATTGAAAATTCCAAAAATAGACCGCCTCAAAAACCGAACACGAAATTGGATAGTCACAACTTTAGGTTGTTCCTTTGCCTCCTTGTGATCGACCTTGGGACTTGCCCAAGTAAAAGAAACATAAAAACCACTTGATTGAAATTAAATAAAATTTATGGTTATTTCTTGACCGTTTCCGATTGCCATCTACAACGAACGACATTACTCTTTTAACACGAACAAAGATAAAAACAACTTTTTAACTCGGCATTTTCGGACTCGTCAGATGGCGCAGTTACCGGGGAGGCAAATGGCTTAGTTTTGTGTGTTGAAAATTTTAATTCGGTTTTCCGCATTCGGGTAGTCTGACCCCCGAATCGTTCATTGTAAATCCCATTTATTTTCCTGCATTTATTTTTTTGTCTTTTATTACTTTTGAGTCACTCTCTTACATCTTCTCTCTTATTTTTCTTGCGAGGTATCCGTTGCACGTGGAGCGGTTTTTCAAGAAACCAACGCATCTTCACCGACATCCGAAGAAGCCGCAATTAAATTAAGATCAAGTCGAGTCGTGAGAGAGCGTAGAGTGCATGTTTTAAATTTCTGCAAATTTCCATTTCTGCTCATTTCTAGCGTTGTCTGTTTGGACTCTCATGTAAAAAAGACCTTGAACTCTATTTGTGATGTGTCGTGGCCTATTTCACTCTCCGGTGAGGGTGGGGCCTGACTTGAGTGGCGATTAGGATAGACCTGCACATACAGCTCTCAGAGCATTTATATTTTTGCTTGTACTCGTAGGACTTAAGCCACACTGCACTTAATTGAGACGCACATTAGATCGTTCAACTTAGCAAAAAATTTAACTCAATTCTTCTCGCTAATAGAACATTTTGTCTAGGTGCGATTTTCATCGGCTTGCATTTCATCTAGAATAAATTTTCAAATTCTGTATTGCATCCCACATGGAGATTGCGATGAAGCACTGTAAGTCTTCTAACTGAGCATACATCATTATTTTCTCGTGCATCGGCTTTTCCCGAACTCCTCCCTCTTGTTTTATCATATAATTTTAAAGGAAATTGGGACTGAACGGTAGACGTGTATTTTTGCTCATTTAAATTCTTCAGTACTCACCTAACTAAAATTGGGACTGCTAAATATAGCCGATCTTAAGAACTCATAAAATCAAGAATTTTTGCGGGAGAGCAACCCCAACCTTGGATGATTTTATTTTTCTGAGTGAGCAAGAGACGACACTTAAGGCTAGAGCCCAAATCCGAAATTTCGGCGCCTAACAGCTCGCTAAATTTTTGTCAAGATTGATTTATCACCAACTAAAATTGAAAAGATAATAGCCGAACTCTTACGGCTTCATTGTGTGAGTTGGTGAACCCGGGGTTTGATTTGTGTTTGCATTGGTGTGCGTGAACCGATACCTAAGATCAAAAGCCGCACATTTAAAAATTCTCTTCTTGTGCTATCATCTCTCTCCTCTCTTGATTTAAACCTCATCATGGAACTCTTGTACAAAAACTCTTACAGACCCAACCCCTAATTCCTTTCAAATCTTTCAGAAATGACCGAGAATTCATCAGAATTGTACTATGAAAACGAATTTGTATCGGTTAGACCAAAAACACCTCTTCCAACCTCAATAAGAGACTCTCAAACACCAACATTCTCCACAAATCTGATTTGCTTCATGAATGACAATCCTTTGTTTTCGAACCTAACAAACCCACAATCACATGAGGCCTCCACTTCTTCGTATATCAATCCTCTCTACACCGATCATACAATTGATCCTTCTTATTCAGTGAATGTCAATCCATCATTTATGGGAGATGATAACCACATGATTGAACTAAACACTCTTTCATATATCCCGTCATCCCCGCCAGTGAACATACATGAACAATCATTATCTTGGATTGACCATCACAATCCACTTTTCAGACATGACAATCATATAGAGGACTGGACTGAATACATAAAAACACAGGAACCCTGTATGCTGACTACACCATATCAAGATCCGACCACTCAACTCCACATGTCTGGATCATATGAGCAGCCGCCTTCCATAATTATTGAGGAGATATTTTCAAAAAATAATGATCATATATTGGACATTCCAAGAAACTCCTCTCCTAGCACATACAGGAAAATGGAAGATGAGATTATTGAATCACATGAACACACATCGACTGCCCTCATAAGTGATCATGAACAAATTTTTGAGGATGATATCTCGAGGATAAATAAAAGATTCGAATCAATGGAGGACATATGGCAAAAATTCACTGACCGATTAATCTCATTCTATGGTGGCTCGGACATCAAAATGGATGAGGAAATGATTGGATCTGAGATTGAAAATTTTGAGGATATTCAGGAACCTAGGGATGAGTCTGACAATATCACTTCCTCATATTATTCCTCTAGAGATGACTATGCCACAGAACCTCACTCTGAACACCAGAACCCCTGCTCATCTGAGGAACACACCACACCCACACACCACACAGAAAATACCAAAAAATGGAAACATTTAAAAATCACAAAAAATTGAAAATTCAGAAAATTTCATAAAAATTGAGACAGAAGACGATCTGAGCAATGTGGATCCGACTGTACAGGAAGCACTGGAAAAAAGATTGATGTTTGAACTTCCTTTTATACAGGCCATTGAACACTTCCCCGACCTCAAGAAATTTTTAATGGACAAATTGATGAATAAAAAGTCGGGTAGGATACGAACGAAGACTGAAAGACATATCTTGTCAATGGCCTCCTCCTTGGTGTTGAGGAGAAAAACCAAGAGCCGCATAGTGAAGCGGTTGCCTAGATTTGACTGTGAAATCAAAGACACAATCTTCACCCATGCTCGGATTGATGACGATGCAACGATCAATATCCTTCCGACCTCTGTATTTCATGAAATAAAACTCAGACCGATTCGGAAGATACGAGAGATTATTCAATTGGCAGATCGATCGATAAAACGGCCGACAGGAACCATTTCTGTCATCATGAAATTCCAAGGTGCTCCACTCAAAGTAGAATTCACGATCATTGATATTGAGCATCAAGGAGAATTCACCCAGTCTCCAATCATTCTCGGAAAGCCATTCTTGGCATTGGCCAAGGCGAGTATTGATTGTGAGACTCGGGAAATCAATTTCACAGCATTGGAAGCACTTAGATCTGACCCTATGTTTGAGGAACCACGATTTTCTGAGGCAACCCACGAAGTCCCTGACAACCGTAACCATGAAATGGTAGAAGAGCCCTACCCTGCAACCACACCTGAGATAGCGGTTGTTGATGAGACTATTGGTTTAGAGAATCTCCCCCCTGCTCCATTCCCAACCGCTCTCACCAGGGAGAATCATGTATATGAATCATATGATCCGGAGACTTATGCATGGGCACACCCTGGGTCAACCCACTCTGACTACATGGATTACATCAACTTGACACAGGAATGCTCCAACATCGAATCAATTGAGAAAGAACATGCAAAGACTCTCCCCAGTATTTCAATTCCCGCGGATCTCAAAATAGACAAATCCTTCTTCTATGATCCTAAGACATATGCATGGTCACACCCTGGAGCAACATTTTCTGAATATCTTGACCAAATCATTCCGAATCGAGAGTGCTCAAACGTACATGAGACTAAGAAAAAGCACGCAAACCCAACACCGACCAAGAAAAATTCCAATGGCTATTCATCTGGATACTCAAGTGAACCGACACCTTCACGAAGAAATAAAAAGAGAGTCACCTTTGACCTTTCGGAAGAGGAATCAGCTAATGATCCCTCATCTGGTCCGGAAAAGATGGTCTACATGAGTGAAATATGTTCGGCAGCCCTAAAGCCATATCTTCGCAAGGATCCAAAATTCAATTCTCGTTGGACAACTCCCGTTCCTAACTACTACTCATCCAAAGCTGATGCTCCTGCCCTTTTCAAGTACACTGGAATTCTTTCGTATGAGCTGACTGAGACTGGTGCTTCTAAACTATCATCTGAGGACAAACCGATTAACCCCAAGAAGGAACGAATTCTAAGGAAACAATTAAAGAAACAAAGAGACATGCAAACTTGGAGTATGTCCACTTTCAAATACTACTCCTCTGAGGACAATTCCGATGATGGATATCTTTCATCTGACTCAAACACTTCATCCACTATCCATCATAATTTTTCTGAGGATGACACTGACAATAGTTGGGAATCATATGCCTCACCTTCTCCATCTCATCAGTATGATCTCCCATCTCAGGCTCACAAAAAGATCAGCCGAAAACCGCCTTAATCATCAACTCCCCGACAATGATGCCATCTGACGAGTCCGAGATTGCACTAGTTAAGATGTGTGAATTATCATGCATTAAAAATAATTTGTTTTTCGTTGTAGGCGGTAATCGGAATCGATCAAGAAAATAACCACAATTATTTAGTCAATTTTTAATCGTGTGGTTTTATGTTTATTTTACTTGGACAAGTCCCAAGGTCGAACACAAGGAGGCAAAGGAACAACCTAGAATTACGTCTATCAAATTTCGTATGCGGTTTTCGAGGTGGTATTTTTTGTAATTTTTAATGCAATAAATTATGCAAAATACAATTTCAGCCTATTTTAGGGACTAAAATGTAAAAGTCGATCTAACGATATCCGAAAAATATGAAATTTGGCCACGATAAAAACTATGATAAAATGAATGCACTGTAATTTTTTTGGAATTTTTGGATGCAAGATGAATTTTTATGAATTGTTAATGCAAATAAAATGAATTTCAATCTTTAATTATAATAAATATCAAACATAATTATTTTCAAGGGATAAAATTATCTAAGATCTATCTCTAGGTGATTGAACTCAGAAAAATCCTAAACCTCGAAAATATAAAATTTAATACCTATTAAAAATCAGATATTGAAATATGCAAAATGATTTTTACAAGGAAAAATATGTTTGCAAATGCAATTCCTTTTGGGCGCAATGTCAAACACAATTATTTCTATAACGCACGATTTTTCGGTAATTTTAAGAGCAACGGTTAATTAATGACAAAATTTAGAGCACAAACTGGATAAAATATGCAATTTTCCACACAACAATTAATTATTTATTAACCAATGATCACACAAATATCCACAATATGTCAAGACGTAGAGAATTAGGTGATGAACAAAATGCCTATTTTTTATAATAAAATAATGCAATGTAATTGTCCGAAACAAAGGAGAAAGATAGGGGTATAAATGCATTATTTGAATAATTAAAATAAATATAAAAATGCAGTAGGGGACCTAGGTGTAATTACCAATGAAGAAAGGGTGGTTTCTGTAAAATTGCTAAAGGTCACGTGCTTCTGGAGCAGGACTTTATTGCAAATAGGGAAATGGTTGGGGTCTTCTTTGCAATTGTTGCACGCGGTCACATGCCTTGCACATGACCCGTGGGTGATTGATGTTCTCCCCCGATGCACGTGCCCCACACGTGCGTGGGGAGCCTTGGGTTTGGTGCCGGCCACCGACAATGCTGAAGAGAGGCGGACGAGCTCCTGGGCGGTGATGCTTGGTCGTATATCGGAGGAGAAGGAGGGCCATAGATGCTGGTTGAGGCCGTCGGCGGGGGGTTTAATGGCGGTGGAGGTCGATGAAGGGGTGGAGTGGATCGTTGCTGGAGATGTAACTTACGTCAGGTGTACGCTCTGGTTGTCGTGGTTGTCGGAGATGGAGGCGGTGGCAACGCTTATTGTCGTAGTCGTTGATGGCGAAGGTAGCGTTGTCGTAGGTAGTTGATGGCGAAGCGTGGCCAGTGAAGCACGGCTGGGTGGAGATGAAGGCGTTGTCGTCGTAGTCAGTTTGACGGCCCAAAGATCGGAGCAGGGAAGCAGCAGGCACGGACTCCTCTGTGCGACGAGCTCCTTGGAGCTCGGATCTCGCTGAGAATGAATAGAAATATGGGCTGTCACCACCGGAGTCTCTATGCTCGATCGTCGTGCAGATGACAGATGTTGTTAACGAGGATGGCGGAGTAGCTTTAATAGGGCTTGAGGTTCGACTGGAGATGGAAGGGTGGTTGACGACGATTTGATTGCAAGGAGATTGAGCTGAGATCGAAGGGGGGTCAGTGATGGGCGAATCAGAGGAGATTGGTGGAAATTGAAGCCGGTGATGAGATTTTGGGATGAGGCGGCGACTGATTTGGAGAGATACGCAAGTAGAGGCTTCGTGATTGGCGGAGAACGGCGAGATTCGGGGAAGGCGGCTGAGTGATGGGCAGTTCTAGATTAGGAAAGTGATCGGATGGGGATGATGATTAGCGGTCGTCCGATCGGCCGAGATCGGACGACCGTCATTGCGACGCGTGGCGGCCTTTGGAGAGGCGGAGCACGTGCGTGGCACATGCCTGGAAGGCACATGCGTCGCACGTACGACTTTTAATTTTTTAATAAAAACGAATAAATAAAAAGCCTAAAAATAGTTGACATGTGGCAGCTCCAGGAGCTGCTACGTGTCAGCACCATAAAAATCAGAAAATAAAAACTTTAAAAAATACAAAGTAAATAGAAAACGACCTCGGATCAAAAACATTTCTCCACGATAATTGCTCATCTCGATGAGATGTACAACTTTCATGAAGATATCAAAACCAAAATCGATCATTTGCACAAAGTAATTTTTTTGGGGTATCCCATATACATAAAATACTGTGATTTTTGGGTTTATAATTTTTGAGTCATTTTTAAACAAGATAAAAAATCCGAAAAAATGTGATAAAATCAAAGATAAATATTGACACATTAATCTATTTTTTTGAATTTTTATTAATTAATAGAAAGAAGAAATAAAATAAAACACGAAAAGACCAATTTCGTACTGACAATTAGTGAAGACTCGGACTCAATTTGTTTCTTTGATTTCAAGCTCAGTTTCGAATTGGATTTTTGCGCATTTTAATAAAACTTTTATCAAAGAAGATAAGTGTAAAAGAAATAAGCTAAAATAGGTTAATTATGTACATAAAATACTAGGTCAAAAACTGCTAAAATACAACATGTACGAAAGAGGCCCAAAACCCGACTTTCACATGCGAGCTCTGATTCATTGACTTGGTCTTGATTTTAAGGTAGTTAAATGTGCATTAGTTCAAAAGTGAGTAGGATCAAAACGGACATTGGATGGGGAAGATATGAGGGTTTTAGTCCGGGAATCCTAGAACTAGGGTTTGGGTTTTTGGTCCACTTATTTGGGTTAGTGATATTTTTTATTTTTTGTTTATTCTTGTCAGTGATATGTACATAGTGGAGGTGGTTTTGGGTCATTCAGAGTTAGCATGAATTAGTTAAAAATCGGGGATATTAGGCTATTTACATGTCAATTTTGGTTGGGATTTTTGGCTTCTTATTTTGTGCAGGATGCATGCTAAAATACAATTTTTATTAAAACAAGCATGAATGCTAATTATGCTAAATAAATGAAGAGATGCCAATGATTTTGAGGTATTTGAGCTTAATTAATGAGATTTAGAGTGATGAATCTAAGATTCTTCACTAAGCTTAATTGTTTTGGTGTCATCTTGATAGCCTAAGTAGAATATTTCCGAACATACACGACTCTAGTTGATAGTGACTTAACGCACACCTGCACTATGCACTTTTCTCACTTCAGTTGACATGGTAGAGGGCTGGATTTGCCGCATGAGACACAAGACACTGGAAACATCGAAAGTCACACATTTGTGGCCATTGTCCCCCAACCCGATCTAGTAGACATGAGGTCTAATGACAAAAATTGTGGGTTGAAATAATACTTCAAAATAGGGATAGTCTACTGGCTCATGAGGAAAAAGTCCTTATGTAAATGCTGATGTATATGGTATTACAAAAATAGAAAAATAAAAATTCCAAAAAGAAAAGACATGCAAAAATTAAAGAAAATTCAATTCCCGATGGAGTGTGTATGTATATAGTCAATAAAAAACTAGAGATTTAAAGTCATATGTATGTAAGCCTACGGTCAGATAACTTAACTACACTGGCTAAGCATTCCATGACTGGTAGCTGCACTGGCTACCGTCCATTCTCCTCTCCACTTCCTCTTCTTAAGTCAGTTGTACTTGAACTTAGAAGGGAATACCTCACTTCTCGAAGAAAGAGTTATTAGATTGGGGAATTAGGGTCACCGTGCTGGAGAAGACTGACTTTACTGCTTCAACCGAGAGGAGCCATATATCACTGACGTTGTACAATATAGACTCATGGTCATAAGTGACTATGTATGATGTCGATTTGTTTTGAGATGGCTTTGGAGGAGACTTGGGTAGTCTTGTGGGACTCAAAGGCTGCTATTTTTTAAATCTGTTTCCCAATAAAGGTTCGACCAAATTAACTTTCCAAAGGTCCGACTGAGATCCAAATTTTGATTTTATAAAGACAAGTTTAAAAGTCAAAATCAATCCACCATATTTCTATTTCTTTTCTTTATTTTCTTTTTTGCACTTATAGGCATAAGTGTTTCTAGGGACTAGCAAAGGTAAGTATAGTAGGTGATCAATCTCCATTTCATCATCTTTATGCTTCTATTTTGGCCTTAAATTCCTAGCTAAATGCACGTATGTAGCAATAATTCACACAAAATAACAACCATTATTTATTCTAAAAAATATTGTAGAAAATATTGTATTTATTGCCGAAATAAAAAAACAAAGGAAGAAAACAAAAAAATGAAATACCAAAGGTACTTAATGACCTTAAACCTCGAGACGAAGTCAAGAATTGACTTGGTCGAAAAGGAATGAAGTAGGAAGAGATAAGGGCCAAAAACACAATAAAAACCCTCACTTTTATTCTTCAATAAATCATTTTTGGGATCTATTTTATTCTTTATTATTTACATATAAAATCAATAGATATTTTAAATGAAATTTGTATATAAAATACATAGAAAAATACAAAATTTATTTCACACAAAAAATAATGCAAACAGTCTTCTACAATCAACATAAAATCCTAGATCCCAACTTCACAGACATGTATCTTCTCCATACGAACTCAAAAGTCATCAGAATAACTTTAATTATAACTTTTAATTAGAAATTTAATGAAGATGGTTTCATTTAATTTGGAGTTAAGATGCAAAAATTAGGTTTTAAACCCATATTATATATTATACTTAATTAAAATATTCATTTTATTTATTCTTTACAATTTTCATGATTTCATATTTTTATAATTTTATAAATATTATTCATAACACATGTACATAATTGTAAAAAATAAAACCATCAAAATATCTTAAAATAAATTAATATACATAAATACATAGATGAATACACAATACATATACCTATATAATTAATACATATAATTTATTAACTATACATATAATATCATAAAAAAGGAAAAAATATATATTTATGTATATTTAAATAAGTTATAAATATATAAAATAATTATATAAAATAGAAATTTTGAAAATAGAAAAGAAAAATAAAATATTTAAACATAGGTCAATAAAACTATAAATATACTTGTAAAAAGTAACCTATATTAAATTAAGTTGTAAAAATAAATAATAATAATAATAATAATATACTAAATATAATAATAAATACTTTTATGTTTTATTGAAGAATTAATAAAATCATTTATTATTTTTAAATAATTTGATACATATTTATCTCCATGTTTCGTCCAGTGGTTGGTTGATGTGGCCCAATGGAGGTTAAGTCTTCGTTGACTACCATCAACTCCTCATCCCCTGACGCATGGGTTGTCAGATTGTTGACCACGCCTCTTTTTTTCCACTATGATTCACCAACTCCAGCAGTATGGGAGGTGTTCCCAACCCATCGCTGGATCTGTGAAGGATATGGAAAGATCCTTAAGAGCATCACGAAAGCGTGAGGATCGCATCGAATGCGATCGGGAGCGATTAGTTGTACTAGTTGCTTCGGGCAACGAAATTTAATAAAAAAAAATAAACACGATGAAACCACATGATCCAAGAACACATCTTGGATTGTTTCATCTAAACCACAATTAGGTTTTAAGATTACCTCTTGAAGCATGGTTGCGATCGAGTCTCTAAACCAAGTGACCTCCTGTCTCAAGTCCGATCCGACAAAGGAGATGCTTGCGAGCGCGTTGATGAGACGCGTACTCCTTGGGATCCATGGTGTTGATCCAAGCGGTAGATCTTCTAATCTCGTCGCGCGATATCCAACATCTTCTTTACGAGCGAAATGCACCGAAGGAGATAGAGATCCACGAGTAGATGATCCGGCAACATAACAATGATGCTGCGGTGATGACGTCCCTCTCTTGGGCTCCATGGTAAGGAAGTAAAATCAATATTTTTGGAATTTTCTACAATTTTATTTGATTTTGATAAGATTTTTTGTATTTTGCAATTTCTTGGGTTTTAAAAATGATTAATGGGTGAAAATGGCATAGAAAATAAAACACACAAAAAGAAAACTATTTTATTTTTTTAGAATTATGGTCTAAATATTCAATTTTTTTATGATTTTCCAATTTGCAAACAGTGAAAAATGCTACGTTTTTTATTTTTATTATCAAATGACAATAAAATGCAATGCAAAATTTATACAAATAGGAGAAACAAATCAGGAGTTTAACTTAATGTTTTGAGAATTTAGTGAACATAAATAACATTTATTTTAACAAGAAAAAGCATGCCAAAAATAGTATGCAATATAGGACTAAAATGAAATTATTTAAAGTTTAGGAATTGAAATGTAACAAAAACAAAAGCAAGGTAAAAAACGCAAATTACTCAAGTAGGGAGTGCAATGCACATGGTAGGAATGAATTGGTAGGGACTTTATTATAATTTTGATAAACTCTAGGGACTTGATTGACATTTCATCCGATATTTTCAAAAAGGTGACATGGCGCATTCCCGACCCTTATATCTAGTGCCTAGATGGAGGGCTCGGATTGAAATCAAAAAGGGAAGGGGCGTTGTGCCTTCGTTCTTTTTCCAAGCAAAAGGAAGGGCACCACCCCTTCCTTCTCTTCGTCCAAAGCTAAATCGACAACGACGAAGATCAAGGCAGATCCACTCCAGGTAGAGGTGGACATCGGTGTCGGGGCTCCTTCCAAAGGTAGAGGGACGGTGCTGCGATGGTAATCGGCGACGGTTGCGGAGATGGGGCAGCGTCGAGTTTAGGTAGTGGAGGAAGGTTGCACCAGCGGGTTGGCAGTGACACATGCTTCGGCATTGGATCTCCTCTTTGAGGTGATGGAAGGTGGCTCTGATGATCATCGACGATGGGCGCAGATGGCGGTAGACGAGACCTTCAACTTAGCATCTCTTGGATCCTATATCGTAAGATCCGGCTCATCAAGAGAAAACCAATGGAATTTGTTTTGTGTAAATCAGACTTTGTTTCGAAATGTTATGATTTTCAGAAGAAATAGAAGGAGGCTTCAGATGTCATTAAACCTTAATGACCATCTCTAAGACCTATTAGTTGTGATTAAGGAAACTAATGATATATCAAGGACCACTAATCAACATTAGCAAATACAAATTATCGATCAACAGAAGTTAAGCATAAGTCACAAAAGTTAAATTGCGATTATCAGGAGATTAAATCGTGATTCACGAAAGTTAATCATGATTAGTTTTAATTAAGCAAAATTAGCGAATCCAGAATATTTTGAAAAATTCTAACTTAAGCCCTAAGTTTCGGACAAGCTTTGGCCAAAACCATGGGCTACTAACTGCGATTAAGGGCGAAACCATGGTTAGCAATTTTCTGGAGCCTATAAATACCCCCTATAAATGCCCCCTACCCATTCATTCTCTACGATTTCCACTACCACCACCACCACCACCCCAAGGGCTAGGGTTGAGAGGTCGGGAGGAGGAGTGGAAGGCGGGGAAAGAGCGCTAGCGAAGCGCAATCGGGAGGAGGAGGAGGAGAAAGGTACCATCCTCTTCTAGTAGGCTTCATTTTGATTCATGCTCTTTTTCCTGTTTGATTTTTTATTCATCTTCTTTTCGATTCGTTTTCTATTGTAGTTTGAGGAGAAATCTGTTTTACACCCTACTTAGGTGCAGGCGAATATGCACGTCAGTGAACCCTGTGATTTGTCACACATTCACTCTCCTAAGACACGTAGTGTCTACCGATTCTCCATCTCCTTTTGATTTATTATATCCATTCAGTTTCATCAAGGGTGCCCGCACCTGCGCCCCCGCGCGCCTGCGTGCTCCCACCGAGACACTTGCCCATGCGCCCGCATGCATACAGACACGCACCAAAATGCCTCCGCACATTCGCGCACGCTCGCACACACAATACACACCCATGCGTGCACCTAGACGCGCACGCACCTGTACGCAGATGCTCGCACCCAGACATACAAGCACACTTACAGACGCACGCACACACACATACGCACCCGCCCGTGCGCCACCAGACTCACACACTTACCCGTGCCCGCACCCAAACACACGCACCTGCACGTGCGCACGCACACCGACACAGGCCCACGCCTACGCACACGTACATACACAGGCACACACACACAATACGCGAGAGTGTGTGGGGGAGTGTATGACAAAACGCACGCGCGGGGGCCTTCACCGGCTCCTACGCGCGCGTCCGTGCCCGCACCCAGACACTCGCCTCGCCCGCCCGCACGCACTCAGACACACACGCACGTGCACCCAGACATGTGTGCACGTTCACACACACAATACGCACCCGCCCGCACGTGCCAAGACACGCGCACGCGCCCTGCACGCGCGCACTATTGCTCAGGTGCTCTCCTGCACACTCGTACTCGCGCTCTGCCGCGCCCGTGCCCAAACGCCTACAGACACGTACCAGCACACTCGCGCGCGCAAACACACACAATACGCACCTGCCTGCGCGCACGTTGACACGCGCACAAACCCGAGCCCTGCACACGGGTGCGCTCTTGCTCACGCACTCCCCTGCATACTCGCACGCTGCCGTGCCAGTGCCCGAACACCTACAAACATGCCCCCGCGTACGCACGGCCCCACACAGACACACGCCCCCGCGCACGTACGCACACATACACAGATAGACACACGCACCCGCACACTCGAGCACACTTGCACATACACATACGCACCCGCCCGCGCGTAACCCGACATACGCACGTACCGCGCCCGCACCCAGACGCACGCCCCCGCATGCGCGCCCGTGCGCATGCACACAGACACATGCCCACGCCTACGCACATGTACACAAACAAGCACACACACATACAATACGCGTGAGTGTGCAGGGGAGCGCGAGGGCAAGAGCATACGTGGGCGCCCGCCGCCGCGCGCCTGCGTGCTCGCACCCAGACACTTGCCCACGCGCCCACACATACACAGACACAAACCCACACGCCCCCGCACAGTCATGCACGCTCACACACACAATACGCACCCACACGCGTGCACCTAAACACGCGCACGCACTCGTACGCAGACGCCCATACCCAGACATACATGCCCCCGCGCACGCAGGCACGCCCGCTAGGGTTGGGCATTGGGCTGGGCCGGCCCGACCCGGCCCAAAACCCAACCCGTATAACCCGACCCAAACCCGAACTCGAAATTTAATGGGCGGGCCGTGGACCCTAAAATGAGCCCATATTGATTATCGGGCCGGGTTTGGGCCTGAGAAGGCCCAAACCCGTTAGCCCGATAGCCTGACCCATTCTAAAGCAAGTATATTCATATCTAGTACGGTATAATTATATCAATTATATTCATTTCATTCCAAATACCATGTTTTAACTTTAATATCCTTATTCGAGTGTAGAATAAATGCTTAGACACATTAATAATCATATCCATTAGTGGATTGAGGATATTATTACATTAATATACAAGATTATTGCATTAATATACAAGAATGGAATCTGTGTCCTCAAGTGTTACATCATGTACAACTATAAGTAACCAATCTGTATTTGGTCATAGTGCCCGCATCTACAATAGAATATGTAATGGTGAATTGAATGGTGGTTTAAGTCGCCATATTTTTACCACATTTGTATTTCCAACATACAACTAATGTTAAAATCACAAATTAGTTAGCATGATTTATAGTTTTAAACATGCACACATGCATAAGAAACAACCACACAAATGCAAGAAGAATGTAAGACATGATATTGGTATACACAGGTGTTAAATTGGGCCGGCCCGACCCGAACCCGACCCATTTTATTTGGGCCGGGTTTGGGCTTGGGCCTAATTTTTGAAAATAAAATGGGCCTAGGCCTAACCCCTTAGCCCATATTCTAAAATGAGCTTGGACCGGGCCAAGGCAAACCCGGCCCGGCCCATGCCCAACCCTAACGCCCGCCTACAGACACATTTCCCCGCGTTTGCACGCACACATACACAGACAGACACACGCACTCGCACACTCGAGCACACTCGCACACACACATACGCACCCGCACGCGTGTCACCAGACTTACGCACGTACTCGTGCCCGCACCCAGAGACACGCACCCGCACGCGTGCTCGTACGTACGCACACCGACACAGGACCATGCCTTCACACACGTACACACACAGGCGCATACACACACACACAATACGCGCGAGTGTGCGGTGGTGCGCGTGAGCAAACGCGCGCGCGGGGGGATGTACTGGCTCCCACGCGCGCGTAGAGAGAGGATGTGTATAGAATGAGAGAGAGAGAGCATTTGTCGATAATCATGTAACTCAAAGAGCAAGGAGTGCCTCTTCTTATATGGGTTTTAGAAGTCCATGGATCCCAATCCATTGACATCACACAATCAATGGGTGAGATTGATTTGTGTTTCTTTCAATGGTCATGATTTTATTGTGAAAACACGACAATAATTAAATTTATTTAATATATTGATAAATAAATATATTTTAAATTCAAATCAAATCAATTAATTATCCTTAGATGTAATGAGGATATAAACCATATCCCCTAAAAAGAGAGGACGTCTACTAATCATCTCATGAGATCTCATTATCTCATGATATCTCCAAGATTTATAACAACAATTGTTGTAAATTATTTCACAAAAATAATTAATAATTATCTTATGAATATTTGTAATCATGCCATTGGAAAAATGTGAATCACATTTACATCCCAAAATAAAATGTATATTAAATTTTCAATTAATTATCCAATGTGAATACAATTCACATCAATAATTAATCATCAAATATAAAGTACAATATGCTATCTCTAATATATTATAAATCACATCCAAAGTGAGACGATCGTGCACAGAATATGATTCGTCCAATATCTCATGAGTGAGCTCATGTCTTCCGATTCAGTAAATGGACCTCTGTGATCCCTTTGAAAGATCGTATTACTCATATGTCGTTGCATGCACACCAGCGCGCCGGTGTATATACCTTGGTTAGGGCATCAACCTATTGGTCTGTAAAATGTACATACTCAAACATATAGTAACACATCTGTCTTCGGTCAGAGGATGTGTGCTTATATTGTGACAGCATACAACATAGAACTTTAGTTATCTTGATATCTTTAAGTCAAAATTTGACCTAACTTATCTAACACCTCCGAATCTATATTCTTATGTAGAGGACCTGCATCAAGAGGCCAGTTAGATATCATCCAAATGAGAAAGGATTGTCATCTCCTACTCAGGATGGAGATCATCTCTTAACAATCATTTGACAGTGCTTGATGAGTCCTCAATCTAACTCTTTAGATATTCATCCAAGCACCAGCCTCTAAGATTCAATAATTGAATCAACAGATGTATGATCAATAACATGGTCATGGTACATAACCCTAATTGTACTAAGGGACCGATTATGCAAATTAGTTATTCTTTATTTCAGATCAGGGAATGATATTTGCAATAACATTTATTGCATAATGGCTCATTGTGGGCTCGCATGTCCAACAACCTCCCACTAGCCCAAACAGCCATTAATGGGCTAATCATTTAAACCCACACTCATGTGACAATCATAGGCTATTTAGAAAAATAGCTAGGTAAGCTGATCAGTCACTTTGTTCCCAAAAGACTATGCTAGGTCCTTTTACGGCACTTGCATATCCCTAGTAACATTGCTCACATCCAATGGGAATGTTGCATCGTATGCAATCGATACTCAATTTTGTCAGTTATAGTGTCCTTGACAATAGTGCTCAATTATTATCATAATAACCAGTATTTCTATAATCCTTATCAAAGTAACCTTATTCCGGAAGATCTCTATCTCCTAAGATATCTACAATTAAGATATTTTAGATCTCCATCTATAAAGTCTTAAGTTCTTGAAGATAAGACTTAGAGATCACTATCTAGAAAGTCTTGTCAACTTTGAAGATATTTTTATTACTGCAATCAAGTGTTTTATCTCCAAAGTAGGATTGGTAAAAATTTACTACTCCTACTGCATGGCAGTCATTTAGCTTTCATACACATCTAGCATACACTCGGCTTCTCGTAACTGATGCACAAGGCAAGCAGTTTTAGCATTCACTTCATCAACTCTTTGCGGTGTTATCCCTTCGGATAGGTCAATACCATGTCTTAAGGAAAAGAAGCTTTTTTGGAATTTTTCAAAAAAAATGAAAATATCCAGGGTGTACCACTTAATGTGACACTCCCAATACTCTCTTTTCTTTGCTTATGAACACCTTTAGAACTAAGATCCAAGAGGTATCCTTGAGATCATATCTCAAGTTATGGAACAACCAGTCTATAAAACACTTATTATTATCCTTATATCATACCAAATGATTAGGATATCATCTACATTTAGCACGATGAACACAACGGCACCCCCACTAAGCTTCACATGGTTCATCGAGATTCTATCTGAAATCATAACCTTTATAATTTGTCAAATCTTATGTTCCAACTACAAGAAGCTTATTTGAGCCCATAGATGGAGTTATTCAGCTTGCACACTTTGCTTTCCTCATCCATGAAGCCATGGGGCTACTTCATATGAATAACCTCAAAGAGATATTTATAGAGGAATGCAATCTTAACTCACATCTTGAAGATGTCATAGTCAAGTTGTACAACTAAAGCTAGCAATATTCTAATGGGTTTAAACATGGTCACTGAAGAGCAAGTCTCATCGCAAGTGATGTCTTCTCTTCGGTGTATATCTTGAGGATACGAGTCGTGCTTTGAAGGTCTCTACCTTTTCATCAGGTTCCCTCTTTCTCTTAAAGATCCATTTACACCTTAACGGGTCTTGCCCATATAGGTTGATCCTCGAGGGTCCATATACAACACTTGTATATGAAGTATACATTAGACTTTATTGCTAACATACATCTTTACATGCCAGGATCCTCATAAGCTTCATCACATGAAGTCAAATCATTATCAAACTTAACTGACACATGAAATACATCCTCAAGGTATGAGAGTTTTTTCATCAATTATCCTTTTAGTTTCTGATTTCATGAGCCTCATTATCTTCTCAAGGTTCAATGAGTTACTTTACTTCATTTTCATCTTGATTCTCAAGAGTCTCATCCTTTAAGAATCACATTCTCAGAGATGAGATCTTTTAAGAATCTCAAGGTCATAAAGTAGTTATCCAATACCATCCTTTATTTTCCTAATGAAGTAGCACTCTCTAATGCTCGATTCCAGCTTACTTGCATGGAACCTTATTAAGGATATACATTGTAGTATTTACTACATATATACCTGGAAACTAAGAAGTAATTATGCTAAGATTCATCATTGATCAAATCATGTCACACATGATCAATTGTATGTACCTACAACTCCATTAAGTTAGGTGTATCAGGAGGAGTGCGATAGAAATGACATTCATATCTCCATAAGGTATTCCTTGAATTCATCTAACATGTACAAGCTACCTAAGTTAGATCAAATTCATTTCATCTTCCTTCAAACTTTGGTTCTAAACCAAAAAATGAAATCTTTGAACATTTCAAGGGTTTCTCAGGTGAAGGGAAGAAATCTCATATCACAAATAATCATCAATAGATATCACATATCCATAATGTTTATTATGATATAGATGATCCACATACATCAACATGTATGAGATCTTGAACACCTTGGCATCTTACACCATTCCCAAGGAAGGGTGTATTGGATATTTTTACTTTTGAATACAATATTCACAAGTATGTAAGATCTGAACCTTTAGATAATCTAAAGTTTCATCTCTTACTAGTCTGTTGATCAAATCAACAGATAAATGTCCAAGGCTTGATGCCAGATCATTGGCAAATGATATTCATCATCCTATTGATCTTTTAAGATTTTAAATTTTCAGTATTAGAAAAGTTAATGAACCATTCATTAATATTCTAATTTAGCAGAGTCCTCTAGATGCCAGATTACCATCTGAAATATATCTATCATAACTCTTTATGATAGGTCTATTCCAGAATTCATGTTTATTTCCAACATTTAAAAATGAACAATGAGTGTATTCTAATATCTAGGTCATATTGACATTTTCTAGGACTAAAGGCTCTCCTACTAAAATTATGAAGTCCATCTATCCAATAGAGATTGTTGCAACAATTGCATCAACATCCATGTAGTTGACTATTAAACTTGGAGATCGAATTCCAGTCTTCTAATGCATATGAAACCAATTGCAAGTATCATTAGAAGAATGAGATACAATTAATAGACCTTGATTTTATCAAATAAGAACGTCAGTTTCAATAATTATAAGTAGATGTAGATTATTTAGATGCATCATCCAAGTCCTTCTCTAAGGATTCTAGATAGACTTGATAGTCATACTATCAACACATCAGCTTATTGAAGTATTGGCATTCATCCAACTCTTTGGATGTCATATGGAAGTCATAGAAGTATAGTCAACTCTTTGACTATCCTTCTAATCTTGGGTCTGACCCATGCTTTCCACTACACTCCTTTCATCTATAAACAACCATTGCTTTTAGACAAAGGATCTCTTATGTTGAATTCAAAAGATTTCAATATAAGAGTACTTCAAAATTTATTTGTGCTTCATTCAATTCATATAATATGAATATTTTTGAAGCTTCATGAATGACTAGAGTATAGATAGAAGATGATGACACTCATTATATCTACATACATCTTAACTCTCAAAACATTGGTTCAGGTAGGTACTCAACATTTTGAATACATCATTTCCTATAGAGCCACCATGCTGCATAATGCAGAGAACCGTGTCATTCATGATTAAATGTCGAGAGCACATATGTTTTGCTAGAATATCTTCTTCGATTTTATAAGGATTATTTGACAATTGCGATCATCATCGGTATGTCACTTCCAAGGTATATTCGATGAGAGATCAAGACTATAGAGACACACAAAACCTAGGTTGTTGTCCTACTGTCAATTTAATTGTCATTTCTCATTATTATGAGGAAACTTGAACATTGCATCCACATACATTATGTGTCTGATTGCAAGTACAATATCTTGATCATGGATTCAATCCATTACACTTACTTTATTATTGGATATAGTATCGAGTGGATTGAGTGAAGTATTATCTGAAAGAAGAAATTTGCATAAATATATATAAATATATGTTTTACTTTGATTTAGGAGTTTTTATGTCAAAGTTGTCTTGCCTTGTCAACACTGAAAGTTCATCCCCTTAATCACTTTCAATGTAAGATATATACTTACCATTATATCTCAAGCAAGATATGGGATCTCCTTCCTTATCTTTGTTACATCCCAATAATATGAGAACTTACAACTCGAATAAAAAGAAGTGGGAACTAATTCTTCCTTACAAGTCCAACTTGCATTTCCCAATTTAATCTTTAACACCCGGGTCCACCACCCCTAAGGTGATGTTGACCCGTCGTTAATTGAACCAACCATCAACCGGATTAGTGCTCTCTATGTGCAATCCCGCCCCAATAATATCAGGACTTGATATTGGGGTACTACGCATACGTCCTTACTCTTTCGAGAAGCAAAGAGCCCGATCCAAATGCGCTTGCATACAGGAGCTGTCACTTCAGACAGACGTCTCCTACATACAATCACCGGTGACGGAACCCTTCGTCTTGATGGGAGACCATGGATGTCACTTATGTGATCCTCTATATTATATTCAAATTTAATTAATCATTATGAATCATATTCATTACGATTAACTCTTCCAAGGGAATTACACATCTATTCATAATAGAGTGTTTTAATTGGATATAATTAATTTAATCTTGTTAAATCAATTATAAATCCAATTCAATCAATAAACTTGATTATTACTAAAAGAATGGTATTATCTCAATGTATTATTCGAATTTTAATAATTAGAAAATACACCATGATTTGTCCAGCATTATCGAGTCCCTATTCACTGTCACAGCCAGTACCGACGGGAGTGGAATAGACCACACAAGGTGCAACCTGCTACCCCAACGCTCCCCGACTAGACACCATATCCACCTCCGGAAAGGATAATGCCAAATCGATCATTGGGTACTTGAGATGTTCATAGATTTTTCAACCGAAATTATACCATATAATAATAATCAAAACCATTTTGACTATAAGGAAATTTGCTAAACAAATTCCCAAAACCTATTCAAGTAACATGTTTGATGAAAGTGTCACAAGTAACCAATTGGTGATCTAGATCAAATATAATCATTTTTTGGTTAGGCAGTGTATTTAAAGGAAAAATTATAATCAAATATTTAATAAATATTATCCATAATTATTCCAAGAAATTAACCATTATTTTCACAAGTTACTTAAATGGCAATCACAAGGTTCACGATCGAGTATGTAATTTTCAACAGTGACCCCTACTTACTAAAATTAACATATCTCAATCAATTTAAATCCAAATTAAGCAAAATAAATTTCTAAAGTTTTGTAATTTGAGTTAAAACAGAACTCAAGTAATAAACACACATTTTAAGGCATTTTAAAACTGTAATTAACTCCTTTCACTTCATTATTCGACATCCCTGAAACAGTGGACATATGATCATTAAAATGATCATAACTTGAGCAAACGGAATCCAAATTACGCAAACTCAAATTTCATAGTTTCTTATTTAATGGGGAACATTATACAAGCAATAGTTTTGTGTTTAAAAATTTTGAACAGGGTCGAAATTTATCACAATAACAGGGCTGCGAAAATAGAAATGTGAAAAGATTTCCACAATCCATTATGAACCCAAGTCTTCTTAGGTTTATGGATTGTATCCAAAACCTCCAACCTGTCTCTAATACCACTTGAAGGATATGGAAAAATATTTAAGCATTACGAAAGCACGAGGATTGCATCGAATGCGATCAGGAGCGACTAGGCGCACTGGTTACTCCAGGCAACAAAATTAAAAAAAATAAACATGATGAAACCACATGATCTAAGAACACTTCTTGGATCGTTTCATCTAAACCAAAATTAGGTATTAAGGTTACCTCTTGAAGCATGATGGCGATCAAGTCTCTAAACCAAGTGATCTCTTGTCTCAAGTCCGATCCGACAGAGGAGGCACTTGCGAGCGTGTTCTTGAGACGTGTGCTCCTCGCAATCCATGTTAATGATCCAAGCAGAGGATCTCCCGATCTCGTCAGCGAGATCCAACATCTTCTTCACGATCAAAATGCACCGAAGGACATGGATATCCACGAGTAGATGATCCGGCAGCATAACAACGATGTTGCTGCGATGACAACCTCTCTTGGGCTCCATAGTGGACGGCCACAATGAGAGAGAGAGGATGTGTAGAGAATGAGAGATAGAGCATTTGTTGATAATCGTGTAACTCTAAGAGCAAGGGGTTCATCTTCTTATATAGGGTTTTTAGAACCCATAGATCCCAATCCATGTACATCACACAATCAATGGGTGAGATTGATTTGTGTTTCTTTCAATGACCATGACTTTGTTGTGAAAACACAACAATAACTAATTTAAATTAAATTAATGTATTGATAAATCAATATATTTTAAATTCAAATCAATTAATTATCTTTGGAGATAATGAGGAGAGAAACCATATCACCAAAAAGGGTGGACGTCTACCAATCATCTCATGAGATCTCATTATCTCATGATATCTCCAAGATTTACAACAACAATGGTTGTAAATTATTTCACAACATAATTCATAATTATCTTGTGAATATTTGCAATCATGCCATTGGAAAAATGTGAATCAAATTCACATCTCAAAACAAAATGTAAATTATATTTTCAATAAATTATCCAATGTGAAAACAATTCACATCAATAATTAATCGACAAATATAAATTACAATATGCTCTCTCTAATATATTATAAATCGCATTTATAATATATCTGATTAATATGGATTGTACTATCCAGATTATTTATATCCATGATAATTAAATCACATTTAATCATCTTGGATCTCTATTCTCACGTGCCCAAATAATATAAATCACATTCACATTATTTACATCTTCGATAATTAAATCACGTTTAATTATCTTAGACAACTCACCTTATAATATGAATTAAATTCATATTATTCATGATGATTAAATCACATTTAATTATCCATTTCTCAATACTCGGATACATATCAACAATGAAATTATCCATGAAATCTTTCAAGGGTAATGCGCTTTGTCCAAGGATACTTCAAGATAAAGACAGGGTGATTGTATTGTTCCACATATAGTGACTTCGATAATGAGATCAAATCTCAAATACAGATCTTACGGACCTCCCATAGATGTTCGATTAAATCAAAGCCGTAGATCTAATCTATCATTGCATCTAAATTGCATTCAGATCAATGTCCAATATTTGGACTAAGATTATATCACTCCTCTATGTGAGGAGTCACTAAAATCCAGACATGTTTGATCACTCCCTCGGAATGGAAGCATCATGGTTATACAATCATTTATGATCACATCCCCCTCAAGTATTCCTAATACCTATGCATCCAGCATACTGGAAGACCAAGAACAAACTCGAAGTTTTAGATCTCTTTTGGACTGTCTCCTTCAGGGTTTTATCATTAAATTTATCATTCGATCATTGGGAGTTGGTATCGATCATATGCTTTCCAAAAGCATATATCATACCCAGGTGTTGATCATATACTTTCCAAAAGAATATATCAAACCTACAAATTCAGTCAAGATTCCAAAGCAAGATGATTGTTCACAGAATTTGATTCTTCCCAATATCTCATGAGTGAGTTCATGTCTTCCGGTTCAGTAAATGAACATGTATGATCCCTTTGAAAGATCGTATTACTCATATGTCCTTGCTTGCAGACCAACGCGTCGGTGTATAGACCTTGGTTAGGTCATCAACCTATTGGTCTGCCAAATATACATAGTTAAACATATAGTAACACATCTATTTTTGGTCAGAGGATGTGTGCCTATATCATGACAGCATACGCCATAGGACTTTAGTTAAATCGATCTCATTAAGTCGACTCTTTGACCTTACTTATCTAACACCTTTGAATCTCTATTCCTATGTAGAGGACATGCATCAAGAGGTCAGTTAGATATCATCCAAATGAGAAAGGATTGCGATCTCCTACTCAGGCTGGATATCATCTTTTAACAATCATTTGGCGGTGCTTGATGAGTCATCAATCTAACTCTTTAGTTATTCATCCAAGAACCGGCCTCTATGATTCAATAATTGAATCAACAGTTGTATGATCATTAAGATGGCCATGGTACGTAACCCTAATTGTACTAAGGGACATATTATGCAAATTAGTTGTTCTTCATTTCAGATCAAGGAATGATATTTGCAATAATATTTATTGCATAATGGCTCGTCGTGGGTTCGCATGTCCAACACTCTGCTCCTGACGGTCCATCTCCTTGGCCCCAGACGAGTCGAGGTAGTTTTCAGTCCTTTTTAGGTACATTTGGATGTTAGTTTATATTTCATGTCTTTGATTTAGTTGTTGATCAGTAGTTTTAAGATTTTAGATCGTCAGAGCTCTAGAGCTCCGACCACCTCTGTTCCATTGTACCCCTCTTGGTTCTGGTTCACCTAAACTCCTCACTTCCTTGATTAATCACTTCTCCAATGTTCGGCCTTCACTTTCCACCCAGATCTTCATCAGATCCGGTCCCTTGAGGTCCTTCCCTCCACTTCTCTAGACCTTCACTTTCTACCCTCATTTCGTTCCTCGATAAGCCACCAATAACTGCCAGCACCCCTGTCCTTGACTTGCCATGTACTTTATATCATTTGCAGGTGTTAAAGGATTTGTTTGAGGGTCAAACAAGTGTAGAGCTCCGTCTCAGATGCCCTTGTCCTTCCTCAAACTCCCTGTCCCCCACCACTGGGACTTGGGTTATTCTAAAGGTACCAGAAGCCGCAGACATCATCCCTAAGCTTGAGGAGCACTTTTGCGCCATAGAAGAAGCTTGAAGGAGGATGAATCGAAGGATCGAAGTTTGGGGAAGGCTAAGTTCTTTAATGATCTTCATAAGGAGCATCTATTATCCGATCTGGGGGGGAGCTCCAAATTAGTTGTGAGACATCGGATTGGGTCCAGTTTCAACCATTGATACTCTTCCAAAGATCTAATCTTGACTACCTACGACAAAGTGGCATCGCGTGTCTAGAGCCCGCCACATGTCCAAGTGAACGATCTAGGGTCGCACGATCGCGTTCATGTGAGAGTAAACAACTAGATAGCCCTTGCTTTTTTGTATATTAATATTTAATATTTAAGCCTGTGGCTGTAGTTTTAAAAATTTTGTAAAAATTGCAAGCAGACACTTAAACTTTTGGCATATTACACTTAGGTCTTTTCTAGCTTAGTTCATGTGGTTCCCACGTGAGCTGGGACCACGTGAGCTGGGAATTTTGCAGTTATACCCTTGCAGGTTATTGTAATTATCATTTATTATAAAATTAGAATTTCAATTATAGATTTTTGAGTCTTTGTGTATTCGTCCTTGCCGTTTATTTTAATTTGAAATATTCCCCTGTTACAGCATCCCTTTAGCAGAGCCTCCCTTTATATTTTCCTCTTAAAATTTCAGTAGAGCCTCCCTTTATATAGGGTAATATTTTTAGAAAAATTTGGACATACTTTCCCTTATATTGGGATATATTTTTAGGAAAATTTCGGTAGAGTTTCCCCTTATATCGGGACATTTTTCTAGGAAAATATTGGCAGAGTTTCCCCTTATATCGGGAAATTTTTGGTAGAGTTTCCCTTATATCGGGACATTTTTAAAAGAAAAATGGAAATATTTTCTTCTATAAAATAACTGCGAGGAAAACAATAATGAAACTGAAAGGATATAATCAAATAACAAGAGATGGAGAATCGGTAGACACCACGTGTACTAGGTAAGTGAATGTTTGACGAATTACAAGGTTCACTGACGTGCATAGCCGCCCGCACCTAAGTAGGATATTACACATTATCCATCACAATAACTATAAAAGATGAAAAGAAAGAATAGAACCATAAGCGATGGACAATCAGTAGACATCACGCGTCTTAGATGAGTGAAAGTGTGACGAATCACAGGGTTCACTAACGTGCATAGCCACCCGCACCTAAGTAGGGTGTTACACAGATTTCTCCTCAAACCACAACAGAAAATGAATCGAAAAGAAGATGAATAAAAAACCAAACTAGAAAAAGAAGATGAATTGAAATGAAGCCTACTAGAAGAGGATCGTACCTTTCTCCACCTCATTCTCCCAACAGCGCTTCACTAGCGCTCTTTCCCCGCCTCCCACTCCTCCCCCTGACCTCAGCACTAGCCCTTGGGGTGGTGGTAGTCGAAATCGTAGAGAATGAATGGGTAGGGGGTATTTATAGGCTCCAAAAATCGCTAACCATGGTTAGTAAACCATGGTTTAGCTCTTAACCGCATTTAACGGGCCATGGTTTTGACCTGTGGTTTTAGCTAAATCTTATCCGAAACTTAGGCCTTAAGTTAGAAATTTCCAGAATATTCTGGATTTTCTAATGACACTTAATTAGCTCTAATCGTGATTAATTTTCGCTAATCACAATTTAACTCCCGTATTTTAACTTTTGTGACTTATGCTTAACATATGTTGATCTATGATTAGTATTTTCTAATGTTGATTAGCAGTCCTTGATCCATCATTAGTTTCCTTAGTCACAATTAATCAGTCTTAATGACGGTCATTAAAGTTTAATGGCATCTTAAACCTCCTCCTCTTTCTTCTGAAAATAATAACAATTCGAAACAAAGTCTGATTTACATGAAATAAATTCCGTTGATTTCCTCTTGATGAGCCGGATCTTACGATATAGGATCCGAGAGATGTTAAGTTCAAGGCTTTACAATTATAACAAACTTAAAGGAATTCCCATCCTCGAGAATAGAAAAGAAGGCATAACAACCTTAAAGAGGATTGAAACCATAACAACCTTAAAGAGAATGAATGTCATTTCATTTACAATAAAGATATATACAGTACATAGTGTTATCATTCAAACAAATACGAGTATTTTTCTCTCATTTCTACCTCAGGTTCCCATGTGGCTTCTTCAAACTCTTAGTTGCACCATGGCCCTTTAACTAGATGTACCTCTTTATTCCTCAACTTCTTGATATCCCTGTCCAATATTTGCACAGGTATTTCTAGGTATGTCAAGTCTGGCTCAACATGCAAATCACCGTAGCTTATCTTATGCTCAGGATCCTTAATATACTTTCCCATATTCGATGCATGAAAAACGTCATGTATTGCTGAAAGATGTGGAGGAAGTGCAAGTCTATATGCAACTTTTCCAATGCGCTAAATAATTTCAAAGGGACCCACGAACCTGAGTGTCAACTTTCCATGCTAGCCAAACCTCTGAACTCCCTTCACAGGCAATACTTTGAGGAATACAAAGTCGCCTACTTCAAACTCAAGATCTTTTCACCTGGAATCATTATCGCTTTTTTGACGAATCTGAGCAGTCAATAGTCTTTTTCAAGCAAGCTCTACAGCTTCCCATGTCTCTTGGAGTCTATCTGAATCATAAAGGTTCTTTATCCCAACCTCTTGCTAACACAAAGGAGTAGTACACCTTCGTCTATAAAGTGCTTCAAATGGTGCCATGCCAATACTTGTATGGTAACTATTGTTGTATGTGAATTCTGCAAGAGGTAAATGTTTAATCCATGATCCTTTCTATTCTAAGGCACATGCTCATAGCACATCTTCTAAAGTCTGAATTGTACGTTCTGATTGACCATTTGATTGCGGGTGATATAATGAAGCATAGTTGTATACCTAAGGCTTTCATGAAGTTCTCCCAATAGTGAGAGGTGAATCGTGAATCTCAATCAGAAACTACCTCCTTTGGGATACCGTGGAGACGGATCACATGTATAATATATAACTCAGCAAGCTGGTCTGGAGTGAAGGATAAGATTATTGAAATAAAGTGTGCTACCTTGGTCAAATGGTCTATTATACCCATATACTATCTTTATCACCAATCATCTGAGGTAAGCAGGTAACGAAGTCCATGGAAATGTGTTCCCGTTTCCATTCAGGTAGAGGGAGAGGTTGCAACAATCATGGTGGCTTTTGATGTGAAGCCTTTACCTGTTGGCAGGTGAAACATGAATTCACAAACTCAGCAACATCCTTCTACATTCCCGGCCACCAAAAGTTTGAATGAAGATCATTATACATCTTTGTAATTCCTGGATGAATTGATAATCTGGAACAATGCGCTTCACGTAAGATGTCTTTCCTCAGTTCATGTGTGTTTGATACACAAGCTCTGTGATGGTTATATAGTAACCCATCTTGTATCCGGAATCCCTCTATGTCATTCTTCTCAAGCTATTGTCTCGAGTCTTTAAGGACCGGATCATCATCCTATCCTTTCTTTATTCTATCCCAGATCTCTGGTTTGTATTGGTGAGGAATAGTTATAGTATCATCACTACTATCAAATGGTTTCCATTCACTCAATGTTGATAGTAAACCCCCTAAAGTGGATAGCACTCACCAACCCAGGTCAATAAGTTCTTCTGCTAAGGGCATCTGCTACGACGTTCCCCTTACCAGGGTTGTAGGAGATAGTGCAATTATAGTCCTTCAACAACTCTAGCCACCGTCTCTGTCTTATATTGAGCTCCTTCTGATCAAACAGATATTTCAACATTTTATGATCATTGTAGATTTCAAAAGCAATACCATATAGGTAGTGTCTCCATAAGAAAAAACTACGGCAGCTAATTCAAGGTCATGTATCGGGTAGTTCCTCTCATGTATCTGAGTTGTCGTGATGTATAAGCAACTACCTTGACATGTTGCATAAGAACTGTCCTCGTCCTTTAGATGCGTTAGTATACACTGTAAACCCTTCACTCCTAGAGGGTAGAGTAAGGATAGGTGCAGATGTTAGGCATTCTTTCAATGTTTGAATACTAGTTTCGCGTGCATCAGACCATATGAATGGGATTTCCTTCTGAGTCATCCTAGTCAGTGGCAATGCTATTCATGAAAAATCCTTCATTAATCTTCTATAACACCCAGCTAGACCCAGAAAAGATCGTATTTTTGTGACAGTCTTTGGGTGTTCCCAACTCATTACTGCACTAATCTTTGTAGGATCAATTGATATACCTTCTCCAGAAATAAACATGGCCTAAGAAAGATACTTCAGAGCCAGAAGTCACATTTGCTATATTTATCATATAGTTTGTTCTTCCTTAGTGTTTCAAGTGCCTATCGGAGATGGCATTCATGTTGGTACTTATCCTTGGAGTAAATAAGTACGTCATAAATAAATACTACTACAAAATGATTTAGGAACTCCTTGAATACTCTAT
Organism: Ottelia alismoides; assembly: GCA_037367405.1. Classification (NCBI taxonomy): domain Eukaryota; kingdom Viridiplantae; phylum Streptophyta; class Magnoliopsida; order Alismatales; family Hydrocharitaceae; genus Ottelia; species Ottelia alismoides. The sequence continues at coordinate 1,724,089 of JAZKJV010003691.1, read as the reverse complement.
TCATATGATTCATGAAGACTTGTGAGGCATTTATTAGTCCAAAAGGCATACCTAAGAATTCATAATGTTCATATCTAGTTTGAAAGGTTGTCTTGTGGATATCCGCATCTTTAATCTTCAACTGATGGTATCTAGATCTTAATCAATCTTGAAATACACAGTTGAACCCTGTAACTGGTCAAAGAGATCATCTATTCTTGGTAGGGGATACTTATTCCTTATTGTCCTCTTGTTTAGATGTCTATAATCAATGCATGACCGCATCGACCCATCCTTCTTCCTTACAAATAAAACATGTACACCCCATGGTGAAGTACTAGGATAAATGAAGCTTTTGTCTAACAGTTCTTGCAAATGTAACTTTAACTCCCGTAACTCTATCGGTGCCCTATATGGAGGAATAGAGATAGGATGAGTATCAGATGTGGGAGAGATTTCAAATTCAATCTCTTGCTCAGGTGGTAATCCCGGTAATTCATCTGGAAATGCATCAGGAAACTCACATACTATAGGCACATCTTCTATAATTTTATCTGACCCTGATGTAGTGGATACATAAGCTAAATAGCATTTACACCCTTGTTCTAACAGTTGTTGATCCTTCAGAGTAGAGATGTATTTGACATCATCACTGGATGTCTTTCCAATAAACTGGAACTCTATCAAGTTAGGAATGAGAAAGTTATTGTCTTCTGGAAATAATCAAGGTATGCATGATGCCTTTCAAGCCAATCCATCCTAGGATGAGATCAAAGTCATTCATTTCAATAAGTAATAGGGAAACATGTAACTGATATCCTGCTATTAGTACTACACAATCATCCAAGATTTCTCATATTATAAGTACTTATCCTCCTGGTCCCTTGGTCAGATAGGATTGTTGTACTTCTACTGGTACCTTACCCAAAGTGGGTACTAACCGTCGAGCACTAAATAAATGTGAAGCATTCGAATCAAACAAGGCATGTATTGAATATCCATGAATAGTAACGGTACCTCGTACGATCGTGCATGAATTGTAGGCTTGTTCTTCAGTGATTGCATTGAGCCGGCCATTAGGAATAGACAAATTAGAGCTTGCAACACTTTGTTGTGGTTGCGACTTAGGAGGTGGTCTTTGTGAGCCCTGACCACTATCCTGTCTTCATCTGCCTGTTGCTCCATTACTCGGGATGGATGCTATACTGTTAACTGGAGTTGATTTAAACCCTGAACCTCTCAACTGTAGATAGTCTTTCCTGATGTGACCTTCTTAATGGCAGTGATAACATGCATGTATTCTTGTCTGAGCTGAATTCCAACTATAGAGGTACCAGTTCCCGATGCTGAGTTACGAGGGTATATTGGAGGTCTTGAGAAACCCCCTTTTCTAGACAAATCCTGACCCAAGGTCTGTTATACTGGAACCAGCTGGGTGATAGCAACGATCTCTATGGTTATAATTTATCTTGCATTTAGATGATCTACCATTGGAAACTTCTTCTTCGATGATTTTCATCCCTCTCCATCTCAATACGAGAGACGTTGTCCATTGCTTTATCTATGGTTGTAGCTCTAAAACCCGCAAGCTTCTCTCTGAGATCTCCCTGAAGACTGATAATAAATTTGGTAAGACACTCTTGTGGTGAAGCTTCTAGAGTTGGGGAGTAACGTAGTAGCTCGGTGAAGTGGATATGATAGTCTTACACGGTCTTAGAACCCTGTTTTAGAGAAGCCAACTCTTGTTGGAAATGCGAGCCCACGACAAGCCATTATGCAATAAATCTTATTACAAATATCATTCCCTAATCAGAAATGAAGAATAACTAATTTGCATAATAGGTCCTTTAGTACAATTACGGTTATGTACCATGGTCATCTTAATGATCATACATTTGTTGATTCAATAATTGAATACAGAGGCTGGTGCTTGGATGAATATCTAAAGAGTTAGATTGAGGACTTATCCAGAACCGTTAAATGATTATTAAGAGATGATCTCCAGCCTGAGGAGGAGATGGAAATCCTCTCTCTAAAGGTTGATATCTAACCGGCCTCTTGATGCAGGTCCTCTGCATAGGAATAGAGATTCGGAGGTGTTAGATAAGTTAGGTCAAAGAGTTGACTTAACGAGATCGAGATAACCAAAGTCCTATGTCGTTTGTTGTCATGATATAGACACACATCCTTTGATCAGAGACAGATGTGTTACTATATGTCTGCATATGCACATTTTGTAGACCAATAGGTTCATGACCTAATCAAGGTCCATACACCGGTGCACTGGTGTGCATACAAGGGCATATGAGTAATACGATCTCTCAAAGGGATCATACAGGTTCATCTACTGAACCAAAAGACATGAGCTCACTCATGAGATATTGGGAAGAATCAAATTCCTTGCACAGTTGTCTCTCTTTGGATGCTTGACTGAATTTGTACGTTTGATATATTCTTTTGGAAAGTATATGATCAAGACCCAGGTATGATATATGCTTTTGGAAAATATATGATTGATACCGACTCTCAATGATCAAATGAGAAACTTATTGATAAAAACCATGAAGTACACATTGTAAATTTGATCTAATACTTCGGGTTTATTCTGAGTGTTCCAGTTTGCAGGATGTACATGCGTTGGCAATACTTGAGGGTGATGTGATAATAAATGATTGTATAACCATGACGCTTCCATTCCTAGGGAGTGATGAAACGGGTCTGGATTTTAGTGACTCCTCTCAGTAGAGAAGTGATCTGATCTTGGTCCCAATATTGGACATTGATCTGAATGTGATTCAGATGCAATGATAAGATTAAATTTATGGTCTTGATTTAATCAAGCATCTATGGGAGGTCCGATATATGGATTTGAGATGTGATCTCAATATCCAAGTCACTATACTTGAACAATACAATCGCACTGTCCTTATCTCCAAGTATCTACGGAGAAAGCGCATTATCCTTGAAAGGGTTCAGAATAATTTCATTGTTGATATTATGTATTCGAGCATTGACAAAATTGATAATTGAATGTGATTTAATTATCATAAATAATATGAATTTGATTCATATTATGAAGATATTTATCTTAGATAATTAAATGTGATTTGATTATCAAAGATGTAAATAATGTGAATGTGATTCATATTACTTGGCACGTGAGAGTAGAGATCCAAGATGATTAAATGTGATTTAATTATCATGGATATGAATACTGTAGATAGCACTATCCCAATTATTCATATATATTATAAATGTGATTTATAATATATAAGAGATAGCTATTTGTAATTTATATTTATTCATTAATTATTGATGTGAATTGAATTCACATTGGACAATTAATTGAAAATGTAATTTACATTTTATTTGGGGTTGTGAATGTGATTTATAAATTTCCATTGACAAGATTGCAATATTCACACAATAATTATGAATTATTTTTATAGAATAATTTACAGCAAGTGTTGTTGTAAATCTTGGAGACTTCCATGAAATAATGTAATCTCATGAGATATCATGAGATTACATGAGATTGCCACCAAATCCCATATTATGGAAGGAGGAAATCTTCATTCCATAACCTCCATGCTTGATTGATTTAATTTGGGATTAAATCATATTGATTTATCAATATATATTTAATCTAAATTAAATTAATTGTTGTTGGTTTTTTACCAACAAAACCTTGGCCATTAAAAGAAACATAAATCAATATGAGCCATTAGATTTGTTTTGTCCACGGATTGAGATCCATGGATCCTAAAATATTATAAAAGGAGAGACAGCCCTTGCTCTTATAGGTTACAACAAAAGAAAGACAATATATGCTCTCTCTCTCTCTCTCATTCTCTCTACACGCCCTCTCTCTCTCTCATATGGCCGTCCACCATGGATTCCCTAGAGAGAGTCTCCGTCACCGCAGCATCGTCGTTATGTTGCTAGATCGTTTGCTCGAGGATCTTCGTCTACTTCAGTGTGTGCCTAGCTCGTGAAGAAGACTTGAGACAGGAGGTCTCTTTGTTTAGAGACTCAATCGCAACCACACTTCAAGAGGTAATCCTATTACTTGTTTGTGGTTTAGATGGAACGATCCGAGAAGTGTTTTTGGATCATGTGGTTTCATCACATGAAAAATTTTAATTTCCGCTGCCTAGAACAACTAGTGCGACTAGTCATTCTTGATCGTATACGATACGATCCCACATGCTTCCGTGATGCGCTTAAGGATCTCGTCATATCCTTCAACTCTCTCCTCTTTAATTCTTCTCAAAGGGAGGGACAGAAGTGAGCTCGGAATCTCTTTTCAAAAATATCCCACGGAATAGGATCTGCTAATTTCTTAGAAATTGCTCTCCACCATCGTCGTGCTTAGTCTACTAGAGAGTAATCAGCAAAGTGCACCCAGGTGTCAACTGGTGCATGTATTATCATCAGCATCCTACTGATGTCATCGAGCCATAATTTAGCCTCAACAGGTGTCTCTACACCTTTGAATCGAGGAATCTTTCCCTTTAGATAATTGTCAAGTAATTTTTGATGTCTAAGAAGTGCCTTCTCCATTGCTCCTTCATCTAGGACCGGAGTAGACTCAATGGAAGGATGGTAACTCGATTCTTCCTCAGAAAAGTGGATAGAACCCTCAACTCTAGCATCCACAAGTTTGGATGCCTCGGGTCTCTCCCTGTGCATTGAGCCTCTCCTCCAATGCTTGTTGCCTTTGCCCCATGTCTTGGAGCATTGTCATCATAGCCGCTAATTGTCTAGATACGTCTTGGTCTACCATGATTCTGTGATGAATCAAGGCCAAAGGTCAGATCCTATATATTTTAGCATGATGTACATAAGGGACAATGATTTGTGAATAGTAATGCAGCCACTTATTAAGATCAAGGGATCTTAAGACCACCTTAGTTTCTAAATACCGCTCAAGTCATCAATTACTAAGTAAATTGCTGGAGTAACTGAGATCTGGTACCAATTTGTCACGACTCCAATTATGGGTCGTCGAATCGTCTCATATCCAGATCTGGTTACTCGGTAATAATTTATTCAGTAATCGCAACTAACATTCAGAAACAGACTGCAAATATAAAATTCAGAAGCAAGTATTTTAACACCTTTCCATTCACAAAATAGAGTTTACATGATACATTGTCCCACTATAACCATTTACATGTACTCCAGCTAACAAGGAAATACATAGAAATATTACTAACTACCTTACAAAGTAAAGCTACTGTGGTTGGTTGGATGTCTACTATGATAGCAGCTGGATTACTAAAGTCCTTGTGTTTGCTCACCGATACCTGTTGGGTTTTTCATAAATCATAGGATGACAATTAGCAAATGCTAAGTAACGAAGAAGAGAAAACCAAATAAATGTGTAATTTTGCAAAACTTGTTATCATTAAAAGTTACATTCCTTCTCATTAATTTAAGTCACATTCTTTTCTATTCCAGAGATTAGTCCAGGGAATTACCTCACCACTATATGGACTCCGAAGTTGTGGACACTTCGGGATTGGAGATTGTGTTGATCTGGTAAGTTTATGTCGCCGCATGTCGCCTAGCCCAATTCTCCTATACTACCCTGACAAATTCCTTTTCTTTTACTAATCGGAGCCTCAAACCCTCAGCCTGACAAACAAAGGAGCACACCGTCCTCGAGGACTTAGTTGCTTAAAATCTCAGGCTAAAATTTAATCATATAGCCTAGCGGCTTTAAATACATGTTATCGTGACCCGGTTGCTATCCAACAACTCGTGCCTCTACACAATACTATTACATCTTCTGTCATTCAACCCAAAGATATTGGCTTCCGGTAGCACGTATTGAAAATCATTAATTTTGTGGGTACTTATGATAATAGGCAACCATGTGCCACCTAGATAGGGCAACACCAATACAGGTTCCTTCCAACAAACCTACAGGCTTGACGATTCTGAGATCGCACTGTTTAAAAATGTGTGTCCTGGATTGTGAATTATCGTGCGTTAAAAACAAATGTGTCGATTTCACCGTAGGAGGTAATCAGAATCGGTCAAGAAAATAATCACAATTATTTAGTTAATTTTTATTCGTGTGGTTTTATGTTTAGTTTACTTGGGCAAGTCCCAAGGTCGACCACAAGGAGGCAAAGGAGCAACCTATAATTATGTCTATCAAAGTTTGTACGTGATTCTCGAGGCGGTCTTTTTTGTAATTTTTAATGCAATAAAGGATGCAAAATGCAATTTCGGCCTATTTTAGGGACTAAAATATAAATATCAATCAAACAATGTCAGAAAAATATGAAACTTGGCCACGATGATAAATATGATGAAATGAATGCACTGTTTGTTTTTTGGAATTTTTTTGCAAGATGAATTTTTAGGAATTTTTAAATAAAAACAAAGTGAATTTCAATATTTAATTATAATAAATATTAAACCTATTTATTTTCAAGGGACAAAAATATCTAAGTCCTATCACTAGGTGATGGATCTCACAAAAATCCTAAACCTCGAAAATACAAGATTCAATACCTATTAAAAATCAAACATTGAAATATGCAAAATGATTTTTAAAAGGAAAATTGTGCATGTAAATGCATTTCTTTTTGGGCACAATATTAAACACTGTTAATTCTACAATCCGTGATTTTTTAGCATTTTTTAGAGCAACGGTTAATCAATTATAAACTCTAGATCTCAAAATGGGCAAAGTATGCAATTTTCAACAAACTAATTAATTATTAATTAACCATTGATCATAAAAATGTCAAGCAATTTCCACAATGTAGAGAATTAAGTGACGAATAAAATTATATTTTTGGATGATAAAAATATGCAATGTAGCTATCCAAAACAAAGGGGAAATACAGTGGCGTCAATGCAAATACAATATCTGAATAAATATAAAAAAATGCAAAGCGGGGATGGAAATGTAAATACCTAAACTCTTGGGGGTCAACTGCAAAATTACCAATAGATCACGTGCCTGGTCGGTGGGGGCTGATGCGCAAATAAGGAAAATGCTGGGGGTGTTTTCGAAATTACCCCCGCCATCATGTGCCTCTCACGTGACCTGTGGGGATGAGGATGTTCCCCCCCTGGACGCACGTGCCTCGCATGTGCGTGGGGGGCCTCGGGCCTCCCATCCGGTGGCACGACTGGAGAGCGGTGGAGGAGGGAGGGCCAGAACACGGCGGTGCTTTCTCCGATGAAGGAGCGATGTGAGTATCTGTTAGGTGCTGAGGAGCCTCCTGCTCCTGGTAGGCAATCGTGAAGGCCGTCGGAGATAGGAACTCATGCAAGTGTGCTGAGATGCACTAGTAGCTATGCCCCCGTGCACTCCGGCAAGGAGAAGTGGTCGGAGAAGATCGTCGGAGGAGACGCCTGGAGGTGAAGGTGATGGGTTCAGGTGTTGAAGTTGGAGGTGAACGTTTTCGTCGTTGATCAAGCTCGAAGTTGAACTGGAGCTAGCGGAGGTTGCGTAGAAGCGTAGGTGTGGTATTGGAGGTAGGTCGGTGAAGGTGGATAATGTTGGCTCGACAGAGATAATGGCCGGAGCTTAGCAGGTCGACGGGGCGGCGCTGCGACGAGCCTTTGATTGCTCGGATCTCGTCGGGGAGGCGACGCAGTGCTGTCACCGTCGCGAAGGGGCTCCTGGATGCAATCGGTGGATGTTGGTCTTCGGTCGGGGCTACCCTCGTTAAATAAGGTCGATGAGACGCCGGTTATAGAAGGGGGATGATGAGGTTTTATTGGAAAGCCGACGAGATTTGATTGAGATTCTACGGTGAAAATGAGATGCAAATGAGATTTGATGGAGCGAGGTGGTGAGAGGATCGCGAGAAGGGCGACGCGATGGAGAAATCAACGGGCACCGGTGAAATTCGGGGGAGGCGGCGCCAGAATGGGAAAGGGGGCGATCTAAGAGCGGTAGCCATGTAGCGGCCGGGTGACATGCAGGTGTGGCACGTGCTGGGCACGTGCATGATAGGCACGTGCCCTGCACGTGCGTCAATTTTAATTTTTTATAAAAATGTATTAATAAAAAATTCAAAAAATGGTCGACACGTGACGGCTCCATGAGATGCCACGTTTCAGCACCACAAAAATCGAAAAAATAAAAACTTTGGAAATCCAAAAAAAAGCAAACGACCTCGGATCAAAAAAGTTTCTTCACGAAAATTGCTCGTCTCGATAATATCTACAACTTTCATGAGACATCAAAACCAAAATCGATCAATTGCACAAAATGATATTTTTGGGGTATCCCATGTACACAGAATACCTAGATTTTTGGGTTTTATAATTTTTTTGTCATTTGTAAACCATATAAAAATCCGAAAAAATGATAAAATTAAAGATAAATATTTACACATTAATCACATTTTTTGGATTTTTATTAATTAAGAAAAAAGAAGAAAAAAATAAAGTACGAAAAGGACCAATTTTGTACAGATACTTAGTGAAGACTTGGAGTCAATTTGTTTCTTTGATTTCGAGCTCAATTTGAATTTGGATTTTTACGCATTTTAATAAAACTTTTATCAAAGAAGACAAATGAACAAGAAATAAAATAAAATAAGTTAATTATGTACATAAAATAATAGGTCAAAATCACCAAAAATACAAAATGTACAAAAGAGGCCCAAAACCCAACTTACATATATGAGCTCCGATTCACTTGAATTTGATATGATTTTAAAGGTAATTGAATGTACATTAGTTCAAAAGTGAGTAGGATTAAAACGGATACTGGATGAGGAAGATATAAGGGTTTTAGTCCGGAAATCCTAAAACTAGGGTTTGGGTTTTTGGTCCACTTATTTGAGTTAGTGATTTTTTTTATTTTTCATTTATTCTTATTAGTGATATGTACCCAGTGGAGGTGGTTTCGAGTCATTTGTAGTTAGAATGAATTAGTTAAAAATTGGGGAAGTTGGCTCATTTACAGGTCAATTTCGACTGGGACTTTTGGCTTCTTATTTTGTGCAGAAATAAGTGATAAAATGCAATTCTTATTAAAACATGCATGAATGCTAATTATGCAGAATAACTGAAGAAATGCCAATGATTTTGAGGGATTTGAGCTTAATTAATGAGATTTAGAGTGATGAATTTAAGATTCATCATCCCCCTATACTTAAACCATGCTCGTCCTTGTGCATCAAAAAGAAATGTCATGAGGTGAAATGAGATTGGGTTCCATACCAAGATCATGAGCTGAAGGTGAAAATGAAACTAGACTCGACCTTTGGATTATTGGTTTGGCAGAACTTCTATGAGACTTAGAATTTCAAAATCAACAGCCTTCAAGTTCTACACATCATTGTCACAGTTTCGGCTCAGAAGTCATCTTAGATCAATCCTCTTCCCAAAGCATACCCTATGAACATTAAACAATCGACTCGTGTGTGTGAAAGGTTTTAGCTCTTCCCATCTAAAATGCCGGACTACCATGCAAACCTCCTCTCCAGAAACTCGTCCTCGGAGAGTCAGGTATTTCCTTCTAAGGTTTGTTGCATTGTGTTCACAATCGAAATGGGGGAGAAGTTAGAAGAAGGAGAAAAGAACTGGAGCGTGGCCAGTGTAGTCACCTCTCCTTGTGAAGATGGCCAGTGTAGCCGAGTCTCCACCAAGATCTGCAGGTTTTCTTTGAAGCTTGGATCTTTTTGGTCAGATATTTATTTGGTAGTGGCTTCTTTGTATTTGGATTTTTGGTGGTTCTGCTTGGATCTTGTTGTGCCCCTACAGATATAGAATCTTTTTTCCGTACATGTTTTGGGGTCTTAGAAAAAATTGTGCCCAGCCGTCCATCCCTTTTCCGAGGCTTTATTTCAACCCGTACTCCGGTCTTTAGATTTCCACGCTACCGAATAGAAACTCTCACAGTCTTCCAACATCCCGTCTGAGTTGAGCTAAGTGCATAATGCAAGAGTACAAATTAGTTCCCTATTTCAGAGTTGTACCCAGAATGAAGAGACCAGGTTAGATACTAAGAGTCAAATGCTGCACATTGTCATGTTGAACTTAAAGAATTAAGTCAAAGACATGAAGCTTCTAAAATCATATTTCTCGGTGAAGTCCCTTTAAAAATTAAGTGGATTAAGGTCAAGTCCAGACCACTCTCGATTTCTGCTCATAACTCGGTTCAGAACCCAAGGACTTTTCATAGATGCAAATGAATATAATGGTGGATGAAGTGCAGGTGAAATGCAGACACAAATTTTTTTGTTTTGTTTTTTTTAATTTTTTATGCAAGGGATTTTTTCTTTTTGAATAGTTTTTTTGAATGTAGAAATGAATAAGAAGACATTTTTTCAAAATTTTTGGTTGGACACGGTCAGTGTTAGTAGTAAAACTCTTTTTTTGTTTTGTTGTTTTTTTCAAGTTAGTTACCCACCCAGTAAATAAATATCGACTTACACGAAAGTACGACATATGGGTAAAATATATACACAGTATATATACATACCTCCCTATACATAGCGAGTGTTATGTCCTCAGAGCACAATAAGCGTAAAGAAGACATAGCTCAGGCTAAGCGTAAGAAAGTGAAAGAACAATATACATCGGTCTGGCCCCTATACTTAGGTTGTGAACAATCTAAGTATAAAAGAAGAGCGAAGATTAGGTGGTCGGGATATGTAAATGAGGAGAGTATATACATATGAACATCATTTCCCCCTATACTTAGGCTCTGGTCAGCCTAAGTATGGAAGAAGGGTGGAGATGGAATGTGAGATGGGGAGAGTGGTATTTACAGATGGCATCGGTCCCCCCTATACTTAAGCCTTGGCCTAAGTAGAGGAAGAAAATGTACAAGGAGACCGATAAGGTCGGGAGGGAGGGTGGGTAGCCGATGATTAAGTTAGTTTCAGCCGATCTTTTTTTGATCCTGTGGTGGTAGATCATAATGACGAGACGGAGATGAAGCATATGATTCCCAGCTATTATCAGTGTTATCCTCGGAGGAATCATATTGGATTTCAGATGAAGCGTATGAGTCAGATGAAAGGTAGCCATCATCAGAGTTATCCTCAGAGGAATAGTATTTGAAAGTGGACACACTCCAGATAATCTGGTCTTTTTGTTTCTTCAGTTGTTTTCTCAGAATTCGTTCCTTCTTGGGATCAAGCTGTTTGTCCTCAGATGAATACTATGAAGCACCAGTCTCAGTCAGTTCATAAGAAATAATTCTAGTGTATTTGATGAGGACAACAACATCAGCTTTGGATGAATAATAATTAGGAATGAGAGTCGTCCAACGAGAGTCGAATTTTGGATCCTTGTGAAGATATGGTTTTAGAGCTGCCGAGCAGACCTCACTCATGTAGATTACCTTTTCCGGACCTGATGAGGGATCATCAGCTGATTCCTCTTCCAGAAGGTCAAAGGTGACTTTCTTTTTCTTGTTTTGTGAAGTTGTCGGTCCACTTGAGTCTCTAGATGAATAACCATTGGAATTCTTCTCCTCGGTCTGTGTTCGTCCTGTGTGTTTGTACTTAGTCTTCTTAATGCTAGTGCACTCTTGATTTGGGAAGGTTTGTTCAAGATATTCAGAACAGGTTGCCTCTGGGTGCGGCCATGCATATGTCTCAGGATCATATAAGAAACATTCTACTATTTTGAGATCCACGGGAATTGAGATACTGGGAAGATTCTCTGCATGTCCGTTCTCGATTAATTTGATGTTAGAGCATTCTTGTGTCGAGTTGATGTGATCCATGTAGTCAGAATAGGTTGACCCAGGGTGCGACCATGCATAAGTCTCCGGATTATATGATTCATATACTTGATTCTCCATGGTGAGAGCAGCTGGGAATGGAGCAGTGGGGAGATTCTCTAAACCAATATTCTCATCAACAACCGCTATCTCAGGTGTAGCAGCAAGGTAGGGCTCTTCTACCACTTCATGGTCACGGCTGTCGGGGACTTCGTGGGTTGCCTCAGAAATCGTGGTTCCTCAAATACTGGGTCAGATCTAAGTGCTTCCAATGCCATAAAATTGATTTCCCGAGTCTCACACTCAATAATTTCTTAGCCAATGCTAAGAATGGATTTCCGAGAATAATTGGAGACTGGGTGAATTCTCCCTGATGCTCAATATCAATGATCGTGAATTCTACTTTCAGCGGAGCACCTTGGAATGTCATGATGACAGAAATGATTCATGTCAGCTGCTTTATCGATCGGTCAGCCAATTGAACAATCTCTCGTATCTTCCTAATAGGTCCGAGTTTGAGTTCATGAAATACAGAGGTCGGGAGGATATTGATCGGTGAATCATCATCAATTCGAGCATGGGTAAAAATTGTGTCCTTGATTATACAGTCAAATCTGGACAACCGCTTCACTATGCGGCTCTTGGTTTTTCTCCTCAACACCTAGGAGGAAGCTATTGACAAGATATGTTTTCAGTCTTTGTTCTAACCCTACCCGACTTTTTCATCATTAGTTTGTCCATTACAAACCCTTTAAGGTCGGGGAAGTGTTCAATGGCCTGTATAAAGGGAAGTTCAAAGATCAATCTTTTCTCCAGTGCTTCCTGTAAAGCAGGGTCCAAAATCTTCAAATCTTCTTTAGTTTCAATTTTTATGTAATTTTCTGGATTTTTTATTTTTTGGATGTTTTTTAATATTTCAATTTTTTGGTATTTTCTGTGTGGTGTGGTGATGCGGTGTCTTCTTTAGATGAGAAGGGACTTTGATGTTCCGAGTAGGAGTCAGATGCATAGTCATTTCTAGGGGAATAATATGCAGAAGTGTTGTCAGAATCGTCCCTAGGTTTCTGAATATCCTCAAAATTGTCAACATGAGATCCAATGTTTTCTTCATTCATTTGTATGTCCGAGTTCCCAGAGAGTGAAATTAGTCGGTCGGTAAGTTTTTGAAATCTATCCTCCATTAATTCGAATCTCTTATTTATCCTTGAAATATCATCCTCAAAATTCTGTTCATGATCAATCATCGGAGCAGCCGGTGTGTGTTTTTGATATTCAATAATTTCATCTTCCATTTTTCTATATGTGCTGAGAGGAGAGTTTCTCGGAATATCTGATATATGATCATTATTTTCTGAAAATTTCTCCTCAAAAATTATAGAAGGAGGTTGCTCAGTAGAAGGATTTTGTGGGAATGTGTAGGTCTCATACTCAACATGTCATGACTCGGGCATGTAATTCTGGTTTGAGTAGAGTCTACTTCCATGGTCATGATTGATTGTATCCTCAAATACTGGAGTCATAAAGGGTGCATATGTGTCGATATCATCCATTTGGTCCTCTGTATGTGTAGGTTGCTCGAAGGAGTGGTATTCAGTCAATAAGGATCTGATCGTCACAGTCAATTCAACGCTGATGATCATTAAGTCCGGGTCTCTCCATCTGGGTTTGGTTTCTCGGCCAGTCATTAGATTCAAAAGTGATTTGATCTTGAAATGGTTTATTTGTTTCAGTGAGAAATCGAATATAAGACGGTTCAGCCTATGATGGAAATTGGTTATGTATGGTTGAATGATTTGAGGAGGAATTCAATGAGGGGGCCAAATCCATCTGCGGGTGAAAGTATCCCGCAAATGTTGGAGGATTTTTGAAAGAAAGGGTTTAGTTGTTTGGGCCAAACTGAGACAAATTCATTTTCATAATATAGATCAGATAGGTGCTCGGACAATTGTCTGGTGTTTGTCAAAGGAGGTTGATGATGATGATGATAACGATGAATTGTCATGGTTGATCTCGGTGCGATTGCACGGAATAGTCAAAAGAAATTTTATCAAATGTGTGGCTTTTGATCTTCGAAATCGATTCATGCACACCAATGCAAACACAAATCGAACCATGGGTTTACCAACTCACACAATGAAGTCGTAAGAGTTCGCCTATTATCTTTTCAATTTTAATTGGTGACAAGACAATCTTGGAAAATAATTAGCGAGTTGTTAGGTGCCGAAGATTTTCTTAAATACTGTTTTGAATTCCTACGACTAGTTTCGTCTACTTTCAGCCAGTATAGGTGTAAATACGGACCGTAAAATGGCTACCCGTGTTACTTAAGGATGGAGCCATACGCAGTGTCCTTGAAACCACTCACTCTGCTAAGGAAATCTGGACTGTTTACCGACTACATGTATTCCTCACTGAGAAGTAGCTAATCGTTTTTAAAATCACTAGTCTGGATGAAAATGTTGGAGCTGGACTCTAACCTTAAGTGTTGTCTCTTGCTCACTCAGAAAAAAAAAGAATCCAAGGTCGGGGTTGCTCTCCCGTAAAAATTCTTGATTTTATGAGTTATTTAAAGTCGACTATATTTAGCGATCCCAATTTTAATTAGGAGATCACTGAAGAATTAAATGAGCACAAATACACGTCTATCATCCAGTCCCAATTTCCTTTTAAAATTATGTGACAAAAAAGAGGGAGAAGTTCGGGAAAAGCCGACGCACGTACAGTGAATCCTTCCAATCTTCATGTGGGATGCAATACAAGAATTGAAAATTTAGTCTATATAGATGCAAGTCGATGAAAAACTGCACCTAGCAGAAAGTTCTGTTAGCGGGGAAGAATTGAATTGAATTTGGCTAAATTGAATGATCTATGTGCATCTCAATTAAAGTGAAGTGTGGCCATAGATCCTACGAGCACAATCAAAATAAAAAATGCTTTAAGAGATGTAAGTGTATGTCTATCCTAAGCGCCACTCAAGTCGGACCCCACCCTCACCGGAGAGTGAAATAGGCCACAAAACACCACATAAAAAGTTCAAGGTCTTTTACACACACGAGCGTTCAAACGGACACCGCTATAAATGAGCAATTAATTACAAGAATAAAAAATTGTAGAAATAAAATCCTATACTCTACGTTCTCTCATGACTCGACTTGATCTTAAATTAATTGCGGCTTTTCAGAAGTCGGTGAAGATGCGTCGATTTCTTGAAAAACAGCTCCACGTATGTCATGTACCTCACGAGAAAAATAAGAGAGATAATTTAAGAGAGTGACTCAAAAATAAATCAAATAAACAAGAAAATAAATGATGGAAAATAAATGCAGGAAAAAAATGGGATTTACAGTAGAAAATTTGGGGGTTAGACTATTCGAATGCGGAAAACTGAATAAAAAATTTTTAGACAAAATCTAAGTCGTTTGCCTCCCCGACAACGGTGCCATCTGACGAGTACGAGATTGCACTGTTTAAAAATGTGTATCCTGGATTGTGAATTATCGTGCGTTAAAAATAAATGTGTCATTTTCATTGTAGGAGGTAATCGGAATCGGTCAAGAAAATAATCACAATTATTTAGTCAATTTTTATTTGTGTGGTTTTATATTTAGTTTACTTGGGCAAGTCCCAAGGTCGACCACAAGGAGGCAAAGGAACAATCTAGAATTATGTCTATCAAAGTTTGTGCGTGGTTTTCGAGGCGGTCTTTTTTGTAATTTTTAATGCAATAAAGGATGCAAAATGCAATTTCGGTCTATTTTAGGGACTAAAATATAAATATCAATCAAACAATGTCAAAAAAATATGAAACTTGGCCACGATGATAAATATGATGAAATGAATGCACTGTTTGTTTTTTGGAATTTTTTATGAAAGATGAATTTTTAAGAATTTTTAAATAAAAACAAAGTGAATTTCAATATTTAATTATAATAAATATTAAATCTAATTATTTTTAAGGGACAAAATTTATCACTAGGTGATGGATCTCACAAAAATCCAAAACCTCAAAAATATAAGATTCAATACCTATTAAAAATCAAACATTGAAATATGCAAAATGATTTTTACAAGGAAAAGTGTGCATGCAAATGCATTTCTTTTTGGGCACAACATTAAACGCAATTAATTCTACAATCCGTGATTTTTTGGCAATTTTTAGAGCAACGGTTAATCAATTATAAATTCTAGAGCTCAAAATGGGCAAAGTATGCAATTTTCAACAAAACAATTAATTATTAATTAATCATTGATCACCAAAATGTCAAGCAATTGCCACAATGTAGAAAATTAAGTGACGAACAAAATGTTATTTTTGGATGATAAAAATATGCAATGTAGCAATCTAAAACAAAGGGGAAATACAAGGGTGTCAATGCAAATACAATATCTGAATAAATATAAAACAATGCAGAGCGGGGATGGAAATGAAAGTACCTAAACCCTTGGGGGTTCAACTGCAAAATTACCAATAGGTCACGTGCCAAGTATGTGACCTGGTCGATGGGGGCCGATGTGCAAATAAGGGAAATGCTTAGGGTCTTTTCGAAATTTACCCACACGGTCACGTGCCCCGCACGTGAACCGCGGGGATGAGGACGTTCCCCCCCAGGATGCACGTGGGGGGCCTCGGACCTCCCGCCCGATGGCGCAGTTGGCGAGCGGTAGAGGAGGGAGGGCCGGAACATGACGGTGCTTTCTCCGATGAAGGAGCGATGTGAGTATTTGTCAGGTGTTGAGGAGCCTCCTGCTCCTGGTAGCCAATCATGAAGGCCGCTGGAGATAGGAACTCCTACAAGTGTGCTGAGATGCACTAGTAGCTGTGCACCGTGCACTCCGGCGAGGAGAAGTGGCCGGAGAAGATCGTCGGAGGAGGCGCCTGGAGGTGGCGGTGATGGGTTCAGGTGTTGAACTCAGAGGCGAACGTTGGTCGTCATTTATGAAGCTCGAAGTCGAACTGGAGCTGGCGGAGGTTGCGGAGTAGTGTAGGTGTGGTATTGGAGGTAGGTCGGTAGAGGTGGATAACATTGGCTCGACGAAGATAATGGCCGGAGCTTAGCAGGTCGACGGGGCGGCATTGCGACGAGCCATTGATTGCTCGGATCTCGTCAGGGAGGCGAAGCGATGCTGTCACCACTGCGAAGGGGCTCCTGGGTACAATCGACGTATGTCGGTCTTCCGTCGGGGCTGCGCTCGTTAAATAGAGTCGATGAGACACCGATTATGGAAGGGGATGATGATGTTCGATTGGAAGGCCGGCGAGATTTGACTGAGATTCTACGATGATGACGAGATGCAAATAATATTTGATGGAGCGAGGCGGCGAGAGGATCGTGAGAAGGGCGGTGCGGCGGAGAAATCAACGGGCGGCGCAACGGAGAAATCAGCGGGCAGCGACGAAATTTGGGGGAGGCGGCGCCAGAATGGGAAAGGGGGCAATCCGAGAAGATGATGCGAGGGCCGTCCGATCGGCCGAGATCGGACGGCCAAGCGGTAGCCACATGGCGGTCGGGTGACATGCAGGTGCGGCACGTGCTGGGCACGTGCGCGGGAGGCACGTGCCCTGCACGTGCGTCGATTTTAATTTTTTTTCATAAAAACGAATTAATAAAAACTCAAAAAATGGTCAACACGTGGCGGCTCCAGGAGATGCCACGTGCCAGCACCACAAAAATCGAAAAATAAAAACTTTCAAAAATCCAAAATAAATTACAAACAACCTCGGATCTAAAAAGTTTCTTCGTAAAAATAACTCATCTTGATGAGATCTACAACTTTCATAAAGACATCAAAACCAAAATGGATCAACTGCACAAAGTGATATTTTCGGGGTATCCAATATACATAGAATAACTAGATTTTTTGGTTTTATAATTTTTTTTCATTTTTAAAACAAGATAAAAATCCGAAAAAATATGATAAAATTAAAGATAAATATTTACACATTAATCTAGTTTTTTGGATTTTTATTAATTAAGAAAAAGAAGAAAAATTAAAGTATGAAAAGGACCAATTTTGTACAGATATTTAATGAAGACTTGGACTCAATTTGTTTCTTTGATTTCGAGCTCAATTTGGATTTGGATTTTTATGCATTTGAATAAAAATTTTATCAAAGAAGACAAATGAACAAGAAATAAAATAATTTAATTATATACATAAAACAATTGTTCACAATCATCTAAAATACAAAATGTACAAAAGAGGCCCAAAACCCAACTTTCACATATGAGCTCCGATTCACTTGAACTTGATATTGTTTTGAGGTAATCGAATGTACATTAGTTTAAAAGTGAGTAGGATCAAAACAGACACTGGATGAGGAAGAGATATGAGGGTTTTAGTCCGAAAATTCTAGAAATAGGGTTTGGGTTTTTGGTCCACTTATTTGGGTTAGTGATTTTTTTGTATTTTTCATTTATTCTTGTTAGTGATATGTACACAATGGAGGTGGTTTTGGGTCATTCGGAGTTACATGAATTAATTAAATATCGGGGAAGTTAGCTTATTTACAGGTCAAATTTGGCTGGGATTTTTGGCTTCTTATTTTGTGCAGAAATGAGTGATAAAATCCAATTCTTATTAAAACATGCATGAATGCTAATTATGCAGAATAACTGATGAAATGCCAATGATTTTGAGGGATTTAAGCTTAATTATTGAGATTTAGAGTGATGAATCTGAGATTCATCAAGGCTGCATGCCCGACTTGTAGTTCTACTCCAAATCATTCATGACATACGACACAATCCTTTTCCGGAGCCAACTCAAAATACATCAAATCCTATGATGTAATTCTTTCGTTAAGTCTTCGATTTGCATAATCATCAATATGTAGTATAGACTCATATATATATTATTTATATGCATATATACTGTTATTTATACTTATTTTAACTCCTGAACCCTAACTTTCCGAGATACTGCATCAATTCGATGCCTAAACCTTATTTTAGTGTGAATCACAAAGCAACTTTTCATATTTTCTCAAAAATAGCTAAACTCAGGGTTCTTCGTAGCGAAGAACATAAAATCAAGAATTTTAATAATATCGTATGAAAACCCAATAGCAAAAGGAAGGATTTCGTTGCCTAATCGAGATCTCTCTCGTGTATGCAGTACTTTAACATGATTCGTTTCAGAAAGGATGATTTACGGCTCCTAAAATGATCGAATTCCATTTTCGAATCAAAAACACTAAGAATTTGCCAAGAACGTGAAGAACGAATGAAGAACGCGAAGAACACATGAAGAACACGAAGAACATGAAGAACATATTTTTCTTTTAAAATTTCAGTAGAGCCTCCCTTTATATCGGGTAATATTTTTAGAAAAATTTCAATAGAGTTTTCCCTGATATCGGGACATATTTTTAGGAAAATTTCGGCATAGTTTCCCCTTATATCGGGATATATTTCAAGGAAAATTTCGATAGAGTTACCCCTTATATCGGGACATATTTCTAGGAAAATTTTGGCAGAGTTTTCTCTTATATCGGGACATTTTTAAAAGAAAAATGAACAAAATTTCTTCAATAAAATCACCAAAAGGAAAACAACATAATAAATAATTCATTCTAGTTTTTACGAAAAATAATTGCAGCAACTTTTGATTTCATTTTATATTTTTAAATTGTAAAATAACCTGATGTGTACTATTTACTTTATTCCTTGTTTTTATCCATTTTGAAAATCTTAAAAATTCGAAGAAAACAATCTCCCGAAAATATCTAAAAACAATCAAGACATGTTAAAACATAAAAATTTGATTTGACCTTTCTAGATATTTTTTTCATATTTGAAAAATCCAAAAGTAGCATTTCTTTCGTGTATAAATTTTCTTTGAATAATAAATTAATTTGAAAATTAAAAGAATTACAAAACTAAAAATCAATAAAAATTTGAAAACAAGATAATATAAAAATTATAAAGTAACAAAAAAATAAAAAAGAAATTAAAAAACAAACATATTTTGCATTTGAAATTTCTTATTCTTTTATTGATTTTTCAATAGAATAACCTTCGAGATTTGTAACCTCCCTAAGTTCGATCATGTTGTTATACATGTAAATTAAATAGCAAAATTCTCTTGCTAAATTTTTGTAATTATTTCTACTTGAGAATAAAATAAGTTTTTATTGAGGGATTATTTGGGTTGCGTTGACACTTGCACATTTATCTCAATAATCAAAAATTGAAAAAACCATGTATAACAAAATGGCATCGTTGCCGGGCAGGCACGGCGAGGGTAGTAAGGTTTCTCTTTTGACCTACTATTCTTGGTTGTAATTTTTTTTCTATATTTTTTGACATTATTTCATTACTCATATTTTTTATACTTGTGTCTCTTACACATTCTCTTTCCTTTTCTTACGAGGGCCCGACGAGAGATTGTGACTTTCTTAGGAGAGCCGGCGCACCCAAGCGAAGCAGAGGCGGCTTGATTCTTCACTGATATGCATGAGAGTGTAAGAGGAGGAGGAGAAAACTTGAAGGAGACCATACTTTAAAAAAACATGCATAGACTTTCCTTTGTTTATTTCTAGCATTTGAACTCTTGTAAAAGGACACTCTATACCTTGTTTATGGGTCTATTTCGCCAAGTGTCGGTGAACTTGGGGAACGTCACCGGTTTTGTTCTTCATCGCCTTATTTTTCCTTTATTTCACGTGGAATTCGTGAGCTACCTATTGATTGCTTTAATTATTTTGGTTGAACTCGATAGAACTAAGGTCCAAACACCCTAACAGAATATCTATTCCTATAGATCTCATTCAGACTTTGTCAAATAAAAAGTTAATTTAATTGGATTAGAAACGACGTGTCGTGAGAAGTCACGCACTATGTTAGCAGGACTTTTTGTGGTGGACATCGAGCGACTTTCAAGACCAGACTCATGTCTATCTTCTGATTAGTTAGCACCAGTTCTTCTCGTAATAGAAGCTTAGGATGGTTCACTAGCATCATATAGGTTAGTTTCTTTTTTTGTATTTAAATTCTATGCAGATCATTTTGTATGTAGAGTGTTGGCGACAAGGTACGCATTTCTAACCCATGCATGCATCAAATTGCGCATTGGCATCTCCGACATCCTTCCTTGTTTTTACTCACATCAGATAAAAAAAGAAATTGGACACTCGGTAGGCAATTTATTGAAAATATTTAAACAAAGAGACAACTACCTAAAATTTGGGATTGTTAAAATTATATGACCCTAAAATGTATTAAAAAGAAAAATATTTGTCTTGGGTTGAGTAATCCCCTCATTATATTCATTTTAAATTACCAGCATACACACTAAGGTTAGTGCCCAAATCCCATAAGCCAATCTAAGTGTTTGTACATTTTTTGCGATTCTCACCTAACTCTAAAATAAATAAGATTAAGAGATCGGGCTTTTACTGCCTTCGCCGAGTTTAATAGGTGAATTGAGGGGTGTGTTTTGCTTTGTGTATAGTGTTTGTGATTGCTTGTGCGCATACTAGATCCTTCTATACATTTGCACCTTTTTCTTCACATCTTTTGACTTTACCATCGTGCTCTCCCAATCATTTTCTATTTTTTCAGAGATGGCCGACTAAAGTGATTTTTATCTGACTTTTGTGGATCTCTCGCACCCTCAAGTCGATCCACCTCCCTTTTTCCTATAGGAATTTCCTCTCAATTTTTGTACATATCCGCCTAACCCATTATTCCATGAATCAAACTTCGATTTTCACCCACCCTCATTCCACTCACCTGATCCTGAGAAATTGGAATCACCTTTCATGATGTCCACACTTGAGACCTTGCACCAGGTGATGAAGCATATGAATTCGAGGATTAGCAATCTACTTAACATAAACAAGAGACAGAATGACGCTTCATTATTTGAGGATATGGATTCATTTGAGGATGATCATGAGAGTTTGCAATTGCCCAAAATACAAAAAATGAGAAAATCTTAAAAATCCAAAAAAAAATAGGAGATACATTGTTGATTCATCTTGTGAGGAGAGGGTACCCATGCCAGACTATTTTCCCACACATTTATTCACCACATGTCCCACCTTTGTGCCCGAGTATGCCACTGTACAGACTGATCTTGGTAATCCTTGTGTAGATGATGATTCCAATCTCCTCCCTTGTATGGAAGAAATTCAAAAATTCAAAAAAATATTGACTAAACTTGAAGTGGTGGCCAGTATTCATGAGATCATTAAAGCCCCACTTCAATAAGCCATGACCCATTTATCTGCTCCTCAACCCAAGAAGATAAAGTGAAGGAGAAGATCTAAGCGACACATTTTGACATGGCCACTGCCCACGCCATCACCCATTGCCCTTCTTATAGGGAAGGGAACACTGTTAAACCATTCATTAGATGCATTATTTCTGACATATGATCACACTCTCCTTGACAACAACGCTTCAATTAGCATCATACCCTTCTCGTTGGTACAGTCTCTTCACTTAGAGCCTCTCATGAAAACCAGGATGATCGTTCAATTTGCTGATGGATCTATCAAGAGGACGAAGGGTATTTTAGAGAACGTTGTCATTTGGATTCAAGGCATGAGCTACACTACTGATTTTGTCGTATTGCCCATGGAGACCCCCACCACTAGGGAGCATTCTCCAATCATTATGGAACGACCATTTCTCTCCTCTACGAGAGTCGTTATTGATTACGAATTAGAAGAGATTCACTCTCGTCCTGTTTATTTGAGTGGTGTGGTCATCACTACACCTAATACTGACCAGAGGCATGCATCTGATGTGATTACATATGTCTTAGCCAAACTCGAGGACTATGACTTTGATGAGACTAGCAGATATTTTTGTTACATGTTGTATTCGACTGAGACCCGAGGATTCCTCTCAAGGAGGAAGGCTCGGAAAGCATAGACCTTGTAGTTCCCTCTTATGGTACTTGGAGATGTGTTGATGACATATGCGGGATCTACATGATTGACACTTTAGAGCGGAGAGAAGACTTAGATGAGACTTATGAGGCCGAATTTGATTTCATTGTTTTCATAGATGATTTTGAGGCTTTTGATGAAGATGATGATCCAGTAGAGGCTCACCAGGCTAGAATTGACCTTACTTTTCTGATAATGAGTTCGAGCCTTTTTACTTTGATATCTACGAGACTTCCCAAGATGGACATGACCACACTACTTCCACTGATCGGTTCGTGTCTGCACACTCTGAGACCGCTGAGGATACATTCCTGGTCGATTTTGATCGATTTGTGCTAATGTTGACCCTGATATCGACCTATACCTTGTCAGATACATCCCTCAACGATCTCTCAAGAAGGTTCGCTTTCGACTTTTTGACCTTTTTACATTCACTCCTCTTGTATATTCGCTTTCATTTACCTTTTATATCCATTGCATCGCTCATCCACCCTATTTTCGTGTGTGTGTGTGTGTATAACTTAGGACATACTTTTTCCTAGGTATACGAGGGTGGACGAGCCGAGTGTTGTTCATATTCCTCATGTTCATCACTCATGATGTTGCTTATACTTAGGGATACTCTACCCTAAGTATATGGGGAGTGGTGTCGGTCATATCATCTCTTTTTTGTTTTTATTCTTCTAATCTGTCTGTTATCCCACAACATGTTGATATTTTATAATTAGGGTTATTCTACCCTAAGTATAGGGGGGGCAAGATGAGTTGTTGAGTCTATCAATTCTTTCCCTAGATTTTTCCCTTTTGTACAGTTTTCTATACTTAGGATTAATTAATCCTAAGTAAAATCTTAAGTATAGGGGGATCACTGACTTCTATTCATTCTTTGAGTCGTCGTTGTATATTTTTCTTTTCACTTTTCTATACTTAGCACAAGTTAAGTCTTCCTTTGCAGCTCTTTGATCACTATAAGGACATAGTTCGAGCTAAGTATAGGGGGAGTCGTATATATTGTATATATACTTTAGACATAAATCGTACTTTTAAAATATGTTTTTTTTGGGAATATGTGTATAAATACCTAAAATCCATGTGTGTATATAGACTTGGTCACCTCCCGTCCTTAAAAAAACACAAACAAAAAAACAAAAAAAATCTTCTCATAAAAAATTGTATAATCCATGTATATACTTGTATATATTTTACTAATCATTTTTCTCTTAAAAAATTTTAAAAATCTCTCTAAAAAAAATTTTATATATTTCTTGCATTTGCATGTACATTTTTCTGAATAATATTGGCATTTAAACGAAGTCTGGAATAAAATTGAAGAATGAAGCTTAGTTGGACATTAATCCACTTAGTTTCAGAGGAACTTTATAAGAACTAGAGTTAAGATTTTTCAGGTGCTATTGACTTAATTCTTTGAGTCCATAAAGCTATGTTCACATGTCGTCTTAATTAGTCTAACTAGGATATTTAACAACACATGCAAGATTCTTCTAGACAGTGGCTTATCTTGGACAAGCACAATGTACGTAGCTCTTCATGGAGGAGGTAGAAAGGAGGCAGAATCTTTTGTCTTGGGGTAGCATACGGATATGTAACAAATAATGGGAACAACCGTCTTCCTCTAGGGAGGCTAGTGCATCTCAACCTGATCTAGTAGCATTGAGGACTAAAAACAGGATGTTGTGGGGTTGCAATAATGCTTCAAAAGAGGGATAGTCTACTAGCTCAAGAGGAAAAACTCCTTATGTACAAGTTGTACCTTGTATATATTTGAAAAAAAAGAAAGAAAAAATGCAAAATCTCCAAAAATAGATTGGCCTAATTGAAAAGTAAAATGCCTGCCGGAGTGTATATACATGTTAAAAAAAGAACTTCAAAATAAAATTGTGTAAGCTTGCAGCAAATGACTTGGCTACACTAGTCATGCATCCAAGGATAGGTAGCTACATTGGTTATTGTCCATTCTTTTCTCCATCTTCTCTTCTTGAGCTTGTTGTACTTGAACTTAGAAGGGAATATCCCTACTCCTCGAGGAAAGAGTTGCTAGACCAGGGACTAGACTTACCTTGTTGAGAGTGGTTGTTTATTTGCTACTTTTGAGATGAGGAACTATAATTCACTTACACCGTACAAGTAAAGATTCATAGAATTTATGTATGTAGACTTGTTCTGTCCTGACTGTTGAGGCGACTTGAATAGAAGTTTTATGGAATTTGAAGGTTCTTAAGTTTTAAATCCATTTTCTAATAAGGTTCTACCACACTAATAATCCAAAGATTTGACAAAGCTCCATACTACAACTTTATGAAGATAAGTTTCATACTCAATATTGTCCTAATTTTTTCTTTCTTTTTTTTATTCACTTTTTCTTTCAAATAAGTGTTTTCTAAGGGACTAGAAAAGGTAAAGCATAGGGGGATGGTGAATCTGCATTTCATCATCTTTATTCATTTATTTTAGCTTAAAATCCCTTATAAAACACATATATATATTAATAAATTCATATTCTTACTAGCATGCATCTCTGTGTAAGTATTGTACATGTTTTAACCTAAAATATGTAAATAAAGAAGTAAAGGAAAAAATAAAGAAAATAAAAAGACGGTATATATGTAATAGATACAGGCTTACCCGAACCATGAGAGAAGATCAAGACTTGAC
Source organism: Ottelia alismoides (assembly GCA_037367405.1). Lineage (NCBI taxonomy): Eukaryota > Viridiplantae > Streptophyta > Magnoliopsida > Alismatales > Hydrocharitaceae > Ottelia > Ottelia alismoides. Next base: position 1,698,818 of record JAZKJV010003691.1, on the reverse strand, counting down.
CTGATTGACCAAGAATAATGTAGGGGGAGACAGGGTCTTTAATTAGAAAATCCAAAAAAATAGTATTTTGTAAATATTTTTGAATTTATTCTGTGTATATTTGTATAAAACATACACTATTTTATTTGTCCACGAATTGACCTCAAATTAAATAATTTTCAAAGAAAAAGTTGTAAATAAAAAAATTTTCTAAATAATAAAAATAATTGTAAAAAAATCATGTACAAGATAAAAGTAACTACATTCAGGAAAAAGTCGTAAAGCAATAATTGAAAGACCAATTCCGGTTCCAAATAAACTCGAATTGAATAAACTCACTTCCAATGTATTCTAAATTAAATTATCTTTAAAGTGGTAGTGGTTTCATAATTATTGGAGTTACGATTTGAAAGACGATTTTTTTGGTGGTTTTTTGCAATTTTACCACTTAATTATTGTATATATTTATCTATATTTAGTTTTATACATAATGTATTGTAAATAATTATAAATATATTTAATAATTATTAAAAATAAAAATAAAAATTAAAACTTAAAAAAACATAATTTCCTTATTTAACTATTTATATAATGTGTTATATATTACATGTTTAAAATTAACTTATTTAAAAACCACCACAAAAAATTAAATAATTAACCTTTATTATTTAAATTAATAAAATGATGAAAATAATTTATTTATTTATTTATGTAAATAATTTATCATGTGTATATAAGTTAATTAATTCCTTAATTAATCCTCCATTAAGGTGGCTCATTAAGTTGTTGGTTTCTATTATTATTTTAATTAATTTAATTCCGAAAATTATTTTATTAATTCAATTCCACCATTAACAACCTTCCTTTTTCTCTCCATTAATTCAAATTTTGTAATTCAAATTTTTTATTCTTATTTATTTGGCTCCTCTTCCCATATTCAAACTTGATCGATCTTTTGGTGAGAGGAGCCTATTCTCCAAGAGCCATCTTGTGGTAGAAGGGTGTTCAGACTCTGAGCCATCCCGAGATAGCGAGTCAGCCTTCATCGAGGTCGTCAAGGCATTATCCGCTCCCACGGTGAAATCCACATCCCTATATTTCTCGATCTCTCATCTAGATAATTTTATGTTTAATTTTCGTCTTTATTTCATTGTCCATTTTAATTCTATCTTATGCAACCACTCACCTTACGATTCGATCCCATTACGATCTTAGCTTCTCATTCCTACTTTTTTCATTACGATTCGATCCCATTACGATCTGATCTCACATCCACATCTTAATTCCTATGCGTTGACGTTCTACCTCATGCAACCACTCACCTTTGGCCGCGTACGGTGGTCGGAGATCCGAATCTATCTGTCCATCTCATTGGATCTATTTTTCCATTCACATATTCTATCAAATAATTTTTAACTGATATGTCGTGCTCGAGTCGTGTTGTTTTCTATTTATTTCAAGTACAGGATTTCAATAATAATAATAATAAATTTTACAAAAAAAATCATTTGTTGCTTAAAAAATATAAATATAAAAAAGGCAGCAGGCACCGACCTCCCCCACCATCGACGGTGGCCACCGCCCCGATCCATGAGAGGAACACCTCCCCGCAGCCATAATCTCGAGCGTTAGCCATCCGCAGAGCAACGCCATCTCCACCGCTCCAAAACCGCACCACCATCTAGGGTGGAGCGTTATCGTCCACCATCAGTCGCTCGGCATGCGCCATCTTCCCTGGAGATCCTGCCTACCCATCAGCCCACCTCGCGTAAGCCGCCGTTGTTATCTGGACAGCCACCTCACCTCCTCCAGTTATCGCCACCATCTGGAGAATAGCACATGCTATAACCAGGGGTGTGTGTCACCCAGCCAGCCCGTCCGCCGCCAACTGCATCCACCAGCGACGATCATAAGAGTTGCCTTCCAATGCCTCGAACAGGAGCTACATCACCGGGGCATGTATCGTCGCCAACCCGCTCGTGCAACCTTCCTCTACCGCCTGAACTCGACGCTGCCCCATCTCCGCAGCCGTCGCCGATCACCACCGCAACACCGACCCTCTATCTTCGAAAGAAGCCCCAACACTGATGTCCACCTCCGCCTGGAGCAGATCTACCCCGATCACTGCCGCTGCCGCTATTGCTCTGGACGAAGAGAAGGAAGGGGTGGTGCCATTCCTTTGGCTTGGAAAAAGAACGAGGGCAGAACTCCCCTTCCCCTTTTGATTTCAATCTGATCCCTCCATCTGGGTCCTAGATCTAAGGGACCAAAATGCGCCATGTTGCCTCTTTGAAAATATCTGATGAAATATCAATCAAGTCCCCAAAGTTTATCAAAATTACAATAAAATACATGCACGTTCCTGCCCATCACATGCGTTGCACGCCTACTTTGGTGATTTGCATTTTTTCACATTGCATTCATTTTTGTTACATTTCAATACATAAACTTTAAATAATTCTATTTTAGTCATGTATTCCAGACTATATTTGGCATGCTTTTTCTTGTTGAAATAAATGTTATTTATATTCAATAAATTCTTAAAAATTTAAGTTAGACCGCTAATTTGTTTCTCTTCTTTATATAAATTTTGTATTGCATTTTATTGTCATTTGATTTTATTGAAAAACTAAAAACATAGCATTTTTTACTGTTTGTAATTTGAAAAATAAAAAATTGAATATTGTATCAAAAATTCTGAAAAAATAGAATAATTTTCTTTTTTGTGTGTTTTATTTTATGTGTAAACTTCACATATTAATAATTTTCAAACCCCAAAAATTATAAAATAATCAAAATCATATAAAAAATCATATAAAATTGCAGAAAATTCCAAAAATAGTGATTTCACTTCTTATTTGTAGATAATTCATTTTATTTTTTAGGAAAAATAATTGTAGCAATTTTTTATTTCATTTTATATTTTTAAATTGCAAAATAATCTAGTGTATTCAATGTTTGCTTTATTCCTTGTTTTTATTCATTTTAGAAATCTTAAAAAATAAAAAAAAATCTCCCAAAAATCACTAAAAACAATAAAGACATATTAAAACATAAAAAATATTTGACTTTTTATGACATTTTTTCGTCATATTTGAAAAATCCAAAAAGTAGCATTTCTTTCATGTATAAATTTGCTTTGAATAATAAATTAATTATTTAGAAAATAAAAAAATGCAAAAATAAACTCCAATAAATATTCGAAAATCAGAAAATATAAAAATTATAAATTAATAGAAAAATAAAGTAAATAGCCCATCATAGTTTGCATTTGAAATTCCTTTTCATTTTATTGATTTTTCAATTATTAGAATAAGCCTCGGGATTTGTAGACTGCCTGAGTTCGATCCGATTGCTATACAGGTAAATTAAATAGCAAAATTCTCTTGTTATATTTTTATAATTATTTCTGCTTGAGAATAAAATAAATTTTTATTGAGGGATTATTTGGAGTGCAACGACACTTGCACATGTATTCATCTAAATTAAAACCTGAAAAAACCTTGCACAATAGGACCGTCCAATGTATTGGCATCCCCTACTTTTTACAACACATCATTCACATCTACACCTCTTCAAGTATAGGAAATCTCTAAAGCTTTCCACACCCAACCACTAAGGAAACAATAGTTGTATGTTTGTGTATAGATGTACCAGTCGGACCAATAAGGACCAGATATTCAGCACCACCCACAGCAGCATCAATACTATGGTCATCAGGTTCATGTTTTCCCTCTTCTTATTCTTCACAGCAACAGTTACCTTCATCAGGACCCACTGATTTCCAGCTGTACATTCTCGAGGAGTTGTGTTCCTACAAGAATGAGGTGCAGGATTTGTGGGTTGACATCAACTGCTTACCTCGTCTACATGACAATCATTCTACACCATCTACATCCATTATCTTTCAAGTTCAACATAATCCCAACAACTTGAATCACCCTCAATAACAGCAAGAGTATGATCAGATATATTACTCATACTCCCCTAGTTCTGAGCATGAGATTCTTTTGTTGATTATGTTAATCATATATCACTCAGGAGTGGAAGGACCATGGTGGTACCTTACCAGGAAAGGGACATGGATGGGGTCGTTTATGAAGCTCTATCTGAGGAGACTTCAGAAGATAAGGAGAACATGCATCAGCAGCAGCCCCGTCAGCTAAAGAGGAGGATAACCGGCATAGAGAGAAGAAGGAGTATGAGAAATAGGGATGCAAACGGATGCGGTTACATTCGTATTCGTTCGTATCCGTATTCGTTTTAAAGAGGATGTGGATCTTGTTTTCTTAAAACAGACGAATATGAATACGAATACGAATATTGGAAACGAATTTTTTGCGGATACGAATACGAATACAAATCCTTACTTAACGAATACGAATACGAATACGAATACGAAAATTAAAACGAATACGAATACGAATACGAATATTCGTTACTAAATGAATTATTTTATTTAAATTATTTAATACCTAAGGGCTATTAGGGTTTTCGGTTCTACAGTCCCCCTCCCACTCCCACCCGACACCCGACTCCACCCCTTCTCCCCTTGAGAGTTGTCGCCCGCGCGCCCCCTTGCCGTCCCCCTCCGCCCCTCCTGCCGCCCTCCTCCACCATCCACCTACCTAACGCCGCCCCTTCTCCCCTTCGGCAGCCGCGGCCCGCGCGCCGCCCCCTGCCGTCCCCCTCCGAGGCTCCGCCCCTCCTGCCGCCCTCCACCACCCTACCCGTGCGCCGCCCCCTCCGCCCTCCTCCGTCCAGATCGACCCGCCCCTGCGGCCCCCTCCTTCCCCTCCGCCCAGCCCGACCCATCCCTGCGGTCCCCCTCCTTCTCCTCCGCCTAGCCCGACGCCGCCCCTGCGGCCCCCCTCCTTCTCCTCCGCCCAGCCCAACGCCGCCCCCGCGACCCTGCTGTCGCCCACCACCCCCTTCGGCACCCCTACAGACAGCCACCGCCACCTCCTCCTTGCAGTCAGCCCCCTTGCAGCTCCTCATCCGCCCGTTGCCCCCTTGCAGCCCCATGCTACCAGCCCCACCCTCGTGCCGACCATCTCCTCCCCCTTCGCTGCAACCGCTACCTCGCCTCGCCCGCCCTCTTCCCTTCGTTGCAGCCGATATGGTATAACATCTTTATCTTATAATGTTCATTTCATTCTACAATTTTTTATGTGATTGCACGAGAGGATCTCTAATATTATGGTATATAATGTAGATTTTATACACCATATACTGCTTGTTTGACTCATGGAATGTGGTTAAACAAAAGACAGAAGTTATGTGGAAGTGGCCACCAAATAATCTAGGTACATTTTTTATTTATAATTTAATATTCATGTTAAAGTTAACATTCGTTTAATATTCGTATTCGTTCGTAGAAGATTCGTTTCGTATTCGTATTCGTATTTTGAGGATATGGATCCTGATTTTTTACATTCGTGTAACATTCGTATTCGTATTCGTATTCGTAAAATAATATGGATATGGTTATGGTATGACCTGAATTCGCATTCGTATTCGTTCGTTTGCATCCCTAATGAGAAACCACCAACAGTATGGAATAGATTCAGAGTCTACAGAGGACCTTGTACTTTCGGTTGAGGAGAATGTACCTGCAGCAGACATTCCCCAACTATTTTGAATTCCAAGTTAAACGTAAAATATTCATGTATGAAGAACCTTGATTCTAGAAATAAACAGAATCATATTTCAGTTTATGATTCAAGTTCTTCATCTCAATTTTCTCCTTGTTCAATCCCTTTCCCATGTGTTATGATTGCAGGAAAGGGAATCGTTAAGAAGATTCAAAAAGATAATCATGATATGGCACAGTTTTGTAAAGATAACATTATGTTTTGGTTCATTTGTTGAGTATGTGGCAAACAATCTCGTATTCAGCAGTACTTAAGGAGCGATGCACGCCTACTATGGTTAGTAGGAAGAAGACGAATAGTTATGTCAAGCCACATGTTTTATCAGTTGTCACGACTTATTGTCTCAAGAATCAACCATTTCCTAGAAAGAAGAGAGACTTGGGTACGCAATATGTGGTGAGTCATTTAGATGACATAGTGTTCGCAGGTACTCTCCATGATAAAGGATTTTCAATCAATCTGCTACCCTTTTATTTATATGAGAAGCTAGAGTTGGGTCACTTCGAAAATCCAGAGCATTACTCCAGTTTGTTGATAAGTCTACAAAGTAGGCTAAGGTTGAGGTCAAGGACATTATCATATCGATTGAGGGACAAGACTACGAAGTGGACTTTACTATCCTTTACATGGATATCCCCAATCATTGGAGTGATTCACGGATCATGTCCTTTGGTTGCCTTTTCTTAGGATCACTGGAGTTTCCTTTGATTATCATACTAGGATGATGAAGTTCCGATCTTTAGTAGGAGACATGGAACTCAAGATGAAGCAAACAAAAAGTCAGCAACCTAACTCTAAATCCAGCACAGATTTAGAGCCTATCAAGGAGACCTTCCCATATGAGTCATTATGTGTTGTTGATTCTCTTCCATGGTATGCCAACATGGAGAACTTTCTTGTCTCTATGCAAGTTCCCCAAGGTTGGACTAGGAGCAGCATTGACCGACGAAATCTAATTCAAGTAAATACCACTGGGAGGATCACTTCCTTTTCTTTGAAGGTCTGGATTGTGTATGGAGAAGGTGTATTCCTCAGGAGGAATACTAGAGTGTCCTCATGTATTATCATTCTCTTGAGGATAGAGCAAACCATTCAGGATAAAGGACCACACACAAGGTGCTTCAATGTGGATTGTTCTGGCCAACCTTGTTTAGAGATGCCACTTTTTTTGCACGGTTGTGTCATGTTTGTCAAAGGATGGAAGGGACAGTTGGCTATAGATATGATATGCGCATGCAACTAGCGATTTTCTATGATGTGTTTGATGCATGGGTCGTAGATTTCATGGGTCTCTTTCCCAATAGTCATTGTTTTGAGTTCATTTTTTGGCGGTTGACTACCTTTCCAGATGGGTGTAGCGACGTGCATCTTACTACCCTTACTAATTCGATCAAATTAATCGTTGTGTTGTTCGTTGCAGTCGGATAATAAGAGCAGATCAAAAACCACTTTTAGTTACAGTCAAATTAATCATGAGTGGCAAATTTATTTTACTTGGGCAAGTCCAAGGTCGAACTCAGGGAGGTAGCTGTCTCATTAGGTAAATTTTAAGCAAATTTCCAAATCTGATTTTCAGGAGATGTTTTGTTTTTGGTCTTTTTCAATATATTTTATGCAGGAAGGAAAAGACACATGCACAATCTGGACAGTTTACTAGTTAATTCAAAAGTATGGTCAAATTGATTTCAAAAATTATGAAACTTGGCCAGATGATGAAATGTGATGAAATTAAGCTACATTAATTTTTTTAGAATTTCTGACACTGGATGAATTTACTATGAATTTAAAATGGATGCAAGGTGATTTTGACTAAATTAATTTTAATAAATATCAAATCACAATATTTTCAGATATAAAAATTATCCTAGATAGATCTAAGTGTGAAGAATCCAGGAAAATTAATCCACCTAAATTTCCAAGTGAAATGGACCTATTAAAAATTAATTAAGTAAATCACTAAATGATTTATTCAGGCCTCGAGATGCGTGCAAATGAGATGATTTTTGAAACAATGTAAACCTAATTATCCTCAATCTAATGAGAATTTTTGGGAATTTTTGGGGTTACAGAGAAATTACTACAAATTAATAGCCATAAATGGGCAAAATATGAGAAAATTTCACCAATTAATTAATAATAAAATCCATTACTTCTATTAAAATATGCCAAGTCTCACCTATGAAAGAGGACAAAGTAAGCTACACAATGCAATTTTCAAACTTGAAAAATGAGTTAAAATGAGTGCCTAAACATGCGTGCAAAGACAGGGGCCTATTTGCAATTACAGGAAATAAAATTGATCAAAAGTAAACGTGCTGATAAGGACTAATATGCAATTACGTATAATGCTAAGGGGGTGGATGCAAATTTCCCACAGAACACGTGCTCCTCACGTGGGGTCTCATGGCAAGGACAGAAATGTAATTATGAAAATATACAAGGGGGCCTAAAAACCCAAGTTTTGCATACGAGCTCCAAATTGAATGAAATTGGTCTCATTTTGAAGGTCTCTGAATGTATATTACTTTAAAAGTGAGTAGACCTAAATCAGACACAGTATGAGAGAGATATGTGCATTTTAAGGCTCCTGTTTTCAAACTTGGATTGGGGTTTTATTGATCAATTTTACAAGTTAGTATTTTTTTAATATTTTTCTTTAATTAATGTTAGTAATATATACACTATGGAGTTGATTTTATTGGATTTAGAGTTAGTATAAAATATATACAAATATGTGAAATATGGTCAATATACATGTGAATATTTACAAGTGAAATGGGCTTCTTATTTTATGCAAATATGAATGCTAAAATGTAGATGTTATCAATGCATGCATGAATGCTAATTATGCAATATAAGTATAAATATGCATCTAATTACTCGAGAACAAAGCTCTATTTTCAACTTTTAGAGTGATGAATCACAGATTCATCAACCCCCTTTACTTAAACCTTGCTCGTCCCCGAGAAACTAAAATGAAATGCAAGAGTGAAATGAGATTGGGTTCCATACCAAGGTCATGAACAAAATTTGAAAATGGAGCTTGACTCGACCTTTGGATTAATTGTGTGGTGGAACCTTATTGGAATTTGAACTTAAGACCTAACAAACTTCAAGTTCCACAAGTCTTCTATTCAAGACGCCTCAACAGTCAGGTCAAAACAAATCCTCAAACACAAATTTCTGATGACTATGATTCTTACTTGTACTGTGTAAGTGTAAAATAGCTCTCCACATCAGAAATGGCTAAGAAGCAGCCTCCTCTAATAAGGTAACTCTAATTCCCTGGTCTAGTAACTCTTTCCTCGAGGAGCGGGGTATATCCTTCTAAGTTCAAGTGCGACCAGCTCAAGAGGAGGGGGTAGAGAGAAGAATGGACGGTAGCCAGTGTAGCTACCTATCCCGAGATGCTTGACCAGTGTAGCCAAGTCATCCAGCTACTTTTCTTTGCTAATATACATACTCCGACAGGTATTTTATTTTCTCTTGGACCTGTCTAATTTTTTGGAGTTCTTGCATCTTTTTCTTTTTCTCTCTTTTTTTTCCTTTTTTTTGAACTATATACAAGGTGCAGCATGTACATCAGGAGTTTTTCCTCTTGAGCCAGTAGACTATCCGTCTTTTGAAGCATTATTGCAACCCACAGCATTCCGTCCTCAGACGTCAACACCACCACACTAGGTTGAGATGCACTACACTCCCTAGAGGAGGACGGATGTTTCCGCCCGTGTGCTACTCCAAGCTAAAGGATTCTACTTCCTCACCACCCCATCAATTAAGAGCTACGTGCATGGTGCTTGTCCAAGTTAGGTCACTGTCTAAAAGAATCGTGCATGTGCACGAGATATTCTACTTAGACTAATCAAGATGACATGTGAACATAGACTAGCAGACTCAAAGAATTAAGTCACTTGACATGAGAAATCTTAACTCCAGCTCCTATAAGGTCCCTCTGAAATTAAGGTCAAATCAAGTCCATCCTCAACATCTATTCATAACTTGGTTCAGAACCCACTACTTTTTCACCTTGCATATGCAAGATATGCAGATGAGGTGCAAACGACATGCTATGTAGATGAATGAAATGCAAGACTCTGTTTCTTTTCTTTTCAGATGCAGAGATGATGTGCAAAAGTAAAATAAGAAGCCTTTGAATTTTTCATTTTTTTATGAGAGTTTGGTGTGCCTCCTACGTTACAACATTTCACAAGAGTTTTACAAGTATTATACAGATTATACAAGTGTATTTTACAAAAAAAATTCTCCAATTTTTCCCATCCCGTAATTATTAAGTAATATATACAGAAAATATGTGAAAGTACGAGCTATGGGTAAAGTATATATGTAATATATACATGCCCCTCATACTTAGCGCGTGTTATGTCCTCGGAGCACGAAAAGAGATGAAAAAGACACAGCTCGTGCTAAGCGTAAGAGAGGCAAGGGAGAGAAAATGTATAGAAGTTGTCCCGCCCCCCTATACTTAGGCTCGGGCAGCCTAAGTGTAGAAGAGGGTCTAAAATGGGGCAGACGAGGTCAAGAAGAGAAAGGGATGAATATATACAAGGCGGGCATCGGTCCCCCCTATACTTAGGCTCAGGTCAATCTAAGTATAGGACTGGAGTGAGTATGAGAACCAATGTGATCTGGAGGATGTACAGAGAATAGACTCAGGTGGCTCATCCCCCCTATACTTAGGATCTGGTCATCCTAAGTATAGTCATAGATGGAGATAGATGAAGCTGGAATGGGTCATTAGAGTCGTGGAAGAGAGCAGAATGTACAAGAATGATGGGTATATACAAGGGTGTCGGTCTGAATCTTTCAAGATGCTGCTTATGGCGAGAGCTCACTGCTGCAAGGTCTCATGTGTGGCTCGAAGTGTATACGATGTATCTGTCTCGCGTATGAATACAATCTCCTCAACATGGACTAACTGCTCATTGGATTCGACGAAGTGCTTCAACAGTTGTCCATTCACTAGGAATGTCGGTGCGTCATCTACAAGATCTGAGATCTCAACACATCCACTATCGTGCACCGCACGGACAACGAAAGGGCCAGTCCATTTGAACTTCAACTTGCCTTGGAAGATCTTCAGCTTTGCATTAAACAACCTACCTTCTGTCCATGAACAAAGGTTTTTCGTCTGATATATCTATCGTGCCAACGCTTAACCTTGTCCTTGTACGCCAAACTGTTGTCGTATGCGCGGTTTCTGATTTCCACAAGCTCATTCAGATTCATTTCTCTCTGCTTCTGCCCAAGATGTGTGTTCTAATTGACCTTCTTGATTGCCCATTCTGATTTATGCACTAATTCTGCAGGCAAATGGCACGAGTTTCCGAATACCATTCTGAATGGGGAGGTTCCTAACGGTGTCTTATAAGCTGTCCTTTAAGCCCATAGGACTTGATCCAGGATCTGGGACCAGTCCTTCCTGTATGGGCGGGCAAGCTTCTGTAATATAGTTTTCACCTCCCTATTTGACACCTCAACCATACCTTTAGTCTATGGGTGGTAAGGGCTAGCGACACGGTGTTCGATGCCGTAGTCCTTCAGAAGTTTCTTCACATCTCTGTTTACAAAGTGGATACCCCCATCAAATATCAACATCTTGGGGATCTTGAACCTAGAGATGATATGATCTCTGATGAATTTACAGACAGTCCTGCTGTCTGCGGCTCTGGTTGGGATAGCCTCCACCCACCTAGACAGGTAGTCCACCGCAAGAAGGATGTATTCGAAACCGTGGTTAACGAGGAATGGGCCCATGAAGTCGATGCCCCAGGCGTCAAAGACATCACAAATGATGACGGGCTACATCAGCATCTCATCCTTGGAACCAATGGTTCCTCCCATTCTCTGGCATACTGGGCACGACTTCGCAAAGGTGACGGCATCGCGAAACAAAGTCGTCCAGTAAAAGCCACATTGAAGTACCTTCTATGCGGTCTTCTTCCCGGAGTGGTGTCCTCCTGCCTCCTAGCTGTGGCATAAAGAAAGGACACTCTAGTATTCCTCCTGAGGAATACACCGTCTCCAGACACAATCCGATCCTTCAAAGAAAAGGATCGGATCCTCCCAATGGTAGTGTCTAGCATCCGGCTTCAGTCGGTCAATGTGGCTCTTGGGCCAATCCTCAGGAACCTTCTTGGAGACAACATAGTTCATGATATTGGCATACCATGGGAGTGAGTCGACAACAAAAGTCGACTCATCAGGGAAGGAGTCTCGAATTGGTGAATCCTCAGAAATATTAAGATCTTCGAGACGGGAGAGATGATCAGCTGCTACGTTCTTCTTTCCTGGTTTATCACAGATATCTAAATCAAACTCCTGGATAAGCAAGATCCACCTAAGAAGACGCACCTTTGCGTCCTTCTTTTCCATCAAGTACCGTAGTGTTGTGTGGTCGGTGAACACAATTACCTTGGATCCAATTAAATGAGATCTAAACTTGTCCAAGGCAAAGACTACCGCAAGCATCTCCTTTTCCGTAACTGTATAGTTACGCTGAGCGGTATCGAGCACTTTGCTTGCGTAGTGGATTTCAAATGGGACACCATCCCTCCTTTGTCCTAGCATAGCTCCAACAGCAAAATCTGATGCGTCCGTCATGATCTCAAAAGGTAGAGACCAATCTGGGGCTTGTAGGATAGGCCATGATCATTCCTTGCAATAGTTTAAAGGCCTCAAGACATTTGTGATCAACAATAAACTCCATGTCTTTGCCTAAAAGCTCAGTTAGTGGTCGGGAAATCTTAAAAAAATCCTTGATGAATCTCCGATAGAATCCGACATGCCCGAAAAACGACCGCAACTGCTTAACGTTGGTTGGTGGCTGGAGTCGTCTGATCACATCCACCTTGGCAAGGTAAACCTCCATTCCTCTCTTGGAGATGACGTGCCCCAACACAATGCCCTCTGTCACCATGAAGTGATTTTTCTCCCAGGAGAGCACCAGATTAACCTCACAACAACGTTTGAGGACTCGGTCCAGATTCCTAAGACAGGAATCGAAGGAATCTCCATGGATCGAGAAGTCGTCCATGAAGACTTCCAGGAATTCACCGACCATTTCGGTGAATACAGCAATCATGCACCTTTGAAAAGTACCTAGAGTATTGCATAACCCAAAGGGCATGCGCCTGAAAGCATAGGTACCGAAGGGGCATGTAAACATGATTTTTTCCTGGTCCTTAGGAGCTATGGCTACTTGATTGTAGCCTGAGAACCCATCCAAGAAGCAGAAGAATTCTTTCCCCGCTAGTCTTTCTAGGATCTGATCAATGAACGGTAGGGGAAATGATCCTTCTTTGTTGCAGCATTCAGGCGTCTGTAATCCACATAGATACGCCACGACATGGCACTCACGTCACGATCTCCTCTCTGTCCTCGTTGGTGGTTGTCTGAATTCCTGACTTTTTCGGGACAACATGGATCAGGGCCAGCCATCTAGAGTCGGAGATGGGATAAATAAAACCCACATTGCACCATTTCTCTATCTCCTTTTTCACTACCTCTCGTAAATTTGGATTCAAACGACGTTGGAATTCATGGGAGGGTTTGGCTTCATTTTCCAAATAGATATGGTGCGAACATAGAGCGGGATTTATCCCGTGGAGATCGGAAATGCTCTAGCACCTTGCGGTTTTTCTCCAGGATCTCTAGCAAGCACGATTCTTGTTCCTTGGTCAATCACGAACTGATGATGATCGGATATTTCTTCTCCTGACTCGCAAGGAAGGCATATTTTAGTGTTGTGGGTAAAGGTTTGAGCTCAGGTAATGTGTGATTGTCTAGGAAGTCTGGCTCAATCGAATCTGGTTCAGTATTGAAAATGGTTGGATTTGTCTTTGAAATTGCTGCCACCAAGTCATTCGGCTCTGGAGTCGGATCGTCAAAGGTTTCCATGCAATCGGCAAAAGCCACATCTGACTCGTCATCCTCATCTTCTGATTGTCCTAAAGAGGTAAGGACTGACAGGCCCAGCTGGACCTCTGAGTCATCGAAGATGTAGGGGGGATGCAAGCTCTGAGTTGTACTCGTTTCTAAGGACCTCACAAACTGACTCATGCACTGGATCATCTCTGGAGGGGAGGGACTCATTGGTGCTGGTTGGGTTATGTCTCCATGGCCCAACTGTGTCTACATGGTCGCAGTCTGCTTCGGATGAAGAGTACTCGGTGCTGGATTCGGAATCTGGTCTGCCATCTAGTTTGCTTCATCTCAAGTTCCTCATCTCCGCCTGGAGTTTGGAACTCGATCTTCCCGATCTTGTAATCAAACAAGGCCCCCGCTGTTCTAAGGAAGGGCCTACCTAGGATGATCTGGAAATATCTCCAATTATGAGGGGTTTCCATATCTAAGATAGTAAAGTCTACCATGTATTCTTGACCCTCGACTTAGATGACAACATTCCTCAATTCTCCTTGGGACCTCTTGGTTGATTTATCAGCGAACTGAAGGGGGGCTCTAGATTTCCTAAGAGGTCCGAGATTAAGCCGCTCATAGAGGGTTGTAGGCATTAAGTTGATTGAGAAGTCGTTGTCTAGGAGAGTGTGTGCAAACGCAATGTCATCGACATGACTCACCATATAATGTATACCCATGTCTCTTCATTTCCTTGGAAATGAGTTCTTTATTGCATAAGTCGTGGCTATTGACAGAACGTGTTTCTCAACATGGCTTTTGGTCTTTCTGCTAACCCTAGTAGGTGTGCATCTCACCTTAAGGTATTTGTGAAATGCAGGTGTCATTTCCACGTATTTGTCAAAGGGGATTGTGAACTTGATATGTTTGTTGCAAAGCTCTGCCATCTCAGGGTCATCTTTTTGGATTTTTTAGTTTTCTTCTTTCCACCCTTGAGATCTCGAGGGAAAGGGATTATTGACTCCAACTCAGATTCTGAAACTGGAATATTTTTAGGAACTGAGTTCTGTACAAGACTCGGACTTTGACTATGACTAAAAGGAAAATGATGTTGTGAAATCGGTGATGCATCCTCCGCGACTGCTGGACTGTTCTCCTCAAATGGAGGTACGGGCTCTTCATCGATTCCAGTGGACTCTTTGCTGGTGCGGTTCCGTTGCTGCTTCGAGGACCCACAAGTCTTCTTCTTCTGTCGGTGGTGGTAATGGTGGTGCTGCTCCTCTTCTGCCTCTAAGTTCTCCTCAGGTAGAGACTTGGCGGCTTCTTCCTTCGGTGCCCGTGCTCGATCAGGTACGATCACGGTCCTTCCGCTCTTGACGGACATATGATTTACATTATCATACGAAAGGATCTCATGTTCAGATAAAGACTTATCTGAATAATATACCTGATCACGGGGGTCGGTTTTGGCCTTTATTTAAGTTGTTTGAGTTGGCCTGAACTTGGGAGGGAATTGGGGTCTTTGGCGCCATTTGTTGATCATGGGTACGAGAAACATGATTCAGATCGATTCTCATATCCAGATAGTCATTCTGGATCTGTTGAACCCTATCAGACAGGGTCTGGATCCCCAAGGTGAGGGACTCCAATTCGGTGGGTTGGGTTGGCTGATGCTGACTTGCGGACGTGGTTCTGTACTGGCCCTGCTGGCCATTCGATACTGCTGCTGCTGATGGGACGGTGATGGGCCCTGCTGCCCTGAGTACGCTACTACTAGTGCTACTGAGGCTGGTACCCTCGTTCGGGCCTAGACTGAACAAAGCGCGGTGCGGGGACGGAGCTGGTTTCCTGGTAAGCTGGGGAAGGTCAATGAGGCGGACCGTTCCCCATCCCCGACTGTCTGCCGACGGGGTCATGGTTGTACCACAACCCGTTGATCTCGAACACCTGCGAAGGCTCCTCGTATCTGGTTTCCACTTGTGGGGTACATGCTGGTCCTGCTGGGTGTAAGTCTTCTCCTCTACCCAACCACTCTGAGGCCCCGGTGCCTGTTCTTGTACAAGATGGACTCGGTGTACAGGTACAGGTGGTGCAGAAGGGGAAGAATAGCTTTATCTTAGCTACCCTTTCAATAAGTTCCTCCCTTGCTTTGGCAAACGCGAGAGAGACTCAAGGTCAGTGACCCTCTTCTGGATCTGCTCGACCATGGTTAACTTATCAGCTATCATCCCCATGTTGGGAATGAGATCCCTCTGTCAGATCCGCTACAGTCCTCCTAGTTGTCTCGTTGGATAGAATTGATGGAGACAACTGATAGGCCCTGGTGGCCTATGACCTGCATGTTTCCTCCATCTGCTTCAGTATTTTCCATACACCATTCTCATTCTTGTTTAGATAGCTTCCTCCACGGGTGGCACTTACTAACCCCTGCATCTCTGGGTCAAACCACAGAATAAGTCTGGACTACGATCACCTTAGAAATGCCATGGCACGGACATTTCTGAATCAGGTCCTTAAACCTATCCCAGGCCTCATGGAATGGTTCACTGGGTCCCTGGGAGAAACTAGCGATCTTCCTTCTCATTTGATTAGTCCCTACTGAGGGGGTAGAACTTCTTCAGAAAAAGGTCCTTGAACTGCATCCAGGTGGTATACATCACCCCTAGGTTCTTCAGCCAATGTGCTGCCTTATCTCCTAAGGAAAATGGGGTGGCCTTTAGCCGAATGTAATCTTGCCCAACCCTAGGGTGACTAAGGTTGTTGCAAACCAGCTCAAAGTCTCTGAGGAAGGCATATGGTTCTTCGCTTGCATTTCCGTTAAACTTCAGAAGTAGGCTAAGAAAGTGGGGCTTGAGTTCGAATGCTTCGGGGGAACCGCTGGTGCCAACCAACTGTGCATCTCATTTTCCGCTGGGTTATAAGCATCAACCATTGGTCGGTCGATTCCTCCTGCTGCAATGATCTGTCCCATCCTTAATGTAAGATCAGCATTATGTTGTTCGGCAGTGGCGAGAAGGGAAAGGATTTGCTGGAGTGGGTCATCTCGGTGTTCTTCCTCATTTGGGGGTCGCTTAGGTGGCATCTTGTCCTCTAGTCTTGGATAAAGAAGATGGTCTTGGTTAGAGGACATATCAAGGAAGGGATCCTACTAAGGCGATGGTCTTCCTTGGTAAGCTTAGAGGAGATGAAAGGGTTGGTTTGAGAGTAACCACCCTGGGTGTGAGGGATCCAGAACTCAAGAGGGTCATGAGCTCTGGGTGGTCCAAGTTGCGCTTGGGCCGGTGAAGATGAGTTTTGTGGGGACTCAAAGAGAGATTGGCGAATAATGTGTCGATATTCCCCCAGTCAGTCATCTTGGATTGGCAAGAAGAATTGGGAGTTCTAAGTGAAGATAGGCTTTTACTCCTACCTAAAGCAAGCAATACAATCCAAACCATGTATTTTCACACTCAACACGGTGAAGGACCCGAAACCGAGTCCAATTAATCTGGTTGATTTTAAGTGTGATTTTCAAGCAAATAGCAAAGGTTACGTGGCCTAGAGGGAAGTCGGCTCAAAGCCGGATGCGTTTCTCTGTTTAACCTGTCGCCTAAGATACATGTGTCCTTCCTTTCTTTGCTCCTATCCCAAGTTGATGGATTCAAAGACCATGCCCCTATCTACCTGCATGCAGGCGGAGGCTGACAAGGCTGAACCTTCGCCCCGAAGGGTTACTAGCAACTTGTAGCGGAGTACCGTTGGTTCACCCCTGAAAACCTGTAAATAGGCGGAGGCTACTTGGTACTAGTCGATGAACCTAAAAATATTCAACTCGTGATATTTGCTAGGATCAGTTGGTACGTGATATGGAAGGCGGGGATTTGGGCTCTGCCTTAAGGTGTTCACACATACTCAAGTATCCTCACTCAGCCTGAAAACAAGGTCGGGGTTAATCTCCCACAAGCAGAATTTCCAATTTTTATTGAATTTTTTTGGTCAATAATGTTAGCAGTCCTGGTTTTAACTTAAGTTTTCACTGGTTTAGTCCAATCTACACAGCACGCCTATCGTCCAGTCCGAATTTCCTTTAACTTAAGTTGGAAAACTAAGAGAGAGAAATCGAGAAAAGTCGATGCACGAAAAATAATGATGCTTATGCTGAGTGAAGAATACTTACAGTGATCCCTTCGCTTTTATGCAGGATGCAAAACAGAATTGAAATCTTTTTACACTACATGCGAATGCAGATGACAAAATCCGCTCCTAGACAGGAAGTTCTATTAGCGAGTGAAGCATAGGTTGATTTTGACTAGATCTGCGGTCTAAGTGCGTCTTTTAAGTGGGATGTGTGGTCCTAAAAATTACGAGCACAAGCAAACCCTAGAGTGGCTCGAGTAGCTGCTAGTGCAAGCCCTATTCTAAAAATTCAAACCATACAACAGACGGGGATACGATTCCACTATGTCTACACTCGCGAGAACCAAACGGGAACCGCTGAAAATAATGCAAAAATAAAGAAATGAAAAAAATACAAGTCCTCTCAAGTCACTCAAACAATTTAAAATGCAGGTTCCTCGAAGCATCTTCGACTCCTCGCGTTCCTCGCACAAAAACAAGTTGAGGTCAGACAGAGAACGACACAAAAAATACAAGAATTTAAAAGATAGAAAAATAGTCACAAGAAAATCGGGGGTCAGACTACCCGTGGATGGAAAATCAGACACTAGAAATTAACTGCAAATTAACCTAAGCCGTGCCTCCCCGACAACGGCGCCATTTTGACGTGCGTCTTACTATCCTTACTAATTCGATCAAATTAATGGTCAAATTAATCAGTGTGTTGTTCGTTGCAGTCGGATAATAAGAGCATATCAAAAACCACTTTTAGTTACCGTCAAATTAATCATGAGTGACAAATTTATTTTACTTGGGTGAGCCCAAGGTCGAACTCAGGGAGGCAGCTGTCTCCTTAGGTAAATTTTAAGCAAATTTCCAAAGTCTAATTTTCAGGAGATATTTTTTTGGTCTTTTCAATATATTTTATGCAGGAAGGAAACGACACATGCACAATCTGGCCAGTTTACTAGTTAATTCAAAAGTATGGTCAAATTGATTCCAAAAATTATGAAAACTTGGTTAGATGATGAAATATTATGAAATTAAGCTACTCTAATGTTTTTAGAATTTTCTGATACTGGATAAATTTACTATGAATTTAAAATGGATGCAAGGTGATTTTGACTAAATTAATTTTAATAAATATCAAATCACAATATTTTCAGATTTAAAAATTATCCTAGATAGATCTAAGTGTGAAAAATCTAGGAAAATTAATCCACCTAAATTTCCAAGTGAAATGTACCTATTAAAAATTAATTAAATAAATCACTAAATGATTTATTCAGGCCTCGAGATGTGTGCAAATGAGATGAGTTTTTACCACAATGTAAATCTAATTGTCCTCAGTCTAATGTGAATTTTTGGGAATTTTTGGGGTTACAGAGAAATTACTACAAATTAATAGGCATAAATGCAAAAAATATGAGAAATTTTCTTAAATTAATTAATAATAAAATCCATTACTTCCGCAAAAATATGCTAAGTATCACCTATGAAAGAGGATAAAATACGTTACACAATGCAATTTTGAAACTTGAAAAATGCGTTAAAATGAGTGCCTAAACATGCGTACAATGACAGGGACCTATTTGCAACAGGAAATAAAATTGATAAAAAGTAAACGTGCTGACAAGGACTGATATGCAATTACCTATAATGCTGAGGGGGTAGATGCAAATTTCCCACAGAGCACGTGCTCCTCACATGGGGTCTCCTGGCAGGGACTGAAACATAATTATGAAAACTCCTAGGGGCCTCGCTGCAAATTACCCACGTGCAGGCCACGTGGGGGTCCTAGGCTCGGTGGACTTCAGAGGCTCGGGTGCTCTGGAGGCTCGGACTAGCTTCGAGAGATCCGAGCCTGGTGGTCGGGGAAGAGGCTCGGATCGGGCGACGTGGCTCAATGTGGACCGTAGATCAAGTGAAGATCCAATGGTTGTTGAATGCTGGAGATGTGGCGTGTCTAGATCCGTTAGATCTAGTGTAGATCAACGTTGGGCGTTGGCTCTTGAGACAAAGGCGTGGATGATCATCGACTGTCAGATCCAAAGTGATCCAACGGCGTCTTGGAGTGCGAGGAAAGCGGTGACGTGGCATGCTCTAGACCGGGGGATCCTCTTGATCCGACGGCGGCTGCTGATGGTGATGTGTATGGCTCCAAACCGTCCGATCAAGGGGATCGGACGGCTGCTGGACTTCGTGCCCAACGGTCCTCCTCCTCCTGCGGTGGAGGACGCTGTACTCCGACAAAGGGTCTTAAGCTCTGCCTCCTCCTCGGGTCGTCAATGAAGCTCGCCGGAGGTTGCTGAGAAGCTAGGGAGGATCGTGGGAGTGTTAGGTTGCTGCAGGAGATCTTAGCTGAGGCTGGAGCGGTCTGGCGATCGGTAGCGTTGAAGCTCAAGCTGAGCTCCGATGAAGTTCCGGCCAATGATCGAGAGTGTACCTGCAGGGGGTTATATTGATAGCCGAGGCGTGCGAAGTGCTCGTGGGATGAAGGCACTCGTTGAGGGAGGCCTGGAGGGGTGTGAAAATGGTCCGGTGATGAGCTCCGCCAAGGTGGTGGATCTTTCGTCGACGTGAAGTGGAGTGCGTCGTCGAGGTGAATGGAGTGTGGCGCAAAGATCAGAGCTTCGAGGGGAAGCTCGGTGGATACTCAGCGGAGTTGGAAGTTAAGGGAGGACGATGAATAAAATCGGAGAAGAAGAAAGAAAATGGAGAAGACAAACTGAGAGGAGATGGAGGTGTCTACCTGGGGTCAGAAGCTCGGATGAGAGCTTCTAGGTCTTCGCTCAAGGGTCGGTAGAGTCCCGAGCTCATGCAGCTCACGGAGCAAGCTGCGGCACGGTGGTGGAGGGTCGTGGATCTCGTCGGAGATGAATCTCGATCGTCGCTTGTCGTGACATCAAATTGCTGTCACCAACTTGAAGGTGGGAGCTCGGGGATTCTCTTCGTGATGGCGGATGGGGTGAAGGTGGACAGAGGCGATATATTTAAAGGATGAAGGTGACGGCGTAGGTAGTGAGGAGGTGTGGTTGGTGGGGATCATGGGACGAGGTCAAGGACGTTCATGGTGAACGAGGGGGTTGGCGAGGATGAAGGAAGAGTGGGTTGTGTAGTGGTGGTGCCAAGAGGCGAAGGTGATGGTCGGCGTGGCGCCCAAAATAGAAAGGGTGCAGCCCACGCGCACGGTGGACGACGTGGGGCGCGGGTGTGCGAGAGGTAGGAGACGAAGTATCGACCGTTAGATCGAGCAATCCAATGGTCGGGGGAGGGGCGGAAGCAAAGGGTGAAGATTAGATCGGCGGAGCGAGATCAAGGGCACAGGGCGTGCCACGTGGCAGGCGCAGGTCGAGGCACCAAGGGACGATCCAGATGAGATCCATGGGTAGATCGGGCGGCTGGGAGGCGATGCGATGATGAACGGCCCAGATCAATGGAGGGGGCAAGTGATCGGATGGCGGGGAAGGCTGGGCGTGTGGCGCGCAAAGAAGCGGACCGCGTGGCGCAATGAGAGGGTGCCACGTGGCCAGTTCTGAGTGGCTGAGAAAGAAAGTGAATTTAGATAGAGAAGGAGGCCAAATTTGGAAAAACTCAAAACATGAAAGTTGTAGATCTCGATGAGATCTACAAGTTTCATTTTTATCAAAAATGGAGATGAGGTCAAATATGATACAAAAATAAAAGAGTACAAATATACATATATAATATACAAGGGGCCTAAAAACCCAAGTTTTGCATACGAGCTCCAAATTGAGTGAAATTGGTCTCATTTTGAAGGTCTCTGAATGTATATTACTTTAAAAGTGAGTAGACCTAAATCAGACACAGTATGAGAGAGATATGTGCATTTTAAGGCTCCTGTTTCAAACTTGGATTGGGATTTTATTGGTCAATTTACAAGTTAGTATTTTTTGATATTTTTCTTGAATTAGTGTTTTTATATATACACTACGGAGTTGATTTTATTGGATTTGTAGTTAGTATAAAATATATACAAATAGGTGAAATATGGTGAATATACATGTGAATATTTACAAGTGAAATGGGCTTCTTATTTTATGCAAATATGAATGCTAAAATGCAGATGTTATCAATGCATGCATGAATGCTAATTATGCAATATAAGTAGAAATATGCATCTAAATACTCGAGAACAAAGCTTTATTTTCAACTTTTAGAGTGATGAATCACAGATTCATCATGTAGGCAATCCCAACCTGAGTTGTATGCAGTAGGAGTGTATGTAAGTTTATAAAGGATCATATTATTTCAAAGTTTGGGGTTCCGAAGGTTTGATATCTGATGAGGGTATGAAACTTTGTGAATAGAAAGATGAAATCTTTAGCTAAGGACTACAAGTTTAAGCACAAAGTGACTAGTCCTTACCACCCTCAATCAAACGTGTGGCAGAGGTTTCAAGTAGATAAGTGAATGGTATTCTACATAATTTAGTTCGTCCTGATAGGAATAATTTGTTCCAGTTGTTGGATCAAGTTCTGCGGGCCTATAGGTCGACCTACAAGACCCCTCTTGGTACTTCACCCTTTAGAATGATCTATGGGAAGCCATCATTTGTCTATTAAATTGATTCAGAAGTCTGAGGGGCAATAAAGAAGATTAATTAGAGTGACACCTAGGGAAGCTTTGTAGAGACCTAAACCTCAAAGACCTAATGGAAATCTGCAACCGAGCATATAACAACAGCTTGATCTATAAGGACAAAGTTAAGAAGTGGCACGATTCTCATATTCGACGCAAGAACTCTGTCTCGGGACAAAAGGAATGGTTATTCAGTGTGAAGTTAAAGATTTTTCATGGAAAACTAAAATCCAAATGCACAGGTGATAAATCTCCATTTGATCACCTTTATTCTTTCATTTTGGCCTTTAAACCTAACTAAATACAAGTAAATATCATTATTTTGCACAAATTGACATTCATTATTTATTGTATAATTATTGTATAAAATAAACTCAGCCATGGCCAGTCCCAAGCTCGGGTAAATGAGGAGGGTTGCGTTAGGTAGCCGACATCCAGCGTAAAACAGTCCGAGACAACTTCTTAAATAATATTTTTAAAAAAAAATTATTTAAAAATTTACCTCATGACAGTCGGATCTTTTCAACATGGATTTAAGCAAACATACAGATTTCGTTGGGGCGTGCCCTACTTGCGACGCGTTGCATCGCCCGAATGCAATGAAAAATTGGCAAGGGCCGCTACATCGTAGCCTAGATGTAGTTCAAAATTTGCAAGGGTTCTCGCATGAGGAACGCGTGCAGGTAATTAAGCTAGTTCTGATGCATCATCACCCGGATGTAGTCCAAAATTTACAAGGGTTCTCGCATAATGGACGCATGCGAGTAAAGAAGTTAGTCCAAAAGAGATTGCAACGGAAGTTGCGGATTGGTAGTTGGAATATTGGCACTTTAACTGGAAAATTGATGGAGATAGTGGATGTGAAGGAAAGAAGGAAGATTCATATACTATGTCTTCAAGAGACTAAATGGGTTGGAGAGAAAGCAAGGGAGATTGAAAAGTCAGGCTTTAAACTTTGGTATTCAGGAAAAGATAAGGGTAGAAACGGTGTTGGAGTGGTCGTTCATAAGGATTTGAAGGATTGTGTGGTTGAGGTGCAAAGATTCGGGGATCGGATTATTCTACTAAAATTGGTGCTTGAAGAAGAAATTCTAAATATATTCTCAGTTTATGCACCACAAATTGGTTTAGATGAAAGGATTAAACAAGCTTTTTAGGAGGATCTAGATAAGATTTTACAAGGAATCCAACAAAGAGAGATGATTTGCATAGGTGGAGATCTTAATGGACATGTGGGAAAAGATGCTTCAGGGTATGCTAGTGTTCATGGAGGATATGGTTTTGGGGATAGAAATGAAGAGGGAAAAATCATCCTGGATTTTGTAATAGTATATGACTTTTCATAGCAAACACTCTTTTCAAGAAGAGGGAAGAGCATTTAATTACTTATAAGAGCGGGCCAACTAGAACACAAATATATTACTTTACGTTGAGGAGAAGAGATTGGTTGTGTTGTAAAGACTGCAAAGTAATCCCAGGAGAGAGTTTGACAACACAACATCGTTTGTTAGTCTTGGATGTACAAATAAACGGGCTGGTAAAGAAAAGGAGGGTTCCTAAGATCACTAGAAGTAGATGGTGGAATCTTCCACTGAAGCAATCGACCTTCAGGGAGAAGGTTTTAGAAGACTTATCTTGGTATGTAGCGGAAGTGCAAACGAGATATGGGAGGCAGTAGCATCTTGTATCCGAAAGGTAGCCAAAGAAATGTTAGGCGAGTCAAAGGGAGGAGCTCCAGGTCAAAAGGAGGCTTGGTGGTGGAGTGAAGGGGTGCAAGAAAGGCTAAAAATTAAAAGAACATGCTTTAAGGCTATGTCTAAGGATAAAACAGAGGAAACGATCACAAACTACAAAATAACAAAGAAGGAAGCAAAGAAGGCTGTAAGCGAAGCTAAGTCAAAAGCTTATGAAGTTTTGTATAAAAATCTCGACTCTAAGGAGGGCCACAAGGATATATTCAGGTTGGCCAAATCAAAAGAAAGAAAGACCAAAGACCTTTCTCAAGTGAGATGCATTAAGGGCGAGGAAGGTCGCGCGCTTGTTACTCAGAAGGATATAGAGACTAGATGGGAGCAGTACTTTCATAAACTTTCATTGGGGAAGGTAATAGGGAGATCATTTTGGATGATTTGGCTAGTAGTGAAAGTTACTTGAATCGTGCAAGCTATAGATGGATTCAAAGAAAGTAAGTAGAGGAGGCTTTGAAGGTTACGAGACCTGGGAAAGGTGTAGGACCAGATGACATCCCTGTAGAAGTATGGAGAGTTTTAGATGAGAATGATTTGACTTGGCTTACAAATCTATTCAATGTTATTTGGAGAAGTAAGAAAATGCCTGAAGATTGGAGGAGTATCGTGGTGCCTCTTTATAAGAATAAAGGAGACATTGAAAATTGTTCTAATTACAGAGGTATCAAGTTGATGAGTCACACTATGAAAATTTGGGAACGTGTGATCAAAAGAAGGTTGAGGCAAGTTTCTAACGTAAACAAAAATCAATTTGGATTCATGACAGGTCGCTCAACTATTGAAGCCATCCATTTGATGAGGAGAACAATGGAGATTTATAGAGCTAAAAGGAAGAATCTCCATATGATCTTTATTTATTTAGAGAAGGCTTATGATTCAATCCCATGAGAAATACTGTGGAGAGTTTTGGAGAAGAGACAAGTACCTGTCCTATACATTAACCTCATAAAGGACATGTATGATAGGGCTTTATCTTGTGTAAGGATCCCATCTGGGAAGACTGGCTATTTTGACATCAACATTGGTTTACAACAAGGTTCAGCTTTGAGTCCGTTTCTTTTTACTTTGACTATGGATGAGTTGACAAGTCACATTCAAGATGAGTTAACTTGGTGTTTGTTATTTGCTGATGATATTGTGTTGAATGACGAGACTAAAGATGGAGTAAATGAGAAGCTTGAAGTTTGGAGACATGAGTTGGAGAGTAAAGGATTTCGTATAAGTAGTGCTAAGACAGAATATATGGAGTGCTCCTTTGATGGAAACAATGGTGAAGAAATCGAAGTGAAGATTGGTGATGATAACATTTGGAAGAGAGATTCTTTTAGATATCTGGGATCTACTTTGCAACATGATTGGAAATTGATCGAGATGTTACTAATAGAATAAATGCAGGATGGATAAAGTGGAGAGGAGCCTCTGTTGTTCTCTGTGATAAGAAAATTCCTTCAAAAATTAAAGGAAAGTTTTACAAAGCAGCTGTGAGACCCGTTATGCTCTATGGATCTGAATGTTGGCCGGTGAACCATAGACATGTGCAGCGAATGGTTGGTGCAGAAATGAAAATGATAAGGTGGATGTGTGGACACACACACACGTAAAGATCATATTCGGAATGATGCAATCAGAAAGAAAGTTGGTGTAGCTTCGATCGAGGATAAGATGCGAGAAAAGCTCTTAAGATGGTTTGGTCATTTGCAAAGAAGATCATCTGATGCACCAGTTAGGAGATGCGAGTGTTGGGATGTTGAGCCGGTAAAGAGAGGGCAAGGACGGCCCAAGAAGTGTTGGAAAGAAATATACGAAAGGATCTTATTTTTATGGATATAAGTTCGGGATTGACCCAAGATAGATCAGAATGGAGGCAAAGAATCCATGTAGCCGACCCTACTTAATTGTGGGAAAAGGCTTTGTTGTTGTTGTTCTTGTATTGTATAAAATACATTGTTTAAGGACAAAATAAAAAATAAAGAAAATAAAAGAAAAAATAAAATGCCAGAGGTATTTTATGACCCAAAACCTTGAGACCCAGGTATCTTGATGACTGGGTCGACAAGGAATAAAGTATGGGAAGACAAGGGTCAAATCATAATAAAAACCTTAAATTGTATTCTTCAATAATGCATTTTTGAGACCTATTTTATTCTCTATTATTCAAATAAATAAACTTATACATGAAAAATGTAGATAAAAATATATAGAAAAATACAAAATTGACTTCAAACAAAAATAATGTACAATGTACCTTTTATACTCAAAATAATAAGTCAAAACCCAAATTTCCCATACCCATGTCTTCTTCATATTAACTCAACATGCACAAAAATCACTTTAATTATATATAACTTTTAATAAGCTATTTAAATAATGTTGTTTCATTTCATTTGGAGTCAAAATGCAAAATTAAGTTTTGGACCCCTATTGTATAATGTACTTGAATATTTATTCTTTACCATTTTCATTATATTTTTATAATTTTTTAAATATTATTTATAATATATGTACATATTTAGATTAGAATAAAACTATAAAAAATATTAAAATTAAAATAGTACATCAAAATACATAAATGAATATACAATACTTATGTTTATATATTAAGTATATATATGTTTATTTAAGCATACAAAATATATCAGAAAAATATAATAAAAATATATTTACGTGTATTTAAATAAGTTATAAATATATAAATTATTTGTATAAAATTATAGTTTCAAAAATACAAAATAAAATTAAAAGATTCAAAACATGGTTCAATATACCTATAAATACACTTGTAAAAAGTGACTTCTAGTAAATTAACCCATAAAATAAAAAAAAAGTGATTAAATACTACATAGAATTACAAATATGTTTTATTTTACACCCTAAAACTAATTAATTCATTCAATTTATTATCGATTTTACCAATAATTTTCCCCTCAGAATTATCTGGTTCGTCCACGTGGACCAACAAGATGCTAACTCTAGTTGACTAGAGTCAACTCCCCTGCCTCCAGCCGCCGGGCGTGTCAGACGTCATTCAATCTGCCTTCTCCCAACTTCCCCATTTGATTCTTTGATTTTCTCTTCTCGATTCCTCATGAAAAACCTTCTGCAATCTTCCCTCAATCACGCCAACACTTTTCAAGGTCAAAGATGCATCGATTCCTGCACAAACCCTAATTGCAAAAAGACCCTCATTGTTGTCCATAAATAATCCTCCTCGCCTCCATTCTCCGGTTGATCCTTCTTAGAGCCATAGAACCCCTCATCTCGTATGTGTGTGTAGGTGTGCTCTTGGTGACAGAGAGAGTGTCCCCCGAGGTTGAGGCGGCGTGTGGAGGAGAGGAAGTGGTCCACGATGGAGGTCTGGTGACACCTCTGCTCCCTGGGCCCCCATGTATGAGTTACGCCTTTTCCTTACATTTTTAGGTCGATTCATCTTTAGGTTTTACTTTCGTGCATTTTGTTTCGCCTTTAGATCATTAGAATAGCTTAAATCTAAAAATTAAAACTCAACGAAGCTCCAAAGTCCGCCCATGTTCCAACGTGATCTCGATTATGACTGACCCCTATTCTCACCCCATTCGCTTCCCCTGCACTTCTCCTACACCCCATGCACCTCCAATCAACTTGATCCCTACGAGATCAGGATTTGGGTGCTCCACCTCTATCATTCACTGGAGCACCTCCTCCCTCCATCATCTCACAACCATTCCACCCTGCCAATGGGTGGAGGCAGTTTTCTCTCGATCATGTTATCTTTTTGTATAGATACCTAGAACTAAAGATCCCAGCTATGGGCTAATTGGATTCAAATACAGATCCTCTAGAGCTTTAACCTTCACAGACTAGCCAATACCCCTTCAATGAGTTCTAACCCTGTCGAAATCCCCTAGGACCTACATGCCACTTGGGAGAACGTGTAGAAAATCGAAGGAGCCTTGAAGACCGTCGGAGGAGCGAGAACTAGTTGTTCGAAGCTTGTTTGAAGATTGTTCTTCCATGTTCTTTAGGGAGAGAAGTAGTCATTGAATCTGCCCTCTGCTCCAATTTTGATCGTGGTTGTTCGATCACCGCCCACTTCATCCATCTAATGGAATTCCATATCTGATCAGGACCGTAGATCGGCAAAATGTCATTACACAAGGAGCACTTGCCACGTGTTTAAGTCAAATATCTGCGACCGTTCGATTTATAACCCCCATTCTTTTTGTGTTTTATTATTTATTATTTAATCATCCATTTTTCATTGTAAATACTTTTTTCAAATTTGCAAATGAACCCCTGGAGTTTTTGCATATTACCCTTCGGCCTAATGTAGCTCACCTCATGTGTTATCCCATATGAGATGGGCATTTTGCATGTATACTCTCACAGGTTTTTGTATTTAAGTTTAGTCCTTAAACATTTAATATTAATTGTAATACTTTGGGTATTTTGCAGAAATAAGCTTGCCTTTATTTTTAATTACAAAAATACCCATACTAGTTTATAAACATTTGTGGTTGTTTTCTATTATTAAAAATACCATCCATTTTCCAAAAATTATGCAAAAATAGGGTTAGATGACTGCTAGCATGTACTTCTACGCCACATAATTATTTTACCATTTTAGAATTTTATTTTTTATTAAAAATCAAAAGGGTACGTTTATTGCCAAAAACATATATAACCCTTTTTTGAAATATTACAAAAAAATGAAATTTTGTTTATTATATTATTTTACAACTTCTGACTAAAAATCCCTAAAAAGAGAAAAAACAAAAATATTGAAAATTAAAAGCTCAAAAATCCTTTATAAAAAAATAAAAAAATCAAACATTTCAAAAATATTCATTTATATTTCTAAATACTTTGTATATTATATATTATATGTTAGATATTATTTGGAGAGATTTGAAACTTTTTGCTATTTTCATCTTCAAATCAATTCAGACTATTTATTTAATCTCTTTTTTGGGATATTTTTTGTTTAAAAATATATAAAAATTAACAGAAATATCTAAAAATTACGAAACATTATAAAATATTTAAAATACAAACCATTTTATTTTGCACTTTTTATTTTTTGTTGTATTTATAAATCTATTATAATATATTGTATATATATTTATATATATGTATATAATCCTATATTATAAATAAAAAAGAAAACAAAAAAATATAAAAATTAAATCCATAAAAAATATAAAATTAAAAACGCACACCAAAAAGAAATAAAAAGACAAGAAAGAGGACCAATTTTGGATCCAATTATCTAATCTACCATTTTCTCCCAGTGTTTGTCCCTCTACATGCTTGCATTACTCATACATTTTGTAGAGTTAAATAAAAAAATTTTAACTTCACATTTATTTTGTTTTTCATTGTTATATTTTATTTGTGGGTTAATTGTTGTCCGAATCAGGGATTTGTGAGTGATCGCCTCAGCGACACTCTATCTTCACTTTTTAGTGAGGATATTTTTAGACCCCCGTAAATCCATGTTCAACAAATGGCGTCGTTGCTAGGGAGTAACGCTGCATAGATTGTGTTCTTTATTTGTTCCTTCTTGTCTCCTTGTTTGTCTTCATTTCTTTATTTGTTATTTTATTTGATATTATTTTTTAAGTGTTCTGACCTCTTCATCTATTTGATCTTGTAGCGAGGTATTGCTACGTGAGGGAGGACTTCTTAGGAGGACATGTGCACCTGAGCAAGGCAGAGCTAACTTTCTGACTTAGCTGCTAGGAGAGAGAAGCAAGGACATACTTAGGAAATTTTTAAAAGGAGTCTACTTGTTATTTTATTTTTTTTATTATTTTTAATTTAAAATGAGAGATAGAGAGAGACATTTTTATTATGATAGGTAGACTCTCTGGATACTTCTATTTTACGAGGTCCACTACCTGAGTGATTGTTCACTTGTGGGCCTCATCGGTTTTGTCGTTTTTTCATCGCTTTTATTTTTCTTTATTTTTCAACTTTATTTTTATTTATTGTGTAGTTCTAGGATTTGCTTGTCTATAGATTAAGGTCCAAAGCCTTAATTAAATTGAATGTACCTATAGACTCGTGCTTGGACTTAGTTAAATATAATTGTTAATTATTTGGATTTGAGACCGCATGCCATGAGAAACCTCACACAATCTTGTAGGACCCATTGTGGTGGGTATCGAGAGGTTTTCAAGATCAGACCTTAGGTTTCTTTTCTATATAATTAGCATCTTGTTCTTCACGCTAATAGCATATTCTATTCTAGGATGATTTCATCGGCTTGCATTGCATATAGGGTAGGTTTCAATTTTGTTTAGCATTCTTACATGAATATAGATAGAGGCAAGGTGAGCATTTCTATTTAGCATTCATCATGGTTTTTGCCTTGCATTGCTTTTCCGACTCTCTCCCTCTTATTTTGATCATCCACGATTCTAAAGGAATTGATCTCTCATTAGGTTCGTGCATTTTCATTAAAATATAAAAAAGTGAACCAATAAAATTGGGACTGCTAGCATTACTCCACCCTAAAATCAAAAAGAAAAATCTTTATCTTGGGGAGAATAATCCCCTCATTGTATTGTTGTTTTATTCTTGATATGTACACAGTAAAGATTAGTGCCCCAATCCCAAGCCTAACTACGTGATTGTACAATTTTTAGTGAAATTCCCTCTCTAAAATTTGAAAAGATAAAAAGACCAAACTCCCACGGTCATCATTGTGTTGAATTGGTGAATTTAGGGGTTTGTTTTGTGTATAGTTATTTGTGTTTGTTTGTGTGCATACTCGATCTTCTCTGTGCATTTGTGCCTTTTTCTCGCATCTCTTGACTTGACTATCATGCTCTCCCCATCCCTTGTGTTTTAGAGATGGGTGATTGGAGTGATTTGTATCTAAACTTTGTAGATCCCTCGTACCCTCCAATCAGTCCACCATTATTTTTCTAAGAGGACTTTGCTCCTGATTTTTCTTTTTGTACAAATCCGCCTCAACCAGAGTTTCAGGCCTCAGACTTTTACCCACTATCACTATCACATTGCTCACCATCTCACCCACCATAGACTGGCCTGTTCAAGTTGCCTCTCATGGATTCCACTCTTGACAACTTGACCCAGATGATGGAGCAAATGAAGAAGAGGATTGATGACCTTACTAGTATAAATAAGAGCCACAATGCCCTTCACCATCTGCTAATATGTATCCATTTGAGGACACCTATGAGAGATTGTAATCACCTAAAATACGAAAAATGAGGAAATTTTAATAATACAAAAAGAGTGAGGGAGACACATAGTAGAGTCGGCTTATGAGGAGAGAGCACCCATGCCGGATCCTATAACCACACACACATACACCACAATTCCCACCTTTGTCCCCAAGGATGACACTGTACATACTGCTCTTAGTCATCCTTGTATAGATGATGATTCTAATCTCCTCCCTTGTATGGAAGAGATTCAAAACCTTAAAAAATGTTGACTAAACCAGAAGTGGTGGCAGCTATTTATGAGATCATTGAGGCCTCACTTTGTCAGGCCATGAACCGAATATCTACACCCACACTTAAAAAGAGAAAGCGATGATGCAGATCTAAGCGACACATTTTGACCATGGCCACTGCCTATGCCATCACTCACTGTCCACACACTAGGAAAGGGAACAATGTTGCACCTCTTGTAAGATGTACAATTACTGACTATTTGTGTGATCACACTCTCGTTTGTGGTGCTTCAATCAATATAATAACCTTCTCATTGGTACAGTCTCTTCATCTAGGGCCTCTTAAGAAAACGAGGATGAGTTGCCAGTTTGTTGATGGATCAATAAAGAGGCTGAAAGGTATTCTAGAAAATGTTGTCATTTAGATTCAGGGCATGAGCTTCAATATTGACTTTGTTGTAGTGCCAATGGAGACCTCCACCCTTGTGGAGCATCCTCCAATCATCTTAAGATGGATTTTCTCGCCTCTGCGAGAGCCGTTATTGATTATAGATCTAGAGAGATTCGCTTTCGTTCTGTTGATAAGAGCAATGTGTTGATCACCGCACCCACCATTGACCAAAGACCCGCATATGACAAAAGCATTCATATGTTAGCCAACCCCGAGAACTATAACCTTGATGTTGATATTAGAGATTTTTGCTTTATATCGAATGATTTTGAGATCTGAGAATTCCTATCCATGGAGGAAGGATCGGAAAGCATAGACCTTGGTGTTCCCCCTTCTGATGAGTGGCGATGTATTGATGACATCCACGGTATTTACACTATAGATAATTTAGAGCGGAGGGCAGAGACTGCACAAGTTGAATTTGACCTTACTACTTTCATCAAGGAATTTGGACCTTCTAGTTCTGAAATAGTAGAGACTTCCCAGGTCGAACATGATCATGCTACTTCCAATAACTAGTTCGTGCTTTTCCACTTTAAGATTGTTGAGGATCTCATCAGGTCGATCTGATAGGTTTGTGTCTACTGATGACCTCAATATTATGCACTTTGTGGGATCACATAATAAGGTCCACTTTCTACCTTCTTGATCTCTGTGCATCCACCTCTTTGTATATATGCTTTCGTTTTATTTCTCTCCATCTACCACTTTTTCTCATCCACTCATTCCGTGTGTTTTTCCTTGCTTAGGGCGTACTTTGTCCTGAGTATAGGGGAGGTGGATGAGTTAAGTGTTCTTTCTTCATTATTTCATCACTTCTATTGTTTCTTATACTTAGGATTCTTTTATCCTACGTATAGGGGAGTGATGTGTACATTCATCCAATGTTTTTTTCTTTTTATCAATTTCGTTTTATTTATCCCCTCCACTATCTCCTCTTCTGAGGATATTTCTACCTATACTTAGGGATATATTATCCTAAGTATAGGGGAAGACAGACTAAGTTGTGATTTGTTTATTCCCACCCTCGACCTTTCCTTCATGTAGATACAACATGCTATACTTAAGATTATTTCATCCTAAATATAGGGTTGGACGGTCGACTTCTCATTCATTCATTACTTCATTCTTTCATTCTTTCTTCTGTCGTTGTATTCTAGGCTTTTCTATACTCAGTATGAGTTATATCTTCTTTTTTCTCTCTGATCTATGAGGACATAGCTCAAACTAAGTAAAGGAAGTCGTATATACTCCATATATACTTTAACCATAACTCGTACTTTGTATTTTCAATAAGAATGGTTTAAATAGAATCAATTAACTATAAATCCTATTCTTCTATAAAACACATTAAAATTATTTATACATATCGATTAATAAATCGGGGGAAAATTTTTTGCAAAATGTTTGAAAAATAGTTTGAAAATCTTTTTAAAAAAACTTTTTAGAACTATTTGGAAAATATTTTGTAAAATATTTTCAACCTTTATAAAAATGTTTTGTTTGTAAAAATTTTTTCCTTTATGTGAAATAAAAATATTCTGAAAATCTATTTGCAAATGTTTGGAAAATGCTTGCAAAATTTTTTTGAAAAAATATATATATATTGTCGAAAATCTTTGCAAAAAGGGTTTTCAAATTTTGTAAAATGTTTGTAAAAATTATTTATCAAATTAATTTGCAAGATAAAATTTTAAAAATGTTTGCAAAAAATATTTTCAAAATATTTTGAGAACCATGTACACAACTCAGGCAAATAAAGATTCTTTACAAACATGTAAATACCTTGTGTAAATCCTTCACACCAATTCTTAAAAATAATAAAAATCACCCCCATGTGATTATATGTACAAGTTTCCTTTTTCTAAAATGTTTTTATTTTGAAAAAACCCTACAATTTTCAAAATAAAAAATCTATAAAAAAATGTAAAAAAATCCTAAAAACATTTGTAAAAATCTTTCAAATTGCATAAAAAATTGCAAAAACTTTACAAAAATCCATAAAAAGTTTAAAACAAGAAAATTACATCACAAAAATATTTTCCTTGCATTGTACATAGTATTTGTATTTTTTGGATTTAGATTAATAATTAAACAAGTCTAAGTAAATATGAAGATTAGAGCTTAGTTGGACATTAATCCACTTAATCACAAGAACCTTATAGGAATTGGAATTGAGTCACTTCATGTCTATTATACTTAATTCTTTGAGACCATGAGCCTTGGTTCAGTGTCATATTGACTTCCTAAGTAGAATATTTCGGAGCACACGTATGATTCTTGTTGATAATGACCTAGTTTGCTTACCTGCACCTTACACTTTGCTCACCTCTATTGAAGAGGTAGAGGGTTGGATTTGTCGGCATGAGACACAAGCCAATCAAAACATTGAAAGTCACACATTCATGGCCATTATACCCCAACCCAATCCAGTAGCGACAAGGTCTAAAGACAAAAGTTGTATATTGCAATAAAGCTTCAAAATAGGGATAGTCTACTATCTCAAGAGGAAAAAAATCCTTATGCAAATGTCGTTGTGTAGTATTCAAAAAAATGCAACAGAAAGTTCAAAAAAGTGGACAGGTCTGAATGAAAATAAAATACATGTCGGAGTATGTATACATTTGTATAGCCAATAAGAAAGCTTGAGCTTCAAAGTCATATTCATGTGAGCATGCAGTCGGATGACTTGGCTACATTGGCCAAGCATCCCAAGATAGATAGCTACACTGGCTACCGTCCATTCTTCTCTCTACCTCCTCCTCTTTCGCTAGTTGCACTTGAACTTAGAAGGGAATACCCCGCTTCTCGAGAAAAGAGTTGCTGGATTGGGGAATTAGGGTCACCATATTGAAGACGGATGTCTTTTACCGCTTCTGCCAAGGAGAGCTACACATCACACACACTATCCAAGATAGATTAATAATCATAAGGTTTGCATATGAGTCATTCAATGCGTCGGTCTCGTAGGAGCTCATATTCCTCATTCCCACATCTCGGAAAGTTGACTTGTTCTGATCTGGCTTTTGAAAAGACATAAATGGAGTTTTGCGATTTTCAAATGTTGTTGTATTTCAAATCTGATTCCCAATAAGATTCCGACAAAACCTAAATGTTTGAAGGTTCGACTAACCTCCAAACTTTGATTTTGTGAAGACAAGTTTAATAATTAAAATTAATCCAAGTTCTTTCATTTCTTTTCTTTTTTTTATTTTCTATACTTATTGCGTAAATATTTGCTATGGACTAGCAAAGGAAAGTATGGGGGTGATGAATCACCATTTCATCACCTTTATTCTTTCATTTTGGCTTTTAAATCGTAATTAAATGCATGCGATTATCATTATTTTTCATTAATTAACATCCATTATTTATTGTATAGTTATTGTATATAATACATTGTTTAAAGCCAAAATAAAAGAATAAAGAAAAGAAAATAAAAAATTTTGAAATGTCAAAGGTATTTTATGATCGTAAATCTCGAGACCTAGGCATCGTGATGACTAGGTTGACAAGGAATAAAGTAAAGGGAGATGAGGGTCAAAAACACAATAAAAACCCTAAATTTTGTTCTTCAATAATGCATTTTTGGGACCCATTTTATTCCTTATTATTTATCCATCAAATAAATAAACTTTATACATGAAAGTTATAGATAAAAATATATAGAAAAATACAAAATTGATTTCACATAAAAATGACATACATTGTATAAAAATACTTTTTATACTAAAAAAAGACAAAACCCAAACTTCCCATGCTCATATCTTCTCCGTATGAACTCAAATTGCAACAAAAACCCCTTTAATTTTATGAAATGTTTAGTAAGATATTTAATGAAGATGGTTTCATTTAATTTGGAGCCAAGATGCAAAAGTTAGATTTGGGCCCCTAGTGTACAATATACTTGAATATTGTTTTCATTTTATTTATTCTTTATATTTTTATAATTTTGTAAATAATATTTACAATATATGTAAATATTTAGAATAGAATAAAACTATAAAAAATAATAAAATAAAATAGTACATCAAAATACATATATGAATATACAATACTTATGCCTATATATCAAGTATATATATTTATTTAAGCATACAAAATACATCAGAAAAATATAATAAAATTATATTTAAGTATATTTAAATATTTTATAAATATATAAATTATGTGTATAAACTAATAGAATCGAAAATACAAAATAAAAATAAAATCAACCCATGAAAATAAATAAAATTAGTGATTAAATACTACATAAAATTACAAACATTTTTTATTTAACACCCTAAATTAATTATATCTTTATTGATTTATTACCGATTTTACCAATAAATTTTGCCTCGGAATTTTCTGGTTGGTCCACATGGACCAACCAGAAGCCAACCCTATGAGTCAACTCCCCAGCCTCCAGTCGTGTAGTGTGTCAGATATCATTCAACCCATCTTCTCCCAACTTCTCCATTTGATTCTTAGATTTTCTCTTCTCGGTTCATTCACAAAAAACCTTCTACAATCTTCCCTCAATCACACCAACACTTTTTCAAGGTCGAAGATTAATCGATTTATGCAAAAACCCTGATAGAATAAGGACCCTCATTGTTTTTTTATAAATAATCCTCCTCACCTCCCTTCTTTGTTTAATCCTTCTTCGAGCCCTAGAAACCTTCATCTCGTGTGTGTGTGTGTGTGTGTGTGTGTGTGTGCGTACGCGCACGCGCACGTGCTTCCGATGATAGAGAGAGTGACCCCTGAGGTCGAGGCGGCGTTAGGAGGAGGGGAGGTGGTCCATAGTGGAGCTCCAGCAACACCTCTACTCCCTGGCACCCTAGGTATGAGTTGTGCCTTTTCTTTACATTTTTAGGTAGATTTATCCTTAGGTTTAACTTTCTTGCATTTTATTTCACCTTTAGATCATTAGAATAAATTAAATCTAAAAATCAAAATTTGTCGGAGCACTAAGCTTCGGCCTTGTTCCATTGCGATCTTGAATGTGACCAACCCCCATTCTTACCCAATTGGATTCCCTTTTTCTTCCCCTATGCTCCATGTACTTGTTGTCAACCTGATCCCTACGGTATCAAGATTTGGGTGATTGATGAGCTCGAAAATCACCTCTTTAATCATCAATAATTGTAGTATAAGAGACGATCTTCGATTCAACAAAAACCACAATCTTTGAATGTTGTGGAAAATTTTTCTTGGCAAGTCTACCACGATCGAATACAGGAACACAAGACCCTTCATCTATTTATCGAAAATTATTATTTAATTCAAGAGTGAGTATTTTCTAGTCTTAGGTCTTGCATTGTACACAAAATACGAGTACAATGCCATGCATGGAAGACATGCAAATTTTATTTTATTTTTCTATGCAATTATAAGATGATGAATGAATGATATGCATGTACTAAATTAATTGACGCAAATAAATGTATACAGACAAAGATATACGAATATGCCCTAGTTTATTCAAATCTATGAGCATTAAATTAAGGGTAGATTTCAGCGCCAAATCGACCATTAAAGATGAATAATGGCATTTAAAATCGAAGCGTACGGAACACTGTAGATAATCAAAATTTATCTCCATAAATTAAGTGAGAAATAAAGAAATTAATCATGACATTATAAAGATAATGAAGAGAGCGTCGAAAT
Source organism: Ottelia alismoides (assembly GCA_037367405.1). Taxonomy (NCBI): domain Eukaryota; kingdom Viridiplantae; phylum Streptophyta; class Magnoliopsida; order Alismatales; family Hydrocharitaceae; genus Ottelia; species Ottelia alismoides. The sequence continues at coordinate 1,661,354 of JAZKJV010003691.1, read as the reverse complement.
GAAACTGAAATCACTCAAATTGGATTTAATATGCTCTAGATATGAAAGAAATAATGTAAGGGCATAAATGTAATAAAAATGCAAGGAAGATAAAGATAAATAATCACAACCGAATGATATTTATCTTTTTTGCGCATAGGGGCATACCTGTAATTATCAAATCTCAGCAGGGTCTCCATGTAAAATACCCAGGTATACACATGAGGCACGTGCCTATAGACCAAATTGTAATTTATGAGACTTCTGGGGTCTACACTGCAAGTTACCCAACCCCTCATGTGTCATGCATGCGCGGGGCTAGGTTCGGGAGACGACCTAGGCTCGGGCGGCACGTGGCGTATCTGGGTAGCTTCAGCTCTTGGCTTGGTGTCTCCGAGCCTGCAAGTTCGGTGGCGCTATGTAGCTCAATCTGGGTCATTGGATGGCTGCTGAGAGGTGCCATTTAATGGTGCATGTGCTTCTCCTCGATCGGGGGAGAGGTAGCGTAATTGGAACTCCGACGACCTTGCCAGAGCTCCGCTAGGCTCCCCAGTCTTCCTTGAGGGTCGCCGGAGCTGCATTGAGTCCTGGCGAGGATGGTTGACCGCAGAGGAATCTCTAGGGTAACTATAGATGGCTGCCAATGGAGCATCACTGGAAACAAGGCCCGAGATAAGAGAAGAAGCTCGTTGTCCGTCCATTGAAGTTCCTGCAAGGTGTTAGTTGTATCCGAAGCATACTCGTGAAGTGTGGGGGGCTTGTGAGGCGTGTGAATGACCTGGTCCAGGCGGAAACGGGGGAGGTCCAATTCTTCTTCTCCGGCAAAGCAAAGAGGAAGTGGAGTGAGGTGGTTGAGGGTATGGAGAGGGGAAGGGGATGAGTGGATGGTCTAGCAAAGGTGAGAGATGGATGGCAGAGCTCAGGGCTTGGTCTAGAGGAGGTGAGGTGTGTCGTTTGCGGTGGAATAAAAGGAAGAATATGAAAGATAAGTGAGGCAAAAGAGTACCTCATCAGAAGGGAAAATTAGCAGAGGAGGCATGTGTTGATGTTCCATTGGAACCTCGGGGTCGTCGCCCAGCGTGTGCAGCCGGTGCATGGAGCTCGACGGTGCCTGGGGGCTGCCTCTACATGGTCGGAGAGGCCATGGATCTCACCGGGGGCCATGGGTCATCATTGCTTCGACAGCCTCCTCCGTTGTCACCGAAGTGTAGAGGAGGCTGGGCCTAAGCCCCTTGGATGGTAGATAAGGAAGACGAGGGCTGGAGCTTTGGTTAAATAGGTGGAGGAAGTGGGCATTATTGGTGAGGGTTGAAGGTTTCGCAATGGTTGAAATGAAGGTGTGGAGTTATGGAGGGAGGCGTTGAAGGTAGCACGAAAAAGTAGGATGATAGGACTACATGGCAGTGATGTTAATGTTAGCCATGTGAGCCTGAGGCGAACCATTCTTACGATAAATGTTATTGTAATACATGATTTATCAATAAAACTTATTGATTCTTTTCATTCACTACATGAGATTAATTGAATGAATGCAATATAAGGTCCCTCCGTACAATTAGGGTTATGTACCATGGCCATCTTGATAATCATACAATTTTTTATTCATTAATTGAATCATAGAGGCTGGTGCTTGGATGAATATCGAAGGAGTTAGATTGAGGACTCATCAAGCACCGTCAAATGATAATTAAGAGATGATCTCTAGCCTTAGTAGGAGATGGCAATCCTTTTTCATTAAGGTTGATATCTGACCAACCTCTTAATGTAGGTCCCCTACATGGGAATAGTGATTCAGAGGTGTCAGATTAGTTAGGCCAAAGGGTTGACTTAACAAGATTGAGATAACCTAAGTGTTATGTTGAATACTGTCACAATATAGGCACACATCCTCTGACCAGAGACAGATGTGTTACTATATGTCTGAGTGTGTATATTTGGCAGACAAATAGGTTGATGACATAGCCAAGGTCAATACACCGGCGAGATGGTGTGCATGTAAGGGCATATGTGTAATACGATCTCTCAAAGGGATCATACAGGTGCACTTGTGAACCGGAAGACATGAGATCACTCATGAGGTATTGGGACCGATCAAATTTCATGCATGATCGTCGTGCTTTGGAAGCATGACAAGAATTTGAAGGTATGATATATACTTTGGGAAAGCATATGATCGATACCGATTTCCAATGACCAAGATTGAGAAACTTAATGGTAATACCCTGAAGATGACAGTATAAATTGATCTATATATTTGGGTTTATCATAGGTATTCCAGTATGCAGGATGTACAAGTATTAGAAATACTTGAGGGCGATGTGATCATGAACAATTGTATAATCATGACACTTCCATTCTGAGGGAGTGATGAAATAGGTTTGGATTTTAGTGACTCCTCTGAGTAGAGAAGTAATCTAATCTTGGTCCAAGTGTTGGACATTGATCTGAATAGGATTCAGATGCAATAAGAAGATTAGATTTATGGTCTTGATTTAATCAAGCATCTATGAGAGTACCATGAGATCTGGATTTGAGATGTGATCTCAATATCCAAGTCACTATACGTGGAACAATACAATCACATTGTCCTTATCTCCAAGTATCAGCGGAGAAAGCGCATTATTCTTGAAAGGGTTCAAGAATAATGCCATTGTTGAATTGTATCTAAGCATTGAGAAATGGATAATTAAATGTTATTTAATTATCTCGAATGTTGTGAATTTGATTCAGATTATTGGGAGACATGAATGATGAACCAATATAATTAAATGTGATTTAGTTATTATAGATAAGAATAATGTGATCCAATTATTAATAATATCTTATAAATGAGATTTATAATGTATTAGAGAGAGATTATTAAGATTTATATTTGTTGATTAATTATTGATGTGAATTGGATTCACAACGGATAATTAATTGAAAATGTAAATCACATTTTATTTCGGGTTGTGAATGTGATTCACAAATTTCCAATAGTAAGATTGAAATATTCTCAAAATAATTATGAATTATTTTGTTAGAATATTTTACAACAAGTGTTGTTGTAAAATTATGCATATTTACCAGGAATAATGCAATCTCACAAGATTGCATGAGATTGCATGGAGATTCCACCCTTCCATATTGGAAGGGTGAACGGTCACCAATTCCTACATGGAAAGGGTGGTTATCCACTCTATATGGAGGGATGTAATCTCAATCCTAAAGTCTCCGTGTATGCTTGATTTAATTTAGGATTAAATTTTATTGATTTATCAAATAAATTTAATCTAAATTAAATTAATTGTTGTTGTGTTTTTACCAACAACATCGTGTCCATGGAAAGAAGCGCAAATCAATCCCATCCATTGATTTTGTGTAGTCCATGGATTGAGGTCCATGGACTCCCAAAATCCTATATAAGGAGAGGCACCCTTGCCCTTCGAAGAGGTTAAGAACTTCATAACAATCTCTCTCCTCTCTCTTCATTCACACGCTTTCTCTTCCTCTCTCTCCATTAGTGGTCGTCCACCTAACCCTAGAGAGAAGAAGAATTCGTCGTCGCTCCACCGTGGTGCCGGTGCATAAACGACTCTTGGTTCTCCATCTTCTTTGGTGTTCCTCGCTCACAAAGAAGACGCCCGATATTGTGCAATAAGATCAGGAGTTCCCTTGCTTGGATCAACATCTTAGATTGTGAGGATCACGCGACTCATCCCCGCGCTCGTAAGCATCTCCTCTGAAGATCGAACTTGAGACAGGAGGTCTCTTTTCGTATAGGCTTGATCGCAACTATGTTATAAGAGGTATTCCTTTATCTATGGTGTGGTATAGATGAAAGAATCTGAGAATCATTCTTGGATCATATGGTTTCATCGCATAAAAAAATTTAAATTCTATTGCATTGAACAACTAGTGCAACTAGTCGTTCTCGATCGTATATTATACGATCCTCATGCTTCCGTGATGTGCTTAAGGATTATTTCATATCCTTCAAGTGGTATCAGAGCCTTAGGTCGGAGATTTTGGATACAATCCATAAACCTAGAAAGACTTGGGTTCGTTAGGGTTTGCGAAAGTTTTATCGCATTTCATTTTCGCATCTCTGTTAATGAATAACTTCGGTCCTCTTTCATATGTTTAAAAACAAAATAATCTCTTTTATTTTTTCTCCATTAAATAAAGAAACCGTGGGATCTGAGTCTGCTTAATTGGATTTCATTTACTTAAGACATGATCATTTTAATGAACATATATCCACTGTTTCAGGGACTGTGAATCTTAACGTAATTAAGGGGTTAATTACTGTTCTAAAATGCCTTGAAATACATGCTAATTACTTAGGTTCTGTTGTAAATCAAATTAGCAAACTTTGGAAACTTTTACGTAATTTGAATTTAAATTGTTTGAGATATGTTAATTTTAGTAAGTGGGGGTCACGCTAAAAATTACATTCATAATCAAGAACCATGTGATTGTCAATTAGTGAAATTAATAGTTAATTTACTGAAATAATTATGGAAAATAATTGAGAACATTTAGTGATAATTATTTCCTTAATTGACGTTTCCTTAACCTTAACTAATAATTGATTAGATTTGATCTAGATCACAATTAGTTACACAATCAACAAACAAACTTGCTTGAATAGGATTGGGAATTTGTTTACAAATTTCCTTATAATCAAAATGGTTTTGACTATTACTATATGGTATAACTTCGGTTGAAAAATTAATGAACATCTCAAGTACACAATGACCAATTTGGCATTATCCTTTCCTGAGATGGATATGGTGTCTAGTCGGGGAGCATTGGGGTAGCAGGTTGCACCGTGTGCAGTCTGTCCCACTCTTGTCGGTACTAGCCATGACAGCGGGTAGGGACTCAATAATGCTGGAGAGATCAAGGTGTATTTTTATAATCATTAAAATTTGAATAATACATACTTTGATATTATACCATACTTTCAAGTAACAATCAAGTTTGTTGATTAAATCGGATTGATAATTGATTTAATATGATTGTATCGTTATATCCAATTGAAAACTCTATTATGAATAGATATATATATATATATATTTCCCTTGGAAGAATTAATTATATGAATATGATTCATGATAATTAATCAAATTTTGAATATGAGGTGGAGCATCACGTAAGTGACATCCATGGTCTCCCATCAAGGCAAAGGGTTCTGTCGCCATATATTATATGTAGGAGACGCATGTCTGAAGTGATAGCTCATGTATACAATTCATTTAGATCGGGTTCTTTGCTTCTTGAAAGAGTAAAGTCATATATGTAGTGACCCCAATATCGGATCTTGTATTATTGGGGTGATATTGGATTGTGTAGCATGTTGACAGTTGGTTCAATTAACAACAGGTCAACATCACCTTAAGGGTGATGGGCCCGGGTTTTAAAGACTGAATTGGGAAATGCAAGTTGGACTTGCAAGGCGGAATGTGTTCCCGCTTCTCTTTATTGGAGTTACAATTTCTCATATTATTGGGATGAGACAAAGATAAAGAGGAGATTCCAGTTCTTGCTTGAGATATAGCGGTAAGTATATCTCTTTCTTTGAAAGTGAATAAGGGAATGAACTTTCAAAGTTGAAAAGGTAGGACTAATTTGATTTAAAGTTCCTTAATCAAATGTTTTAAAATGAATGATTTATATATTATAATATAGCGCATTATTAATTTTAGAAAATGAAGTCCATGAACCCTCTGAGCAGGCTCCTGGAGGTCAATTAGTTGACCGAACCAAATCATTCGGATTGGATCCAAAATTTGGATCTTGTACTTTCTGCTGAAAGCATTTCCTATGTGTTATCCAAGGACAAGCTTGCAGACCCAAAGGCTCTGGAAGATATCAAATATAATAGAAAATATGATGAAAATCATAATCTGGCAAGGTGCTACATTCTTGGTTCATTATCCAATGTGCTTCAGAAGCAGCATGTGGAGATGAACCATTGCCAAGAGATTATGATGAATCTAAAAGATATGTTCGGTGATGTAAATCGTACAGAACATTATAATATAATGAGAGAACTTATTCGCTGCAAGATGCGGGAAGGGACCTCTGTTAGAGAACATGTACTCAAAATGTTTGGGTACCTCTCTAAACTAAAAACCCTGGGAGCCTTCATGGATTCTGACATGTAGGCTGATTTCATCTTGTTGTCGCTCCCTCAGTCTTTCAACAAATTTGTAGTCACGTTCCACATGAGCAAAGTTGATTACACTATCATCGGGTTGTTAGCTGCATTAAAGTCTGCTGAAGATGTAATAAGGAAGGATGGCCCCTCTGCCAGTGCAATGGTTGCTCAGGTCAAAGGAAAGCACGGTCGGAAGAAAGGTTCTCAGAAGGGTCCGGCCCAGAAGAGAAAGAAGAGTCAAGGTATTGGCTCATCTTCTGGTCATCCACTTTGATAGCGTTGAAGAAAATCGATGTTTGTCACCACTGGAGAAGCCAGGGCACTGAAGGCGTAACTGCCCAGAATAGCTGAAGTCGGTCGACAAAGTTAAAGGCCTTGCAGGTATGAAATCTACTTTCATCATTGAAACTAGCTTTCTCGTTGGACGAGAAGAAAGTTGGGTTGTTGATTCTGATGCTTCTGTTCATGTATGCAATGTGTTGCATCTATTTCAGGAAACTAGGAATCTCGAAGAAGGGGGGATAGTCATCCAGATGGGATCTGATGCAAATGTTGCAATAGTCGTCGTCAGAACCTACAGACTATCATTATTTAGTGGAAGAGTCCTAGTACGTAAAGAGTATCTGTATGTACCTGAAGTTAGAAGGAAATTAATATATATGTATCTAAGCTTGTTAGAAGTAGATATTCATTCCTTTTCTGTAATAAACTTACCATAAGTCATTATGATAAACATATTGCGGATGGTATTTTAACTTCTGGTGGACTGCATGAATTGTGCATTGATGAACATGTCATGAATGTTACTAACACTAGTAATAATAAAACCCTAAAATATCCAGGGAGAATGCAAATCATTCGAATATGATTTGGCATGAAAGGCTTGGTAATTTATCTGTTGATAGGATCAATAAGTTGATAAAGGATGGACCCTTCTATTTTCTATAGGTTCAATATCTACCTACCTGCGGACATTGTATTCGAGGTAAGATGACTAGGATGCCTTTTCGCAACAAGGTTACATGATGCAAAGGTATTCTTGACCTAATACATACTGATGTATGAGGTCCCTTCAGTACCGCGACTCGAAATAGATATCGATATTATTTGAAATTTATTGATGACCATTCGTGATACAGGTTTATTTTCCTGCTACGTCAGAAATCTGAAACCTTTGAAAAGTTCAAAGAGTTCAAGGCTATGGTTGAGAACTAAACCGATAGAAGATTAAACGGAATCAATCTAACCGAGGTGGCGAGTACCTCTTAGATGAATTCAAGGAATACCTTAAAGAGAATGGAATTGGAATTCCTCATAAGATATCCGTGGTTTAAAACCCCAATTTAAGTCTAGTCTAGAAGAGTGGAAGGGTAGGAGAGTCTCCAATCTCACTCCTCCTAGAACCCCCAACTTAATGGCGTTGCTAAAAGATGCAACAAGACCATCATGGACATGGTTCGTTCAATGATGAGCAAAGCACATTTACCTCTTAGTTTCTTGGGATATGCAGTAGAGACTGCAATAAATATCCTAAACAAGATTCCTAGCAAATCTGTGCCTAAGACTCCTCATGAGCTCTGGTATGGAACCAAACCTAGTATTAATCACTTGAGGGTTTGTGGTTACTTGGTCCATGTGAAGAACGTGGACGCAAGTAATCTAGATACTCGCTCTCATTAGTGTTACTTCATTGGGTATGGTAACGATGGTATTGGTTACCAACTTTATGATCCTGAGACCCAGAAGTTTTTCATTTCTAAAGATGTAAAATTTATGGAGAATGACTTCCTTAAAGGTCAAGATAAAAATGAAGTTGAGGAACTCATTGAATCCCCTGACGATTCTGATCCTTCCTGAATCAGAAATTGAAGAAATGAATGAAGATGAAACACGCATACCTCTTCGAAGGAGTTCGAGGGTGGTTGCACCACCTGAAGGGTGAGGATTCCATGTGTAAAGTGAATCTGACAATGATCCCGCCTCATTTGATGATGAAATACCCACGAATCATGACATGGATAGATGGAGCAATGAAGTCAGAAATTGACTCCATGCATAAGAATGGTGTATAGACCCTAGAGGATCCACCTAAAGGGGTAAAGCCCATAGGGTGTAAATGGATCTTCAAGAGAAAGAGGACCTAATGGGAAAGTAGAGACTTTCAAAATATAGCTCGTGGCCAAAGGCTACACACAAAGAGAAGGCATCGACTACGATGAGACGTTCTCTCCTATGGCTATGCTTAAGTCCATCAGGACACTGCTAGCTATAGTTGCATCTCTTGACTACGACATCTGGCAGATGGACATCAAGACGGCTTTCCTCAATGGATACTTCAAGGAGGATATCTATATGGAGCAGCCCGAGGGCTTCATAATTGAGGATGGCAATCTATGGAATCAAACAAGCTTCTTGTAGTTGGAACATCAAATTTGACGAAACCATAAAGCATTGTGATTTTGTGCAGAATCCTGATGAACCTTGTGTGTATAAGAAGCTCAGCGGGAGCACCATTGTGTTCATCGTGCTTTACATAGATGACATCCTTATCATTGGGAATGATACAGGGATGATGACTAGTGTGAAGATTTGGCTATCCCATACCTTCGAGATGAAAGATCTTGGAGAAGCTCCTTACATCTTAGGCTTGAAGTTGTTCAGAAATCGAGAAAAGAGGATATTAGGATTATCACAACATGAATACATTAAGAATATTCTTGAACGTTTCTGTATGGATAGTTTCAAGAAAGGTTTCCTACCCTTAAGACATGGTATCCACATGTCTAAAGGGATGGCTCCTCAAAGTGTTGAGGAAAAGGAGGCAATGGTTGGATGCCCTTATGCATCAACCGTAGGAAGCTTAATGTACGCCATGATGTGTACTAGGCCAGGCATCTGCCATGCAGTGGGAGTGGTAAGTCATTACCAATCCTACTATGGAGAGCAATACTGAAATGCAGTGAAGAACATTTTTAAATACTTAAGATGGATGCAAGATTACATCTTAGTCTATGGAGATGGTGATCTCCAAGTCTTGGTATATACATATTCATGATCTCCAAGTCTTGGTATATACATATTCATACTTCCAGTCGGATAACGATGATCGAAGTCGACATCAGAGTTTGTGTTCCTATTGAACGGTGGTGTTGTGAGCTGGAGAAGCAAGAAGCAGGAGACTACAGCTGATTCAACAACATAAGCCGAATATATTTTCGCATCAGATGCTGCAAAAGAGGCGGTGTGGTTGCACAAGTTCATTATAGAACTTGGCGTAGTTTCCTCTGATACTCCCATCCCGTTACTCTACGATAACACGGGAGCCATTGCCCAGGCGACAGAACCCAGATGGCATCAAAAGATCAAGCACATGGAAAGGAAATACCACATCATTCGGGAGATTCAAAAGCATGGTGATATCGTCATCACAAAGGTGGCCTCTATCGATAATGTTGTTGATCCTCTTACCAAACCACTGACACAGAAGATTTTCGACTGGCATGTAATGAGTATGGATTTAAGGATTGTTCCAGAATGGTTCTGAGGACTAGTAGGAGATTGTTAGCCATGTGAGCCCAAGGCGAACCATTCTTACAATAAATGTTATTGTAATACATGATTTATCAATAAAAGTTATTGATTCTTGTCACTCCCTTTCTGAGATTAATTGAATGAATGAACTATAAGGTCCCTCTGTACAATTAGGGTTATGTACCATGGCTGTCTTGATAATCATACAGTTGTTGATTCACTAATTGAATCATAGAGGTTGGTGCTTAGATGAATATCTAAGGAGTTAGATTAAGGATTCATCAGGCACCGTCAAAGGATTATTAAGAGATGATCTCCAGCCTGAGTAGGAGATGGCAATCCTTTCTCATTAAGGCTGATATCTGACCAACCTCTTGATGCATGTCCTCTACATGGGAATAGTGATTCGGAGATGTCAGATTAGTTAGGCCAAAGGGTTGACTTAACGATATCGAGATAACCTAAGTCTTGTGTTGAATACTGTCACAATATAGGTACACATCCTATGACCAGAGACAGATGTGTTACTATATGTCTGAGTATGTACATTTGGCAGATCGATAGGTTGATGACCTAACCAAGGTCAATACACCGGCGAGATGGTGTGCATGTAAGGGCATAAGAGTAATACAATCTCTCAAAGGGATCATACAGGTTCACTTGTGAACCCGAAGACATGAGCTCACTCATGAGGTATTGGGACCGATCAAAGTTCATGCATGGTCGTCGTGCTTTTGAAGCATGATAGGAATTTGAAGGTATGATATATGCTTTAGGAAATCATATGATCGATATCGATTCCCAGTGACCAAGATTGAGAAACTTGATGATAATACCCTGAAGATGACAGTATAAATTGATCTATATCTTTGGGTTTATCAGAGGTCTTCCAGTATGCAGGATGTACAGGTATTAGGAATACCTGAGGGTATTGTGATCATAAACGATTGTATAACCATGACGCTTCCATTCTAAGGGAGTGATGAAATAGGTTTGGATTTTAGTGACTCCTCTCAGTAGAGAAGTAATTTGATCTTGATCCATGTGTTGGCCATTGATCTGAATAAGATTAAGATGCAATAAGAAGATTAGATTTACAGTCTTGATTTAATCAAGCATCAATGAAAGATCCATGAGATATAGAGTTGAGATGTGATCTCAATATCCAAGTCACTATATGTGGAACAATACAATAGCCTTGTCCTTATCTCCAAGTATCAACGGAGAAAGCGTGTTATTCTTGAAAGGATTCAAGAATAATTCCATTGTGGAATTGTATCTAACATTGAGAAATAGATCATTAAATGTAATTTAATTGTCTTGAATGTTGTGAATTTGATTCACATTATTGGGATGCATGAATGATCATCTAATATAATTAAATGTTATTTAGTTATTATGGATAAGAATAATGTGGATACCAATATCCAATTATTCATAATATGTTATAAATGAGATTTATAATGTATGAGAGAGAGCTTATTATGATTTATATTTGTTGATTAATTATTGATGTCAATTGGATTCACATTGGATAATTAATTGAAAATGTAAATCACATTTTACTTTGGAGTGTGAATGTGATTTGCAAATTCCCAATGGCAAGATTGAAATATTCTCACAATAATTAAGAATTAATTTTGTAGAATATTTTACAACAAGTGTTATTGTAAAATCATGGAGATTTCCAAGGAATAATGCAATCTCACAAGATTGCATGAGATTGTATGGAGATTCCACCCTTCCATATTGGAAGGATGGACGGCCACCAATTCCTATATGGAAAGGGTTGTCGCCCACTCTATATGGAGGTATGTAATCTCCATCCTAAAATCTCCATATGCTTGATTTGATTTAGGATTAAATTGTATTAGTTTATCAAATGAATTTAATCTAGATTAAATTAATTGTTGTCGTATTTTTACCATGATTTTAAAAAACTGAACCAAACCGACCGGTTGAACCGGTTAAACCAAGAACCAGAGGAAAAATGATCCAACCACCCGATTTTTATTCAGAAAATAAAAACCAGCCAAAATCCGATTGGACCGCTTAAACCCGGTTGAACTAATTGAATCAAACTATCGGTTCAACCATCCATTTTTTGATAAAAAAATTTATTTCCAATAAGCTATACAAACTTTTTCAGAAATATTCATAATCTAGTCTCATTCTGACCCATATTATAGTACCCCATTTATCTCTTCTCCTTCACATGTGTCAATGACTCATCATCGCTTGTCCATTCATTCCATATGAACATGGCCTATCTCTTCCCACATTGTGTTTGAGGTTGTCTACTTATAACAATAATGAAAGAAGAAGAAGCTGACATAGCCATACTATGAGAAACAACAAATGAACAACACTTATCATTAATTTTAAAATTACATCACATATATGTTTGTATACAAATTTTAGGAATTATTATTATGTACTTTCAAGTTTTTTTAAGAACATTTATACCCCTAACTTTTAAGTAATTTCACTTGTGCTCCTACATTTTCTTAAAAAAAATCACATTATCATCCTTATATTTGTATAAAATGGGAGCACAAATGTACTAATAAAAGCTTACTACTATTTATTTTTTAAAAATGTAGGGGGTACATGTTATTATATTGAAAATAGGGGTATAGGTGTTATTAGAAAAACTTGGAAGGATAAGAGTAAACAAATTCTCGAAAGATATGATGTAACATTTTTCATATTTATTTGTATGATATATCGATCTAACTCAGTTCAACCCGGTTGAATCACACGAACCAAACCAACAATACAACGGTTCGGTCTTTTTTGATTTCTTTGAACTGCTGGCGTCATCACCTGTTCGACAGGTCGGTCCCATTGGTATGATATAAAGACTAAAAACCTATACATACCCAGTTTTATGTCCGGTTCGGTTTTTAAAACCTTGGTTTTTACCAACAACATCTTGGCCATTGAAAGAAGCACAAATCAATCTCATCCATTGATTATGTGTAGTCCATGGATTGTGATCCATGGACTCCCAAAATCCTACATAAGGAGAGGCACCCCTTGCCCTTCGAAGAGGTTAAGAACTTCACAACAATCTCTCTCCTCTCTCTTTATTCACATGCCCTCTATTCCTCCCTCTCTCCATTGGTAGCCATCCACCTAACCCTAGAGAGAAGAATTCGTCGTCGCTCCACTATGGTGTCAGTGCATCAACGAGTCTTGGTTCTCCATCTTCTTTGGTGTGCCTCTCTCATGAAGATGTTCGATCTCGTGCGACGAGATCAGGAGTTCCCTTGCTTGGATCAACATCATGGATTGCGAGGATCACGCGGCTTATCCCCGCACTCGCAACCGTCTCCTCTGAAGATCGGACTTGAGATATGAGGTCTCTTTTCATAGAGGTTTCATGGCAACCACGCTACAAGAGGTATTCCTTTATCTATGATGTGGTTTAAATGAAATGATCTTAGAATCATTCTTGGATCATGTGGTTTCATCGCATAAAAAAATTTAAATTCCGTTGCATTGAATAACTAGTGCGACTAGTCGTTCTCGATCGTATATGATACGATCCTCACGCTTCTATGATGTGCTTAAGGATTATTTCATATCCTTCAGTTAGGACAAGGAGAGGATGTGGAGGGTGATGGCAAAAATGGAAGGGTGTAGGGTGTTGTGAGGCATAACGGGCAGAGAGGGGGTTATAGAGGTAGACAACAGGTTTTGGACTATTGGATCTTGTGATCCAACAGCCCTTATTAGGGCACGAATGAAGGGTGTGGATCAGATATGAGGATATGATCTAGTATCTAGGAAGTAGGCATGGGTTAACTGTTAGGATGAGATATGGGGATCTCATCCAATGGTAGGGGTAATGTGGGTGACGTGGACTATGGTTAGCCATTGGATCAGGAGGAGATCTGTGGCTGAGGTTGAGGCGCAAAGATATGGCGAAGATGTGATCTGCAGAAGAGGATCGAATGGCTGTGAGCGAAGGGGAGAGGAACAAGACAGATGAAGGCGCTTGGAAGAGATCATATGGCCAGAAGAGAGGCAGGGGGCACAAGAAGAAGCGGCCACATGGCGGCTCCAGAGAGCACCATGCACCCACTCCAGAAAATTCGAAAAGAAGGAAAATACAGAAAAATCGAAAAGAAATGGAGGGAAGAAAAATTTTAAAAAAAAGTCAAAACATGAAAGTTGTAGATCTTGATGAGATCTACAAGATTCATGTTGGATAAAAAGTCAAAAGATGCCCATTGTACAAAAGTATATTTTTGCAAGTATTTTTAATGGGTTAAAAATACTGCTTTTGAGAATTTTGTATTTTTTATTTCTATTAAAGGTTAAGAAAAATATAGACAAAAAATTAATCTAATTTTTACGGGTTATTAATATAATATAAAAATAATAAAAAGATTAATAATTAAATACAAATAGGTTAGCAAATACAGGTTAACATATACATATAGGTCTATTCTTAAAGATGCAAAATTAATGAAGATTTATCAGGAAGTTCTTATTAATTGAGGATAAAAGCAAAGAATAATGATGATCCGAGATGGATTCATCAGTGACCCACCTCCATCATTCGTTGGAGCACCTCCACCATCCATCATCTCGCCACCATTCCACCCTGCTAACAGGTCAAGGCAGTTTGCCCTTAACCATGTTATCTTTCTGTACAGGTACCTTGAGCAAAAGAGCCTAGTTGTGGGCTAATTGGATTTAATTATAGATCCCCTGAAGCTTTGACCTTTACCGACCATTAAGGACCCCTCCGACGGGTCCTGGCCCTTTCTAAAGCCTCTAGAAGTTGCATACCACTCTAGAGAACGTGTAGAGCACCTGAGTAGCCTCGAAGGCTGTCGGAGGATCGAAGCTCGCATGAAAAATATTTTTCCCTATTCTTGAGGGAGAGGTATAGCCATTGGATCCTCCCTCTGCTCTAGTTTTGAAAATGGTCGTTCGATCACTGCCCTCTTCACCTGTCTAATGGAATTCCATATCTGATCTTGACCGTAGATCAGTGGAGCGTTATCGCACAAGGAGCATCTGCCATGTGTTTAAGTCAACAATCCGCGATCATTTGATCTGTGTATGTTGGGGTAAATTTCATACCCCGTTCTTTCGTGTTTTAATATTTAATATTTAATATTTAATCTTCCATTTGCCATTGTAAATATTTTGTCAAATTTGCATATGAACTCCTGGAGTTGTTTCATATTACACTTCGATCCAGTTCAGCTTCGTTCGCGTGTCATCCCACGTGAGTTGGGCATTTTACATGTATACCCTCGTGGGTTTTTGTATTTATGTTTAGTCCTTAAACTGCTAATATTAGTTGTAATATTTTGGGGATCTTGCATAAACAACCATGTCTTTATTATTAATCAAAAATACCCTTCTGGTTCATTAATTTTTGTGATTGTTTTCTATTTATTAAAAATACATATGTGCTCCAAAATTTTATAAAAATAGGTTAGATGCACGTTAGCATGTACTTTCACGACATAAAATTATTTTTGCAGTATAGAAAATCAAAAACAAAAAATATAAAAATTAATCCCTAAAAATATAAAATTAAAAACCCACACCAAAAAGAAAAAAAGACAAGAAAGGGGACAAATTTTGGATTCAATTGCCCAATATACCATTTGCTCCTTGTGTTCGACACTCTACATACTTGCACAATACACATATTTGTAGAGTTAAATAAAATAAATTTTAACTCTATATTTATTTTTCTTTTCATTGTCATATTTTATGTGTGGGTTAATTATCGAAATCAGGGATTCGTGAGCGGTCGCCTCAGCGACAATCTATCTTCGCTTTTTAGTGAGGATATTTTAAGACCCTCGTAAATTCTTGTTCAACAACGGGACCTTATATAGTTAAGGAATGGTATAGTAATGATAGTGTAGAGATAGTAGATCTCATAGATAATGCACCTTCCTTCTTTTCAAATGACAGTTGTTGAAGCACTTTATAGAATCCAAAGAACGGCAGACTCAAGTTGAGGTGATTGACTTCATATCAATTGACTCACTTGCAGATATTTCTGATACAACATGAAGTCGCGGCATAAAGATTAAGATCTGCTAAGATTCAGTATTTTGCATATTCATTTATTTTTTTTACTAACATTGCCTCTATTCTTTTAGAATATGGATTCTTCTTTTTTTATTTTCTTACTCCTAACTTAGGCTATTGAGAGCCTAAGTATATGGGGAACCCAGCCCTATTTATGTATATCCTTCTCGGTTATCTTTCAATATCTCAAAGATATGTCTATCCTTCGTTCATTATATATACTTAGGCTATTTTTAGCCTAAGTATAGGGGAGCCGACTCCCTGTTATTTTTAGATATCTGCTTCTATTCCTTTATACCCAGTTTCTATGTCCTCGGCCCTACACTTAGGCTATTTAAAGCCTAAGTATTGGTCTAGCCAGCTTTCTTGTCCTTGTATTATTTTTCCTCTTTATGCTTAGTACGAGTTATGTCTTTCATTTCAATTTGTGCTGTGAGGACATAGCACAAGCTAAGTATAGCATGGTGTGTGTGTGTTGCATATATACTCTTATTCGTAGCTCGTTGCATATTTATTATGGGATATGGGTATGTAGATTTAAAAATATTTGTAAAAATGGCTTGCAAAATATTTGGAAAATTTACATTTATTTTGCATGATTTGAAAAAAAATTGTACATTATTTTAAAAAGGGTACAAATTATTTTAACATAATAGATATTCTTTTTCTCCATATAATTACATATTCTTCATAAATATATATAATAATAAAATAAAAATAAATCCTTATTTCAACTTCTCAAGAGAAGTATTATTTTGTGAACGGGTGCATTGGATGTAATGGTTACTTTTTGAACTGTAGGAGTCTTTTAGGTTATAAAAGGTTGCCTACTATTAGTCCCTTGCAGAGTAAATCATGGAAGATAGTTTAGATGTGAACTTCATATTTTGGAAGGTCAAATTGATAAAGAGTTCCCTAAAAAGAGTTATGCCTATTGAGGAAGATAATCTGATGTTAAAAGAGTTGGATATGGAGGAGCTTGCACCATTTCTTAAGGATATCCAAAAACCTGAAGATCGTGTTTATTGTAAGTTAGGTCATCCTCATATGTCTAGGAGAACACATAGATTTATTGCAGAAGAAAAGGTTTGTTACATCTTCCAGATATTTTAGAAATTTATTGTCTTGCAAAGTATAGATAGTACTTTTGGGGAAGAATGGCATCATTCGAGGCATTTCATGTTTCAAGTTAATGAGGATCTTTCCTATGTTGATTCTAAGGTTTACTTTGTGAGGAGGAAGCAAGTTAAGCATAAGGTTGCTTGTGATTTTAAACCCCATGGATTCAAGTGTGATGCTTAAGGTTGAGAAGCTAGAGTTTGGTAGTGTTATGTTGGTACCCATGTGTTGTTCTTGTAATGTTTGTTAATTCCTTTATGTTGCGATGTTTTAGTTTATTTATGTGGTGTTTTGTCTATACATGTTCTTGATTTTTATTAATAAAAAATCTTCTAATTAAATTTTTCTAAACTACTAACTTACTAACTTTTGAATCGGTGTTTCCCTGACACTTCAATATTTACACAATGCTTGTTGAGATTCATAACTCTTGGTTTATGAGGTCCAGAAATTTAGAGTTAAATTATCTTAACTATTAGGGTCTTATATTTAATAATTCATACTTCTCTAGTTAGAAAGATTTGTATGATGTATTGCATATTTAAACTTATCCTTAAAGAATATGATCAACACTCATTTGCACGACAACATTCATGATGAGATGAGATGAGATGAGATTTCACTTGAAGAATTAGGATTGGAGATTTGAGTTTGGACTTGATTCTATGATGCTTGAGGATGGGATAAATTAATGAAGGCTTCATAAAACCTGGGTGTCAGCATCTTAGAACTTGGTTCTTGTACTATTCTCTTGATATTTACCTAAGTGCCAAGGTGTAATGAAATCATTTAATATCGTTGATCGATGTGTGCCAATTCTTTGGTAAACGCATTGGAGCTAGCATACACACACATACACACGCGCGTGCACATGCACAGAGATATATATAGGGGGCCTTTCAAATAGAACATGGTCCTTCCATGTGTAAAGAAGGCCAACGATCTGGGTCATCAGATTCAAATCCAACGGTACATTCAATTTTATTGCCCAAAAGGGTATTTGGTCATCCTTTTTTCAATAATTATGCATATAATTTAATATTTCAAAATACAAAATTTAGCTAGATCTAAATTTTTTTCACAATATCATATTTAAATAATATCCAATTTTACGTTGCACGATATTACGTGAGGTAAATGTTTGTATCCTCAACTGATTTTTTGTAGAATCAGTGGTTGCTTTTGTTTTGCATGTTTTTTTGTAGAATCCGTGATTGATTCAAAATTCATAAGTTATTTGTAAACTTTATATGGTTCTTTGTAAAATACAATTCATATTAGCAATTAATGCATACTTCTTTGTAGCGATTATATGGTTTTTTATAGAATAAATTTATATTGTTCTTTGTAAAAATACTGTAGACATTCACACTAATTCGAAAAGTCAAATACAAACAATATATGTATAATACTCATCCACAATTTGTAATGCACATCCAAAATGTGTAATACACGTCAAATGTACAAGATATATAAAAATTACATTTGTCATTCGCACCAAATTATATGGTTTTTTAAGTCGCTCACTTCTGCTTTATCGATGATGTCGCCAATGACATCGTGAACTGCTCCATGTCGATATTGAAGATGGAGATGAAGGGGCGAAGAACTTCATGTCGGCCACGCGTAGTTGTCTACATGAGTACAAAGATAACAACAAGATCCACTCCATGTCGACGTTAAAGATGTAGATGAAGGGGGCGAAGAACCCCATGCTGACCATGTCAACCGTGAAGACGAAGATGGAGACTATCGATATCAAATATCCAAGCAAATTCAATACTTCCACAAAAAAGATGGGAACAAAAATCATATTGGACTCTAGATTTTGAAAAAAACTAATGGACCAAAAGATAGACATAAACCACGGATTAAAATTTACCCAAAGGTGAATGCCTTTCCCGGTTAAACTATCTTTATTCAAAATTCGAAAACAGGGGGACTTCCTGTTGTCAACAATGAGCCATATAAATTTGGACTATTTGAACCTGGTTCGATCAGTTCGAGTAGAGTGCTTTCTAAAATCTCTAATATCAGGTCGACGAGGAACTATGAATGGAACGTGCATAGAAAATGCAGCAGAAATCTCTTGCAATTAATGGGAAGATCCGATGCAATCTCGAGAAAACACTACAATACATTTTGGCAAACCAAGTCGCACAAGAAACTGCAATAAATACGACCACGATTGTAGTAAAAACACTGGTGCAATGTACGTCTAGTGGGAGAGAATTTAGATGGAGACAAAAGACACCAACTGCATCTGTCGAAACCAGCAACCCCACTTCACGAAAGGTCTATAAGAATCCATACCCAGTAAGGACGATGTTTGATGATTTGAGACGTCGCTTCCAATGCCTGCGTACAGGTAACATCGTCCGCTTTTGCACTGATCCCATTGCATTGTCGTTCACTATCCAATCCTTTCCTACCACTTATACCACTCCAAAGGGAAACAAACCTCCTCGCCAAACATGGACCTCATGGAGAGCTCATGGAGACAAGCGACGAGCGGCGGCGGAGATGATCGACGGTCGACGTCTTCCTCTTCCTCTCATTTTTCTGTGCATGTGAGATTATGCAACGAATGGAAAGATGAGAGAGATTAATGAGATATTTTAGACGTTTGTGTGAGATTTTTGGATAAATTAGGAGAGAGATTAATGAGAAGATAAATTAAGTTGTTACATACTACATTTAGATAATGAACAATGACTAAAATGGGTTTTTGGTTAGTTAAATAATAATTACAATATGCTATTAATAACAACCGACAGATTGAATATAGATGCATAGGATCATTGGCCTTCCTTAAGAATGGAAGGACCATGTCTCATTTGAAAGATATCATATATATATATATATATATATATGAAATGATGATGGTGAAATGAAAATCTCAAGCATTACAATGTAAAAAATCAAAAGAGCTTACACAAATGACGAATGCTCTTAAACTTTTAAGTGTCCATTTGGACCAAAATCTTATGCTTTTTTTAGTCAGGCTAGTATATACCTCAAAACGGGATATGATAATGATACAAGTCTGGGTGTCTAAGTTATCTTAGATACTCAAAATAGATGCACCCTAGTGCATTCCTAGGAAAACAAGTACATACGACCCAACCTATTTTGACAGACATACTGATTGGCAACAAAAATATATTCTGTTAAGTTAATAAGGCACTTGAGAGATACCTTGTTCCAATGAGAGGAAGATAAGAATTGACACGAACATAATTCTCACCATCATCTGGCCATCCATCTACACTGGTTAAGTCCTACAAAGTAAAGAGACGGTGGATTAAAGCAAGACTAGATTTATTCCCAAGTATTGAGGTTTGGGTCCTTAGGAGAGTCCCATGTATTGGAATCTTGGTTGACATCTTGACTCAATTCTTGTGAATGTAGTCAATACATTAAGTCTTATCTCTTATGTATATGTATTATCAGAGAATATGATGATTAGATAAGTTGAATTCCTTTTGATTAAGATCGAGTTTAACTCAAAGTTTTATGATCTTTAAAACCAAGTGTCCTGGATTGATTAAGCATTGTTTCTTCACACGCGCATGTCAAGTAATTCACTAATTTATTCTTTATTTATTATCTCGAGGACAAGCTTAGCTTAACTAGGGGGTGATAAATCCCTGATTTATCAGCTTTATTTATTATTATTATCTCTCTTTAAGTATTTCACTAACTTTAATTAAAAATAACTCTAATTAATAAATAATTTGTTGTAAATATTAACCCTAATTATTGTAGATTAAATATTCCTATTATTTTGTTGATATTTTATGTTTTATTATTTAATAAAAGAAGAATAAAATTAGATTAATATTGTACATAAGTAATTTAATATTAAAAAAAATTAAAATCACAAAATAAATAAAAATATAAGTATTTTTAATACTTTAGAATTACTTGCAACTTTTTACTTTGTATGTATGATGTATTTTTCCTTTGAGTTCTACTTGAAAGTTGTAGATCTCATCGAGATCTATAACTTTCATGTTCATCACTTTTTTCTAATTTTACTCCTAATTATTTTATTTACATTTATCAATGATTTATTCTTTTCCCTTTTGTCTGGTTGGGCCATGTAGCCTAACTAGAGCCCGTGACGTATCTGCACCTTGATTACACAGCTGCAGTTCAATCTCCCCTGCTCATTTTTAGACCGCTTGATCAGTTTGATCAAGTACATCTTAGCCATCAAATTGTTCTCAAATTGTGGACGTCCGATCGCATGATCAGACGGTTGAGGTGTATCATCAACCTCCATTCCCACTACCTCCAAGTGTTGCATCTTCACCCACCAACCAATTTCCCCCAAATTCCCTAACTTCTTCGACAGCCATCTCTATCAACCGACGATACCCTGACACAAATCTAATTACCCTCTCCTTCGCCCTACCCTTGACCTCCAAATCCATCTAAACTCCACGCCTGTGTAAGCGGTTGAAACCATCGCCGCTACCATCTTCCAGCAACCACTTCCACTGTAAAACCCTTCTTCCACCACCTTCAGATGTCATCCCGCCACTCTTGACGTCTCGTTCATCCCTCCCTTACTCATGTGACAGTGAGAGTGAGTGCCTATGAGCAACAATAGAGCAGAAACCTCTGGCGAGATCCTTAGTCGCCTGAGACCAAGTCACAACTTATTCTTTGTTGATTGTTCAAGGTCCATGCTTGCCTTCGTGTAGAGTGAAGATTCGAGGTATCCAAACCTCAACACCGACATTCCTTCACCTTCTAATTATTTTCTTCATTTCCCTTTGTTCTAGTTAATCTCTGATATAATTTCTCGACATATTTTCTCATTATTTCTGCAAAGAGTTTAATGGTTAAATTATCCATCTAATCTACTCTCAACTATTGTCGATAATCGCTCATTCTCGCGCATCAAGTCTCCTTCCATGTCCTTTTCTCCACATCTGTGTTCATCATGATCCCATCTTGGTCTTACAAAGATCAGGAAACCGATTAGAGCTCAAGCCTTCCATCTATCATCGAGCCTCCATTTCACTCCCCAATCCTTGCATTATGCTTGGCCTTGTTTGCTAACATCTACAGACTCTATATCTCTTCAATAATTGCAAGAAGGACCTCAGCTCCGATCTCAAGATTTCTCACCAGAGATGCTTCACTGACTGAGTACTTCAGAGGGTATCACTTCCTCTTAACCCTCAAGCTTCATCGCCAGAGCCTGAGGAAGGTGTCCCGATCATCACTGACGTCAGGGCATCAAGGAGGAGTTAATAGTAGGTCACCGGAGTTCTGGCTTACCGTCGCTAGCAGAGGAGGAAAGATTCGTCTTTCGAGAAGCAATAGCCATAGGATTAGATCTTGAAATATAATCAAACGGCTCTTATTTAAAACCAAACCTCATCTGAGCCTTCATTTCAGATCACAGGTAGGGAGCCTCCAAACCTCTTCCGAAGCGTCTCAAACTTCCACAAGCATCCGAGCTACATGAACCCCCCGAGCCTACCACTGCACGTGAGGTTGGAGACATTACCTAGATACCCTGCCACATTTCAAATATTGCATATAAGTCCTCGTCAGGGGTGATTTACACTTTTATCCATGTGGTTTTATGTATTTGCAAATCTGTCCCAATAAGGAACTTTTGTGTATAAATAAAATAATTTTATTACAATTATGCCCCTATATTGTTTCTTTAATATCTTGTGAACTATTGATCAAAACTGAATGAAATCGTTGTCCTTTGAAAGCTCTTTTCATGCTCTTTAATTTATTGTAGTTGATTCATTGTTTTAATTTATAACCCACTCATTAATTTTTATGGAGTTCAATTTGTCTAATCAATCTAATCATTGATTTTAGAATTAAAACAATTTGTGATTGATTTACGCATGGATACCTTTATTTTCATAAAGTTTTAATTAATCTTACAAGTGATTTATTTAATTAGTCAGGAGCATTATTGAATTCTCGTTATTTATTGTAAGATGCATTGTGTCACATATATTATGTTCATGTAATAAAGATGCATGAAATATCTTGAAAATTCATGCATTCTCTATCTATTGTGTTCATTTGACCTAGATCACTATGCAATTGCTTAAATAGATATTTAACTTCCATACTAAATTTATCTAATCAATCTAATGATTGATTTTAGAATTAAAATAATTTGTGATTGATTGACAGATGGACACCTTATTTTCATAATTTTTTAATTAATCTTACAAGTGATTTAATTAATTAATCAGGACCATTATTGAATTCTTGTTATTTATTGTATGATGCATTGTATCACATTTATTATGTTTACGTAATAAAGATGCATAAAATATCTTGAAAAATCATGCATTCTCTATCTATAGCATTCATTTGACCTAGATCACTAGCCAATTGCTTAAATAGATATTTAAGTACTATACTAAATTAGATAATTTTCTGTGTCCTTGTGTTCAGCCATAGACGCTCATAGGATATAAATTAAGCCAAGTCATCTTCATAGATATCTAATTGACTTGATTCTAATCAGTTGCTAATTGATCATACTACAACAAATAATTATTAACACTACCGATTAGCGATTCATCGGTGCAGGCCCACGTTTTGTTGAGCTCAGGCATTCCTCCCCTCACTTAATCCTCATCTCCCAGTTAAACTCGCCCACCCGATAGTGCTTACGCAATTAAGCCCCCCCCCCCACTTAATCCTCTCCTCTCCATTTACTCTTCGTCCGTACTTTGATTATTTCTATATAATCCACCTCCCTCTCAATAATTGATATTTTCCTAATCATCTCAATACATTCTCTTAAGTATACGACAATCCTCGATCATATACTATCAAGTTCCGAGTACCACCAAATGATTGTAACTTGGATTTGTCTCAATTTTACGTAATTCTCAAATTTGATTTTGATTATTATTTTGATTTATAAATTTCATTTTTATGGATTTATACTAACATATTGAAGGAATGAATGAATGTTTTTTTCCCTTTAAAAGCACTTTCTTAATAATAAAATTGTACTAAATTTATCCACTACAATGATGTGAGTGCCCCACCTATCACATAATTCCGGATACGTATTTTGGGAACGTCCGGTGCCAAAGTCAGTGAATGGACAAGTCGTTACACATCTATAAATAGCAAGAGGAGATCTCCGTGGTAGGATCAAAATCAAGCATTCATTCCATTTCCGCAAAACTGCAAGACATAAACTTCTACATTAGGAGAGTCGAGTGTCGTTATCTTAGCATGTACGGAGACTCGAGCATACTTTTGATCCTTAGAATCGTTGATCCTCCTTTCCTCAGGTTGGATCAAGAGATTGAACCACAAGGAAACACAAGACCACGAGTGTTAGGACGAGAGCCATTATCTCTTGAGAAATCGAGAATACAAACATAGAAGAGGGAAGGAAGAGACCTTACCAAATCTTGAAATTTGTCTGGAGTGATGTTTGGAGATGACATCTAGATGAAGTAGGGAGCTATGGTTAGGATTTTAAATAGGAAGAACATGAGGAAGGACTCTTACTGTGAATTCACCAGATGAATGAGAACAGAAGAAGATGATCAGCTACATTACTCCCAGAGAGCCTCCTTACATATTGTAAAATAACTATAACTATTATTATTGCTGACGTCGAACAGATACTCCAGTTTACAAGCGATGAAGCTATATCATGGAAAATCGATCTAGAAATTTAACGTCTACCAGAAAAGAGAAGCCTGCAGGACGGGAGAACCTCTTTGGTGGGACACAGCAACCAAAAATATAAACAATGTAAAAATTTAGAGAGGTGACAACGAACTTGCGGTCTTCCTAACTTTGCATCTAACTGCTGCCTCCTTTCTGCTTGAGGGTTATTTTGTCACCTAAACTGAGTGCGATTCCCTGTGTCTTGCTCCTTATTCGAATGTAACCGCTCAATTTGCCATCTCCCTGCTTCTCGATGCTAACATTTACGAGAGCATCCTCTCCAAACACACTCTTCGCATACAGATTTGCAGCAAGGAAACCACATTCTCCGTCAAGAGCAGATCTGAAGCAAAAGCAGAACAGAAATATTTTTCGTGAGATGCCCTGTTTGGTATAGTTCCATAGAAAATGTTGTACAAGGAAAAAAGCCCTCTTATTGTTTTCCAAGTTCTGATATTTCTTTGTGACAGGAAAACGAATGCTCGTAATTTGTAATAAACGAAACGGAAGCAAAGGTAAAGAAGTGCAGGACAAAAACTATCTAATAGCATTCTCCATTAAAGTCACTCTAAAAGATGGTAGCATTTCTTTCAATGCCATAGTTAATCAATGCAAGGCAAAAAAACATCCCCACTTCAATCCCTTCCCAATTGTCAAAAAACCACAAAAAACATCAGAAACAACTCGTCCAAGGAGAAATCCACCCAGGTGATCCTGGTTATCTGCCAGGCACTTCGCAGTTAAAGAAGAAGCATCTCCTGTCCTACATGCTCCTTACATAAATTACACCTTCATGACCACCTTTTTCTTTCCGATAAGCATGAACTTTTTTAAGAAGCTCCAACCATCTACCATTAGAGATCCACGTAATCATCAATACTCCTCGAAAATTTGAACATGTCTCCCTCACCCGTCAAAGACCCATCATTACAAATTCTGAATGGCATCCTCTCAAAGAAGAAAATCCAACAGACTCTGCCCAAGACTCAGACGGTCCTCACACCAGCCTAGGGGCCTATGCCTCCTCCCAGCAGCTCCTTACCATAGCCCAGTGCTGTTTATCAAGACAAAAGCAGGACTACTTACCACCAAAAAAACTCACTAGTAGGCCAGTACAAGGGAAATGGCCACATCATCGAAGGTTGTGAAGAAAACTGCTGAACCAAGAGACGGATTTCCAAAAGATTTCACCAGAAGCAGACTATAAAAATCGGTCTTCTTCTATAAGTTTAATGTAGCTCAAAAATGACATTGTGGCTTTTTGGGCTCGTGGATTTTCACCCTGCTTTTTTTTTGTTTGCACCCAGTAATGTTGGGCCTGGGTTTCAAACCCACTACTACGAATTTTGGCTGAACACTGTCTGCTTGCTGGTTCTCTCTTTTTGCTTGCTGATGGTCTGACACCTCAGCCATTTTCTGTACTTGGCCAATTCGAAGGCCTTGTGGTTTTCTAGAGGAATGCAATATCAGTTTGCATGCTCAAAAATTGACAATATCGCATCCATATTAGCCTTCCTCGCATACTATAGGCATCATTCAACACAGTGAAGAAAGTATCGTCAACAAAGGCTTTGACTTCAGCAAAGCATTTGGTCAACAAACCACAGCATTGATAGTTCATACAAGTGCTTTACCCAAAGCACAATCAGAAATTGCCCAACAAACACCTATCGAAGACATCAAAGCTAGGTCCCACACCTTCATAACAGAATGTTTCCACACCAAAAAAAACTTTGCATTTATACTCGCCAACCTCCTCGCTGTCCGAAGATAGCCACATAAAAGAGCAGCATTTCATGTCAAATAAGACAACTCCCCCCCCCCCCCCTCAAAAAAAAATGATCTGTCTACCCTCCAACACTTTCACCGCCCCTTTCACTAGAGGTAAAGCACAATAGAGTCCCTAAACATCATGCAAACTGCTGTATATCCCCATCCATCAAATCAAATGCCATGAAGGAACACACCTCCAAGTTCATTTCAATGTATGCACCGCAAATTGATTTCAATGAAAGGACTAAACAAGCTTTTTGGAAGGTTTTGATAAGATTTTACAAGGAATCCCACAAAGAGTGATTTGCATAGGTGGAGATCTTAATGAGCATGTGGGAAAAGATGCTTCATGGTATGCTAGTGTTCATGGAGGACAAGATTTTGGGGGTAGAAATGAAGAGGGAAGAGTCATTTTGAATTTTGTAACGGCATATGATCTTTCCATAGCAAACACTCTCTTCAAGAAGAGGGAGGAGCCTTTAATTACTTATAAGGGTGGCCCAACTAGAACACAGATATATTACTTTGCGTTGAGGAGAAGAGATCGATTGTTTTGTAAAGACTGCAAAGTAATCCCAAGAGAGAGTTTGACAACCCAACATCGCTTGTTAGTCTTGGATGTGCAAATAAAAGGGTTGGTAAAGAAAAGGAGGGTTTCTAAGATCACTAGAACTAGATGGTGGAAACTTCCACTGAAGCAATCGAGCTTCGGGAGAAGGTTTTAGAAGACTTATCTTGGGATTTTAGTGAAAGTGCAAACGAGATTTGAGAGGCAATAGCATATTGTATCCGAAAGGTAGCCAAAGAGATGCTAGGCGAGTCAAATGGAGGAGCTCCAGGTCAAAAGGAAGCTTGGTGATGGAGTGAAGGGGTGCAAGAGAAGCTAAAAATTAAAAGACCATGCTTTAAAGCTATGTCTGAGGATAGAACAGAGGAAACTGTCACAAAGTACAAAATAGCGAAGAAGGAAGCAAAGAAGGCTGTAAGCGAAGCTAAGTCAAAAGCTTATAAAGTTTTGTATAGAAATCTCAACTCTAAGGAGGGCCAAAAGGATATATTCAGGTTGGCCAAAGCAATAGAAAGAAAGACCAAAGACCTTTCTCAAGTTTATTAAAAAAAAGACCTTTCTCAAGTGAGATGCATTAAGGACGAGGAAGGTCATGTGCTTGTTAATCATAAGGATATAGAGACTAGATGGGAGCAGTACTTCCATAAATAGAAGAAAATAGAGAGATCGCTTTAGGTGATCTAGTTAGTAGTGAAAGTTACTTGAACCGTGCAAGCTATATACGGATACAAAGAAAAGAAGTAGATGAGGCTTTGAAAGTTATGAGACCTGGGAAAGGTGTAGGACCGTATGACATCCTTGTACAAGTATGGAGAGTTTTAGGTGAGTGTGGTTTGACTTGGCCTACGAATCTATTCGATGTTATTTGGCAAAGCAAGAAAATTTCTAAAGATTGGAGGAGTATCGTGGTGCCAATTTATAAGAATAAAGGAAATATTCAAATTTGTTCAAATTACAGAGGAATCAAGTTGATGAGTCACATTATGAAAATATGGGAGCGTGTGATCGAAAGAAGGTTGAGGCAAGTTTCCAAAGTAAAAGAAAACCAATTCGGATTCATGCCAGGTCGCTCAACTATTGAAGCCATCTATTTGCTGAGAACAATAGAGATTTATATAGCTTATAGGAAGAACCTCCATATGATCATTATTGATTTGGAGAAGGCTTATGATTCTGTCCCACGAGAGATGTTGTGGAGAGTTTTGGAAAAGAGGCATGTACATGTCCTATATACTAACCTCATTAAGGATATGTATGATAGGCCTTTATCTTGTGTTAGGACTCCGTGTGAGAAGACTGACTATTTTGACATAAAAATTGGTTTACATCAAGGTTCAACTTTGAGTCCATTTCTTTTTACTTTGATTATGGACGATTTGACAAGTCACATTCAGGATGAGTTACATTGGTGTATGTTATTTGCTGATGATATTGTGTTTATTAACGAAACTAGAGATGGAGTAAATGAGAAGTTTGAGGTCAGGAGACATGCATTGGAGACTAACTTCTCAGGAGACATGCATTGGAGACTAAGGGTTCGTTTGGTTGCAGGGTTGGGTTGGCCCAACCCGGGGTACCCCTCCTTCCAAACATCCCAATCCTCCTCACAGTTTACTATTCACAGGGCTATCCCAACCCAACCCTGCCCAACCCTGCAACCAAACGAACCCTAAAAGATTTCGTATAAGTAGGGTTAAGACGGAATATATGGAGTGCACCTTTAATGGAAGCAATGGTGAAGGAATCGAGGTGAAGATAGGTAACGATAATATTTGGAGAGAGATTCTTTTAGATATCTGGGATCTATTTTGCAATATGATGGGGAAATTGATGGAGATTTACTAATAGAATAAATGCAGGCTGGCTAAAGTGGAGAGGAGCTTCTGTTGTTCTCTGTGATAAGAAAATTCCTTTAAAAATTAAAGGAAAGTTTTACAAAGCAATTGTGAGACCTGTTATTCTCTATGTATCTGAATGTTGGCCTGTGAACCATAGACATGTGCAGAAAATGGTTGTAGCAGAAATGAAAATGCTAAGGTGGATGTGTGGACACACACGTAAAGATCGGATTCAGAATGATACAATCAGAAAGAAAGTTGGTTTAGCTTCAATCGAGGATAAGATGTGAGAAAACCACTTAATATGGTTTGGTCATTTGCAAAGAAGATCAGCTGATGCACCAGTTAGGAGATGTGAGTGTTGGGATGTTGAGCTGGCTAAGATAGGGTGAGGATGACCCAAGAAGTACCGGAAAGAGACTATACGAAGGGATCTTAGTTTTTGAATATAAGCCCAAGATTGACCCAAGATAGATCTGAATGGAAGCGAAGAATCCATATAGTCGACCCTACTTAATTGTGGGAAAAGGCCTTCTTCTTGTTGTTGTTGATGTATTTATACATGTAATAATGTGACATGGTTACACGTAGCATATTGCATCTTGGAGTCATCGCTTTTAAATGCAAAAAGAAAATATACATCTTTCTACTATTTGGTTATTTGTTATACAAGTTATAATTTAGAATATCACTTTATTTTCCTTTTTTGGTATATGTACTTTATGTAATTTTGATTTAAGCAATTATTAATTTCAACTTTATAAAATATATCTTCGAGACCATTTAGTGACCCGTATTCGTTTGTTATACAGACGTATCCGAATTACAGCTGTTTGTTTCCATATCCATATTTAAGGATATGGTGAGCAATTTTCAAAATCTTCAAGATAATCATCTCCCGATACATATTCAGATTTTATAATGGATAAGGATATAGTAACCCCTATATCTGTATTCATCTGTTTGCATCCATACTTGTTATTAAAGTATATACAGTTTTGTTTCTTATTACCTTTGTTATGATCTTCTTCCAAAACCCTAGGGGCGTGCTTGAAATTTTGGTAACAATTTCCTCCTGTATAAGGAAGGGCTACCCCACATCAATAAACAATTTATTATTTCCAATTATTCAAAATGGCATCAGGGCACCCATATATGGCCCCCAAGGCACAGCCTCTGAGTTTCTAACTTTCTACACCCCCTCCCCACAATCACGCAAAACCCCAATTCCCAAAATCTCCATTGCCCCTGTGCACATCATCCTTTCTAGGTTCGCATCTCCATTGCCTCGTATCTCAAGGATCGAGTCGAGGTACGTAGGCGTCTTCACCTTCTTCTTGTTGAACGAGAGAGAATAGAGAGAGGGAGAGATGGAGAGAATGAGAGGGGGCTCCCTATGGCGAGGTTGTTCTCGGATGATAATCTTCCTCCCATGTGAGGTAGATCTATATATAGGGGCGTGTTCACCCCTCGCCAAGTCCGCCCCCTCCCCCACGCCCCGGATGTTGCGGTCCTCCTTGCGACCCGGCCACGCCGCAACTGCCGCCCCCCCGGATCGGGCGGCGACGGTTCTTGGCCACTTGGTCAACAACCGTTCTATATCTCCCACTTGACCAAAGTGGTCAAGACATATATACTCCCACTATCCGTGTAGTATATACAAGGAGATTTATCATGTGAGGATCATTATCTATGAAACTTCTTTCTTGACTCAAACATTCCTGAGTCCCATTAAACCAATATGTTTAATATATGTTCCTGCTACTATTCCCTTAGTAAGGGAATCAGCCAACATGTCACTGGTAGGTATGTAGGTTACCGTGATTTCTTGCTTCGCCACTATATCTTGTATATAGTGATATTGGATCTCAATGTGTTTTCCTTTAGAACTATTAGCCCCACTATTGATCAAGCTTATCGCAGCTTGATTGTCACAATACATTTCAATTGGCCCTTTGACCAATTCGAGGCTTAGGTTCTCTAGAAAACGCCTGATCCATACAGCATGAGTGGTGGCCATGCTACATGCAATGTACTCAGCCTCCTGTGTATGTCGAGATACACATCCTTGTTTCTTGCTACCCCAAGAAACGACTGCACCACCAAACACGAATAGATAACCTGATGTGGATTTTCTATCATCCACATCCCCTCCCAAATCAGCATCGGAGTATCCTACTACCTCAAGCGATTCTGCTTGATACACAAGTTTCAGATGTACTGTCCCTTTTAGATATCGAAGAATCCTCTTTACAGCTTCCCAATGTGATGGACCGGGATTGCTTTGATATCTACTGACTAAGCTTACTGGATAAGCTAAATCAGGTCGAGTACACATCATTGCATACATTAAACTTCCTACCGCCTGTGCATATGGTACATCTAAAGGTTTCTGCCCCTTTCCGGGACACTGACTCTTACTGAGTCTTTTTCCCATCACAAGTGGTGTTTGAGCTGGAGTGCTATTCTGCATTCCAAATCTCCTTAATACAGTATGCAAATATCTTTCCTGACTAAGACTCAATGTCCTTGAGTCCCTGTCTCTTGTTATTTGAATTCCAAGAACATAGGATGCTTCGCCCATGTCCTTCATCTCAAATTCATTGCTCAATTTCTGTTTGATTTCATTGAGCAATTGTATGTCATTACCTGCGAGCAGAATGTCATCTACGTACAATGACATGATTGCAAACCTGCTCCCACTCTTCATGACATACACACAGTTATCCAATTTATTTGAAACAAATCCAAATTGAATAACTTTCTCATGAAATTTGAGATACCATTGTCGTGAAGACTGCTTTAAGCCATATAATGACTTTCTTAACCTATAAACCTTTTTCTCCTGACCTTCAACCTGAGATCCATCAGGTTGTCGCATATAAATCTCCTCCCTCAATTCTCCATTAAGGAAGGCTGTCTTCACATCCATTTGGAATAATTCCAAATCCATATATGCGACTATGGCTAAGATCATCCGAATGGATGCAAACTTAGCCACTGGAGAGTAGGTTTCCTGGAAATCTATTCCAGCTTGCTGAGTATAACCCTTGGCAACTAATCTGGCTTTGTATTTATCAACAGTACCGTCAACTCGGTACTTTTTCTTGAATACCCACTTACATCCTATGGATTGCCTACCTTCTGGCAAATCACATAATTCCCAAACACCGTTTCGCTCGATTGAGTCCAACTCATCTCTCATGGCGGCCGACCATGATTCCGACTCAGATGAAGCCATAGCTTCATCAAAAGATATGGGATCTGTACAATCCGCGACATCCTCATCCACGGTGTAGCACGACGCCTCGCATCCATAGAAATGGTAATCTTCCATCCATGCGGGTCGTGTTCTGGGTCTCTTGTTGCCGATTATACTCGTGGGTTGTGTGGGTCCACCCACTTCCTCTAAAGGATCATCATGTTCCATAGGTTCATTCTCTACATTTGGATGATCGATATCATCCTCAAGGTCTTGTCTAATGCTCAAGTCGTCTTCATTGTCTGGTAAGACAATCAGAGGATCTGATTCCTCTACTTCATGCTCCTTTTCTTGATGAATTTCAAGAAAGGTTGCATCACGACTTTCGATCAGACCTTTAGTTTCATGAAAGAACCTATATCCTTTAGAATTCTCACTATATCCAATAAACTTGCATTTTAATGTCCTGAAGTCTAGCTTGTCCCTAAGCTGACTTGGTACCAGAACATGTGCAACACATCCCCATTTCCGGAGATGGCCCAACTCGGGCTTTCTGCCATTCCATATTTCATATGGCGTTGATTCTACGGACTTGGTGGGAATCCTATTCTGTATATAGTTCGCAGTCAACACTGCCTCTCCCCAGAATTGCTTTGAGAGTCCTGAGTGTGAAAGCATACACCTTACTGCATTCATCAAAGTTCGATTCTTTCTTTCTGCTACACCATTCTGCTGTGGTGTATATGGCATTGTAGTCTGCCTACGAATGCCTGCTTGAATGCAATAATCCTCAAAGTCCTTTGAGTTATATTCCCCACCTCTATCTGTCCTAAGAGTTTTGATTGGTTTTCCCAATCTTGTCTCCACTTCCGTCTTATATCTCTTAAATGTTTCAAGTGTTTCCGACTTTCTTCCTAAGAGATAGACATAAGAGAACTTCGAATAGTCATCAATGAATGTTATAAAATATTCCTTATTTCTATGTGTGCTGACGCTTAGTGGTCCACATATGTCTGAATGGATCAAACCTAATAACTCCGTTGACCGAATTCCGGTTGAGAAGGGTTTTCTCGTCATTTTACCGGTCAGACAGTGTTCGCAGGGCAATGTCCTTGCACCTATGATCTTAGGCAACAAATTTGCCTTAATCATTTGATCCATCTTAGAATTTCCTGGATGACCCAGTCGCATGTGCCACAAGTCATAATCAGACAAACAACATAAGGAATAATCAGAAGCAACATTCATTGATTCACTAGAATTTATTACAGGAAGACAGAATAGGTCATGCTCGGGCACAAACTTTCCCATCGCATATACCTTCTTATTCTTGCCTATAGATACACGCTTATTATAAAACCTAACTTCAAAGTCTTTCTTGAGCAGCACTGGGACAGAGATCAGATTCCGGCGTATCCCTGGGGTATACAGTACATCATTCAGTACCATAATGCTATCCCCAAGGTCAAGCATGTATGTCCCAACACCTTCCACGTCTAGGTAGGTGTTGTTCCCCATGAAGATCCTCTGTTCGCCTTTGCTCAGCTCCTTGAAGTCCACCAGGCCCTCCTTCGTCTTCGCGATATGTCTGGTTGCTCCAGAGTCGATCCACCATCCATCACTGTCCGTGATGACAGAGTTGCATTCTACGACAGCCGCGAATTCCATCTTCTTCTTGCCTTTATTTTCAGGTACTTTAGAATTTCCCGGCTTCTTCTTATTGGGGCAATTGACCTTGAAATGGCCATATTTGCCACAACCGTAGCAAGAGCCGCGTGGGTATTTCCCACTCTTTCCCTTGAAATTCGCCTTGGAGGGGCCTAGTCTTTTCTTTGCGTGCACGGCATTTGCTTCTTCTTCCTCCTCGACCTCAAAGATCTCAGCTTTCGATCTTTGTTTGGAGAGGTCCTGCTCAATTGCCAACTGTGCAGGTAGGTCCGTCACGGACTTAATGTTGCCATTCATCCTCAGAGATGTGGCAACCATGTCGAATGATGGAGGGAGACTTCCTAATATGGTTGCGATCTGCATCCTCTCCGGAATCGCGCAATCAGCAGCCGCAAGATCCTTGGCCATCACGATCATCTTATTCACATGCTCGAGGACGCTTTCAGATTCCTTCATTCTACACGAGTTGTACTTGTGTAGAAGAAGCTGGACGCTAACCTCCGATTTGGAGTGGTATTTGTCCTTAACCGCGGTCCAGAGCTCGTAAGCTGATTCGCAGTTCTCGAAGACCCGAATCAGGTTCAGATCCATATGGGTTAGCATAAAACTTCTAGCCCTATTATCTGTTTTCTCCCACTGTTTGCGGGACCTAATTTCATCCACAGTTGGATTCTCAGATAAAGTTGGGCCAGGTTTGTCTATAATGGTGTGTATGCTATCGTGCAACAGGCCATAGTAGATCTTTCTACTCCATAATTCGTAATTGGTACCGTTCAGGTACTCAATTTTCCCTACCTCAGTGGCAATCATCTTGCTTGTCATTTTTGTTGATCTAATGAAATAAATATAAGAATGTTTGAGATTTATAGGTATTTTGCAAAAAAAAACTTTAACGAAGCAGTTGGACAAAGAAAGTAAATTGTATGAGAATAAGTAAAGATTTCAAAAAAAATTTAACAAAAACAACTATTATGTATGGTTAAGTTGAAAGTGAAGCCTTTTGTACAGAGGTTAAGCAATGAGGTTCATCCGACAAAGTGCCTAAAAGTTAATAAGGATGCAGGATTAACAAGTTATACAAAAAAAAACTGCAAGCGTGTTTTAATAAGTAAGTTAACGGTTTATTATAAAAAACTTTTTGACTACAAGGAAACACAATCAATAAATCAAAGATCAATAAAGAAAATGAGATTCCAACAGAGATGCAATATATATACATATATATAATTTAAGCAAAAAAAAATTTATCAACATTTTTTTTAAAAAGATTAAGCAGCCTATATTGTTTGAAGGTAATCAATGGGATTCTTAATAAGATTCAAGTAATTAAGGTAAAAAAAACGGCAATACCACTTAAAAAAACTTGATAATATTACTCTAATTTAACCAACAAAGATATTAACTTCTATCTTAAACTTTAATAAACACATTAAAAACTAAAAGTAACAAGGCTCTTCATCAACCTTTTTTTTAAAAAAAAAAAACTAGATCAATATTGTTTGAGCAACTTAATAGCAACTATAGTCAGCTTTAATCTTAATGCAAAACAAAATAACAAACAATAACAGTTGAATACGTGAGTTAATTAAGCAAAAGTAGCCCTCTTTTTGATAAGGTTTAAAAAAAATTAACTTATCGAACAAAGTGCCTAAAGATATAAGATTATCTAGTTTCACAAAAAAATAATCCTTTCCTCAAGTTTTTAATTTCTAAAAGAACGGCAAGATTGTAAAAAAAACTTCCACTTTAATTTTGATAAATAATCAACGGAACAAACAACAAAAAAAAGGCTGTGAATCAAATTAGCGAGAAAAAAAATTAAAGAGAACAAGTTTTTTTTTATTATTAAAGAGAACCTAAGATGTTAAACAAGTTGGATTTATACGATGGATTTAAACAAGTTGGGTTTCACGTGATCTGTACGATGGCTTAAAGAGAGTGCAAACAACTTTTCCAGTACCGTTGCATTCACGTGATATGTATTCACGTGATATTCAAATATGACAAAAAAAAAAGAACGATGTTACCTCTCCTTAGGGTTTCCTCTCGTTTAGGTTTGGGAAAAAGAAAGTGCTAGCGGCGGCGGACAGGAAAGCTGAAGCCGATCAGCGATCGTAGTCCCGGCGACGCCACCACCAGAGCAGCTCGATGGCGGAGGAACGCAACAGCGACAATGGCTCTGATACCAGTCAAGGATCGAGTCGAGGTACGTAGGCGTCTTCACCTTCTTCTTGTTGAACGAGAGAGAATAGAGAGAGGGAGAGATGGAGAGAATAAGAGGGGGCTCCCTATGGCGAGGTTGTTCTCGGATGATAATCTTCCTCCCATGTGAGGTAGATCTATATATAGGGGCGTGTTCACCCCTCGCCAAGTCCGCCCCCTCCCCCACGCCCCGGATGTTGCGGTCCTCCTTGCGACCCGGCCACGCCGCAACTGCCGCCCCCCTGGATCGGGCGGCGACGGTTCTTGGCCACTTGGTCAACAACCGTTCTACAGTATCTTCTCCAGTGCATCCTCCTAGGTTCTCTCATCAAAATCACATCGTCCTTTCTCCAGTACGCATCTCCATCGCACCGCATCTTCTCCAGTGCATCCTCTCCATCAACACCTGCAGCGCCACCTCCATCAATGTAGTGCCACCTCCATCAACGTCGCCTTCTCCACCTCCACCTTTGCACCTCATCACTGATTATCAACATTAGCGATCAACTCAAACTGATTTCATTCATCGAATAACAAGTAGAAACATCATACAAAAGCAGTGACGCCTTCTCCAACAAGCAATGAGTAACCTAGAAGGTGCATCACCACCTTTTTTGACAATGGATTTCAAGGAATTGATCTCCTGTTTCCAGCAGCAGCCCGGGGTAGATCTCAAGTTTCTAGCATCCGAGAATTTCCAGCACCGTGTTCGCGACAGACTCCGTACTCTTTTGTGCAAATATTCTGGGTAGCAGTGGTATTATCAAAGAAGATTTCAGACTTTCAGTTATCCAAGCCTAGTTCTGCTCTAAGTTTCAATATGGCAAGACATATTTTCATACATTCGTATGCTTGATTGATACCCGTTGCTAGTGCCATGTTTCCCCGTGTATGAGGCTCCAAGAAACACGAAATATGTCTAAACTCTAAAGTAGTAGACTCGGCTACTGACGAAGGGTAAATGAAGAGCCATTTCCATGTCCCAATCACCAAGTTAGATAGTGAAAACTATGTGATATGATCCCAGACACTTCTACAGAATCATTCATGCAAAAGCATTAGATATTACATGATGCATCCGATGATGTCTATTGTCAGCACAAAAACACCCATGCCACACAACTTAGCATCATCACCTCATTTTCAATATAGTGGATTTTATATTGGATACCACTATGATGTGTATTTCACCACCAGTAGATATGTGATATGCACAACATGAGGTCATTGCACTACCAACCACACTTTCCACAGTATCTTTCGTGTTTGATCACCATTGCATCCCAATGGGTCCACAATGTCTATATCGCCACCAATGGTTGACTTATAAAATGGCAACTTTATAAACTTGCTTATATCAGCCCTTCCAGCTTTGAAACTCATATGGTCACAAGTAATCACATCCACACAAGATGGCCATACAATTGCAAGCCACTTTTGCAAAATTGGGCACAGAAAGATGATATGCACAACATCTTCTTTACCATCTTCACAAAATTGGACAAAGTCATGTAAATCAAACTCATCGATGACAAGACATGTAACTTAAACTTCAACATATTTGCTCTTCATATTAGTAAACAATCTAAAGTAGATCTTGGTCTAGAACCTGTGGATAAACCCCTTGGAGTATCGTACGACATGGAAGGAAATATCGTGATATATCGGCGATATCTAGATGAGACCGATATGGGTACCGATATGGAGATAGTTCCTCCTTTTCAGGCATTTCCTTCACAAAAGAGCGTCGATATGGATGATCGGCGATATATCGCTGAAATATCGTATCGATACGATATCAAAACGATATCGAAATCGATATGACCTTCCATGTCGTACGATATCTTAACCATAAAGTCATCCTCTCTCCATCCTAAGCATCCAACAAACTTATCTGTATAAATCCTCGAAAAACATGACAAACGAGGCAAACTCTTGCACCCTTTGGTCTTTAACGGGGAACGCCGGTCAACGTGGACTGCCCCCCTGGTTGGTCCACATAGGTAACCGCATTCTGCTCCAGCATTGCGCTGAAATTGTCATATCCATTGAGAGTGCTGTCATCCTTAGGTTGCCTCTGCTAGCACCCCTTTCCCTCGCGAGTCCTTGAGTTGGAACATGAAATCTCGACCATCACCTTGAAGTTGTCGTTCAACAACTCTGCTTACTCCTCCATGTAAGAAGATGCCCAACGACATAAACACAGAAATTTATTGTGGAATTCATATAATTTGGACAATGAGCATAATTTATATCAGCATATGCTACTAAAATAAAAAATTCCTTTCAAGACATAGTTCCAATTTCGCGAAATTTTGGTTTCGACACCCTACCAAAACCAAAATAGAAATGTCGATAAATACCCTTCCTTTACAAATCTAGGGCGATTTTGGCTGAAACCAACGAAATTTCGTCGAAATTTCGAAATTGTTTAGTTTTTTCACCGTCCCGAAAAAAATCGAAATCGATTAAAACCTTGTTTCAAGAAAAGAAGGCCATTGCTTAGAGCAGACTAAGACTCGCCTAAGTACCACCATTGCTGCATCAGACTGTGTCAGATTTCTCCATGAATTAGTTGATTTTGCCCATCTTATGAGAATATATGTGCACATAATAGTTACTCGAGAACCCAAGCAACCTAATCTTGTAAGCATGCAGCAACCTTGTACTCAGTATGAACAACATAGAAGCCAACAGGCACCCTTGCCTCGCATGTTGTCATGGTTGAACCCGCTGTCACTAAATGGTAATTACAAGACTAGAGAAAGATATGGTTGTGACATCTCTTCGTCCACAACAGCTAAAGTACTAGAAATCTTCACTTCCTCAGATCACACATACATTACCAGTCTAAGGTACCATAGTCCCTTGCAGAAAGCAACCTCCTACAAAAGCCTTTTTCTATCATTCAAAAGTCTATATAATCCACGTACTACAGGATGAGGATCGCTCTCGTGACCTCTACATCCAGAAGACTGGAAAACCCCGATATCTACACGAAGTACAAAAAGCTCTATAAGCTAGAAGCAAATACAAGAATCATATGCCAATTTGTTAACCACCAACACAAACAATAGCAAATCAACAGCCTAGAAGGCAACCTTGTGTATACAGTGCATAGGAATCATCCCTCGGTTATTCATTGCGATGGAAAACAAGTTCATCGTGAAATTCGAGTAAGATATCCTCAGATATGCCTCTACAAAATCCACCTTCCAAAATATCCAAGCCCTAGCAATCTCAAAGGACATCATGGTCAAACAGATGCCTACTGTGTTAACAAGGACTATATCTCTCAACAGGGCCTTCGAGTCCAACACGAAATTGATTGCTTAAGCTACACAAACCTCACAATCCAATGTTAACCCTGCTATAACCTCAACTGAACCTCAGCCAAATGCCTACCACGAGGCACATGCTAACACTGTCCAGATCTGCCAACCTGGCCAACATAGAGTTATCATTGAATGCAGTCGACTGGTCACCACCATCATGAAAAGGACAGAACCCGAACTAGATCGAGATATTGGTCAAAACTCTTCTACTTGTTCAGTCGCAAGTTTCTCCGAGAAGTCTTGGGAAAAAGAATGAAAGTCTTAGTCCTTGAATCCTAGGCTTCCTTATATAAAGGAGAGATCTATGGGTAAATCACATAAGCTGGAAAGAAGAACAGAAAAATAAGAGTAAACAGTACAGAGATATAAATATATAGGGATTTTATCACTTGTGCCCCTCCGAGATATCGCAATATCAGTTATGCCCCTATCTTTTTGGTAATATCGGTTGTGCCCCTTACTTCTTGCTGTTTATCAGTTGTGCCCCTTAGGTTAGTTGTCGTCCATCCACAGTGCAAACGGACGTTAACTTTGAGGACATAAGCGGAATTATTTTTAAAAAAGGGTTCAATGGTCATTTTGACATCATCTTCCTCATCCTCTTCTTCTTCCTCCTCTTCTCCCATCCTCTTCCTCCTCCTCCAACCCCTACTCCTCCCTCTCCGCCCCAGCCTGCCCCAGCTCCTCCCCGAGCTCGCGATTGTCCTGGGCCGCCCCCTCCCCTCCTCCGCGTCGCCCTGTGCTCCACTGGGCCGCCCCCTCCCCTCCCCCACGCTGCCCTGCTCGCCCTCCCCTCCCCGCGCCGCCCCGCGTCCCCTGGGTCGCCCCCTCCCCCGCGCCGCCCTGCTCCTCCTCTCCTCCCGCGCCGCCCCGCGTCCCCTGGGTTGCCCCCTCCGCTCCCCCGTGCCGCCCTGCTCCCCCTCCCCTCCCCGCCCCGTGCTCCCCGCGCCGCTCCCTGCCCCGCCCCGTCCTCTGTTCTCCGCCGCTCTCGCCCCCGAGGCCTCCCCCTCCCTCCGTCGAGGTCCGCCCCGAGCTCCTCCCTCGAGCCCCTCCTTTACCCTTGATTTTGTTCTGACCATAATACCCTTCTTAACCACACCATGGTTTGAATAAACCATGGTTATTTTAATTTTTTGACAGTCAATCTGACGGAAGGGCACAAGTGATGACGGAGAAAGAAGTGAGGGGCACAATTGATATTACCAAGAAGATAGGGGCATAACTGATATTGTGATATCTCAGAGGGGAACAAGTGATAAAATCCCAAATATATATCTACACTCCCCCTCAAGAGGGAGCATAGATATCAATCATACTCAGCTTGGATGAACATTTCTGGAAAGGCCCTCTAAGCAAAGCCTTGGTGAAGATATATGTTGTTTGGTCTCCAGAGCTGACATGAGAGGTAGAAATAAAATCTTTATGAATCATGTCCCTTGTATAGCGGCAATCCACTTCAATATGCTTAGTTCTCTCATGAAATGCTAGA
Organism: Ottelia alismoides; assembly: GCA_037367405.1. Lineage (NCBI taxonomy): Eukaryota > Viridiplantae > Streptophyta > Magnoliopsida > Alismatales > Hydrocharitaceae > Ottelia > Ottelia alismoides. The sequence continues at coordinate 1,620,738 of JAZKJV010003691.1, read as the reverse complement.
TTGTTTGCAATGAATAGAGCTACCTGATTATCATATTGTAGATGCATAGGAAGAGATACATATTGTGGAGAAAAGAGGCGAATGAGATGTATATTCCATAGGGCTAGGGTCTCTTATATAGAGAGAAAATTCTAGAAAGAACAAGAGGAAAAATGCATAACTACCCCCGAAGGGTTACGAAACCGAAAGGGTTAAAGGTTACGAAACCTGAAGGGTTAAGGGTTACAGAACCCAAAGAGTTACAAACTTAAATGTAAATATAATAACTCTCACACTCCCTCAAGTTGGAGCATATCGGTCGATCATGCCTAACTTGGATACTAAGTACATGAGGCGCATCTTTGGAAGAGCCTTTGTGAGCATGTTTGCAAGTCGAAGTTCAGTGGAGATGTGTGGAGTGTTGATTCGTCCTCCTCATACTGCATCACGAATGAAATGGCAATCAACTTTAATGTATTTTGTCCGCTCGTGGAAAATTGGATCGGTGGTGATGTACGTGGCAGATTTGTTGTCGCGGTATAAGGGAACATAAGTGGCGATTGACATGCCAAGTTCTGTTACAAAAGAGACAAGTCATGTGATGTCACAGGTGGCCTGAGCCATTGCCCTGTATTTTGCTTCCACACTAGATCTGGAGACCATTGTCTGCTTCTTGCTTCGCGAAGTAACAAGGTTATCCCCAACAAACATGGTGTATCCTATAGTGGATCGACGGTCCTCAGGAGGCCCTACCATAGTCCGAATCTGTATATGCAGAGATATTAGTATGCTCATTCACCCCATAGAGAGTCTACATTCGGGAGATTCCTTCAACTATTGAAGGATCAAAAGAACATCCTGCCATTGACTGTAAAGAGGCTTCTTCATATGCTGATTGGCTCTGCTCACAACATATGATATATTTGGCCTAGTAACGGCGAGTAGAGTAATTTTTCCACTAAGGTTTTGTACCTTGTTGCATCCTCAAAAGCTGGAACAGTAAATGCTGAATATTTTCTCACTTCTGCAGGGATGCCAGATGGCTTGCATCCAAGTAGTCCTGTCTCAGTCAAAATATCGAGGCAACACTTCCTTTGTGAAAGATGGAACCCCTCTGTAGTGTGTATTATCTCGATGCCAAGAAAATAACGAAGCTAGTCGAGGTCTTTCATGACAAAGACCTTATGGAGGAAGGTCTTGGTCTCCTGAATATCATACATATCATCTCATGTGACAACCATATCATCAACATAAACAGCAAGAATGACCGTGTCAGTAGACCGTCATCTAACAAAGACAGAGTCAGATGTTATCCTCTAAAAATCAATTGTGTTTATCTCCGTAGTGAGCCTATCAAACCATGCAGCAAGGCTTTGCTTCAGGCCATAAATGGCCTTGCCTAGTCGACATACATGCTCCACCTCGACTACACATCTCGGCGGTTGCACCATGTAGACCTCCTCCTCAAGATCGCCATAAAACGTTGTGTGACGACGTCTTCCTTCTCGGTCATGGTGAATGGCCGCCCAAAGGGGGGTTTCTTCCAGCCACGTAGGGGCGTGCGCCAAGGCTGCCTCCTTGCCCCCTACTGTTTGTCATCGTTGCGGATGTCTTGGCGTACATTGCTTGTCGTGTTATTGATTGTGGCTTATCGGCCGGGTCTTCCAGAGATGGTGTGGTGATCCATCTTTAGCAATATGCAGACGATACTATCTTTTTCATCGAGGGGGGTATGTGCGGAAGCCTCAGACATGTCAGTGGCACTGGATCTTTTCAGTGAGATGTCAAGGCTATTCAAGAATGTCGATAAATCAAAGGTCATCCCCTTCGACATTTCTGCGGAGGAGGCTGACGCTTGTGGACGGGCTTTGGGGTCTGATTGCGGCTCTCTTCCGAATGACTATCTTGGGATGCCCTTGGTGGTGAGAAGAACGAGGTTGCGGGACTGGCTCAGGGTCGTTGAGAAGGTGGAGGCGAGGCTGGCGGGGTGGAAATCGACCATTCTCTCCAAAGGGGGGTGACCGATCCTCTTAAAGGCGGTTCTCTCCTCCATCCCTGTTTACTTCTTATCAAATCGACGGCTGTCGAAGGGGATCCATAACCGCATTGAGAAGCTTATGCGTAGATTCTTATGGGGCAAGCAAGGGGAGGAGGCGGAGGGAATTCACCTGGTTGAATGGGAAGAAATTACGCTCCCAAAGAACGCGGGGGGGTTGGGGATCCAGAGACTAGATCATATAAATGACACTATGCTTCTTAAGTGGGCTAGCAGAATTTGAGGCCCATGGGAGGATTTCAGTAGCAACATTTTGCGCAAAATATACGGTGTCGATGGGGCGCCGTCGAACCATGTTACTCAGTTGGAATCTCCCACGCCGTTCTGGAAGGGGGTGGTGGAGGTCTTCTCCAGATATTTTTCTCTGTTTAGGCTGATGCTTGGCAATGGCGAATCCTTCGCCTTTTGGACTGATGATTGGACCGGGAGGCCTTCGTGCTCGCGGTTCCCTCGCCTGTTCGCTCTAGCGGCTGATAAGAATGCACGGGTTGCGTCTTGCTGGTCGGACGGTAACTGGTTCCCCGCCTTCTCATCTAACTTCTCGGACTAAAGGCTCGAGGATTTTCTTTCCCTGCTGGATTCTATCAAAGACGCGGGTCGTCCTACTGTGGGAAGGGATCAATGGGGATGGCAGTTGGGCCCTTTCTCAACTAGGAAGGCGTTTGGGGCGATTTGCAGGCCTCCCCCTTCACGGTCGGAGGCTCTGATTCGTGATTGCGGATTCCTTTGGTGTCTCGGGCTCCCTGAACGGATTGGCTTCTTCCTATGGTTATTCCGTAGGCAGAGATTGATGACGAGAGACCGGTGTGCTAGGCTTTTGGGTTCCGTCTCTGATAGGTGCATTTTGTGCGACGCGACGGTTGAGTCGATTGAGCACCTCTTCTTCAGATGCCCTAAGGTAACTATGATCTGGGATGAGCAAGACTGGCTTGGTTGTGCACGTCAAATTTGGTTTCCTTCTACGGGTCGATGGTGGCTAACAGGAGCAGAACTCGGTGGGAGCTCTTCGGTCCCGTTGCAATTCTGTGGGCATTGTGGCTGGGCAGGAATGTTGTTCTCTTCTTTGGGCAACGTTTCGACAAGGAAAATGTGGAGATACACTCCGCGAGATTGGTTGATGAGTGGGCTCTGTAGTTGTTTTGCTTGCTTCGTTCCCTCTTTCCCTTTGTACTTTCCCGATGTGATGTTTTCTTAAATAAATCTTGGGGCGAACACCAATGAGTGTCTCCCCCTTTTTTTGGCTTCAAAAAAAGAAAGGCGTCCTTTACATCAAATTTATAAATGGGTCAAGAATTGTTGGCAGCAACAGAGAGAATGGTGTGTATCGATCCCATTTTCGGAGCGGGCAAGAAGGTCTCATAATAATCAACACCAAAGATTTGCCTTTGGCAACAAGTCTAGCTTTCAACCTATCAATAGAACCATCATGCGGCTGTTTGGTTGTGAAGACACGTCGACAAGCCACAGGGCGAACTCCCAAGATGCATGGCACAACATCCCACGTGCCCCAAGAGGTAAGCGATTCCATCTCCTCATCCATGACCTCTCGCCAACCATGATCTTGCATTGCACTGAAATGGTCTCTTAGAACAGAAATAGCATTCAGAGCATCTACAAATCTTGTCCTAAATAAACCATCCGTAGAAGTGTGACATGGGGTGATACATACATTACCTTTTTTGCTTGTGTAAAGCTATAGGAAGCTCCTCTGGTACATCCGGGGCAACATTAGTGGGAGCACTCGAAGTGGTCATATCATACTGCATAAAAGAGACAAGCAAAGGTACAAACACTGGTGTAGAAGGTATAGAGGTAAGCTGGCGAGTATAGACGATTAGAGAAGGAGGGAGGTACAGAGGAATGTCACCCACGGTCTGTGTGAAAAAACTTGTTTGCTCAAAGAAAGTGACATCAGCAGACACATAGTTATCGACGCCCAACAAGATCATAGCAATGATAGCCTTTCTGGGTACGAGAGTACCTAAGAAAGATGCATTTGATGGCACAAGAGGATAATTTGTCAGTTGCATGAAAGTTATGAACAAAGACAATACAACCAAAAAATCGCAGAAGTATGGCAAAAGAATACTCAGTAGGGTAAAGTAAGGAAAATGGAGTTACCCCTCTGAGAACAGACGAAGGAACAACGATTGATGAGATAAATTACAGCAAGGATAGCATACATCCAATATTGTTTAGAAACACTCATTTGACTAAGAAGAGATCTGATAACATTTAGCAAGTATCGGAATTTCCTCTCAGCTATACCATTCTGTTGTGAGGTATATAAACATGATGTTTGGTGAACAGTTCCCTGCAATGCAAAGAAAGAGGTCAAGTCCTGTTAGATTATTTCAAGAGCATTGTCAGTACGAATGATCTTAACAATACTAGAAAAGAAAGTCTTAACATATTGAAAGAAATTTTTGATAATAATTAATCTACGAACACTCCTTTATTAGATATACCCAAGAAGATCGACTATAATCATCAATGAAAATTATAAAATAGCGAGGACCACTAAATGTGTAGATTGGACAAGGTCCCCAAACATCACAATGAACAAGATGAAAAGCAGCAGTACTATGAGACTTGATATGAACAGGAAACGAAGCTCGATGGTGTTTCCCGAACTCATACACCACGCACTAAACGAGCTTCAGAGCAGAGAGTTCAGGAAACATCATGGAGATGGCCTTGGAAGAGGGATGCCATGGGCGTAGATGCCATAGGAGCGGGTCTTTGAAGATGGACGCAACACCAACAAAATTGGAGTTCAAGGGTATGTCAAGATAATATAGGTTGTTCTTCTTATGACCACCAAAAATCACCCTCGTCCAAGTGTCCTGAAAATAACGACAAGACTCGTCAAATATGACACGTCAAGGAAGCTCAACACAAAGCTTGTGAACTGACAGCAAGTTAAGAGGAGAATCAGTAGCACAGTGAACCCCAAAAAAGTCAGAGCTTGGAAGAGAATTCCATAGTTCCGACATTAGTAATCAATGATTGAGTCCCATTAGCGACATAAAAACTTCACGGAGTTAGATGGTATGGAGGAGGTGAGCAGACTACATTCTCCAGTGAGATGAGTAGAGGCATCAGAATCAATAATCCAAGCTAGAGTAGGAGTGACAGCAAAGTTTGCTATTGTACTTGAGGAGTAGCCAGAGCAGCAATGGATCAGTGGAAGTGTCACTAGTGGTAGTAAGCCCTGGAGTCTGAAGATCTGCATCAGGCGAGAGTAATTTGCGTTATTAAGATGAACGGTCTTGCCACTGGAGGTTATTGTAGAGGATGCCTCTTCCACATCATAGGCATTATTGGCGATAAGAAGGTATGCTGAACTTCTGCTATCATCGTTCAATCGAGTGGTTCCACCTACCACAATAGTGAATGGGCCAGTAGAGTCACACCTACAGCCACGGCCAAAGTCACCGCCTCATTCAGATTCCCATCCACGACCACGACTTGGATCACGACAACGTTCGTAAGCCGTATCTACCTCCTCGCCCAGATGAGGTGATGTGTGCAAAGTTCTCTGTTGAAGGTAAGAGTCGTAAGACGGGAGGTCGGGCATCAGATGTCTCGAGTTTCTCAAGTCGATCAAAGATGGCCTACATCGTTGGCAGTATGTCTGACGTAAGAAACTGTTCCTTCGCTGCATGATATCTAAAATGCATGCCATCAAGAAAGCAGTATACCTGCCAGTCAGGATGCTCTTGTATTTGTTTGGTGCAACATGAATGCTGGAATATTGTCAGCTTCTCATACAGGCTAGAGAGATGCATGGCCTCAAATTTCAGCGAAATTCAGTCGAATTTCTGTCGAATATCGATATCCAGTCGAAATCGAAATTCGACCGAAATGACCGAAATGACCGAAATATGGTGGTCCTAATACAAAAAATGACCGAAATGACCGAAATTTCGGTCGAAATTCCACCGAAATTCCATCGAAATTCTATTTTGGTCGATACCGAAATGGTGACCGAAACCGATATTTTAGGCCTTGGAGAGATGCATGTAGTACTCGATGAATGTGTAATCACCCTGAGATGCCGACTAAATTCGCTTATAAATGTCTGCAAGGCATGACTTCATCTTCTTCTGGGAGTATGTTTGATTGAGATCCTCCCACATTTCCTTGGCCGTATTTTTGTAAAGGAGATTTGCGGCAGTGTGCCTCAACAATGTTGGTCATCCAATTGATAACCAAGTAGTTGTCTATCTGCATTTGTCATATTCTTTGTCATTTTCATCTAAAGGATCTTTACTTAGACTGTAGAGCTTACTATGACCACCAATGAACACCATAAAAGATCAAGACCAGAGCACGTAATTTTATGTGCCCTTGAATTTGATAGTAGTGCCTTGTGCCATAATATCCGTGGCCAAGGGCTTTGCCTCGGTAGAAAAAGGTGCCATGGTGGTTTTAAAACAGAAAGAAATCATGTGATCAACTAATGATGCATATAAGGGCTGGAAAATGCCTTATAACTCATGTTTGCCCTTGAAGAATGTCTGGAAAAAACCTCAATGGAAAAAACCTCAAATCTGGAGTGCTGACAGCAGATCGGGATGAGTTTTGGATCTCCAAATAGAACTATGATACCGGTGGAGGGTAGCTATGGGGCTAACGACCTTCGTAGGAGGACCTGGAAGAGTTAGGCATCGTTAGCAGGAGGGTTGTGGGCCCCCTGGCAACGCTAGCAGCCTCCGTCGAAGGCCAGTTGGTGGTGTGACAAGTCTGTGGGCCCCCATGGAGGTACTAACAGGCCTTGATGGGCGGTTCCAGCATTATCGGTAGGTGTTGGAGATGCTACTTTGGGGTCGAGCTGCTACACTAGAGGCGATTGGAGGGCCTTGCGCGAGTCCCTAATTCGAGGAAGAGGGTGGCACAGGCTTTTGCGAGGCTTGAAGGTGGAGGTGGGGATTTTAGATCAGAATTCTGATCTAGGACCAGTGTTCTGATACCATGTGGAGAAGAAAGGCGAATGAGATGTCAATTCCATAGGACTAGAGTCTCTTATATAAGGAGAGAAAACCCTAAAGAGTACAAGAGGAAAAATACATAATTACCCCCTAAAGGGTTACGGAACCCGAAGGTTTAAGGGTTACAGAACCCGAAGGTTTACGAACATAAATGTAAATATAATAACTCTAACATATATGTAAATTTGTTAATACTGTTCAAACCAACAACATTTATGTACTATCTTGTGCCATAGCCCGATATTCAGACTCAACGTTGTACCTGGAGACCACAGTTTGCTTCTTACTTTTCCAAGGGACGAGAGGACTACCAACAAAAATCACAAAGCCCGAAGTGGACTTTCTATCCTTTGCACATCGTGCATAGTCTGCATCAGCACATGCAGAAATAATAAGTATTCCCCTATTCTAAATAATAATCCTGCACCTAAAGAAGATTTGAGGTACCTTAGTATCATATATACAACATCCATATGTACCTGTCGGGGTTGCTCCATGAATTGACTTGTCTGGCTAACTGCAAATGAGATATCCGACCTGGTTATAGTAACAAAAAGAAGCTTTCCCACTGATTCTTTGTATCTTCTCCTGACAACCTCCTCTATATCATCATCATATAACTTCATACTAGGGTCCATAGGAGTGGTAGCAGGTCGACATCCAATCATTCTCGTGTCAACTAGCATATCTCTCACATACTTTCATTGGACCATCACAAGATCCTACTGATTCTGGCAAATTCTAACCCCAAGAAATATTGTATGGTGCCAAGATCCTTGGTAACAAACTGTTGGTCCAAAATTCCTTTGCCCTATTTATTCCTTGCACATCATCACCTGTAACTAGTATATCGTCAATGTATACCATAACCACCGTACCTCTGGAAGTTCTCTGTACAAACAGTGAATGATCCGCATTTGACCTCTAAAATCCATGCTTCTCAATTAAATCTGAGAGCTTTTGAAACCATACCCATGAAGTCTGTTTAAGGCCATATATTGCCTTATGATGACTGCAAACCTGCACATACTCCCCTCAGCAGTAAACCTAGGAGGTTGATGCATGTAGACCTTTTTCCTGTAGATCGCCATACAGAAAGGTATTTTTAACATCAAGCTGAAAGAGAGGCCAACCATGTACCACGGCAACAGAGAGAAGAATAATTAGAGTGGAATGACGAGCAACCGGTAAGAATGTGTCCAGATAATCCACTCCATATGTCCGAGTAAAGCTACGAGCAACCAGCATGGCTTTATACCTATCCAGACTCCCATATGCATGGTGTTTAACGGTAAACACCCACTTGCAACTGATAACACATGCTCTACTAGGGGCAGGAATAAAGCTCCTGGTACCATACGACTGTAAAGCAACCATCTCTTCTTTCATAGCTAGGCACCACTAACTATCCTTTTAAGCCTCTTGATAATTCCATCGAGTTTCCATGGCAGACAATGCAACAGTAAACTTCAAGAATTCTCCAGTCAAGCGGTTAAAGGAGACCTGGGATGCAAGAGGATATGATGCACAGCTACGCTTCTGCTTCCGAAGCACAATAGGTATGTCCAGATCATCAACTTGTATGTTTACTCCCTGTAGAGAACCCTGCTCAAGCAAAGCATCAAACCCATCGTTAGGAACAATGTATTCAGAACATACCTGATGTGTGCTAGATGATGAGTGATGACCATAAGCAGAAGCGGACCGGCGTGTATAGTGTGGCAACGATGGGACCGAGACAATAGGAGCTAAGAGTATAAGAAGAGATGAAGGTGGTAATGGTCAATGTTCAAAAATGCGGCCGCATATGCATATGCGAAGGGGCAACCGCACCGCATATGACATATGCAGCAGTATGAGGCTCTCACGCACATGCGGGCCGCATAAACCGCATATACGGCCAAATATGCAGTCCAATATGTGGTCTGACCCCATTACTAAGATCCGGTTAAAGGATCTTAACCCGACAAGCCAAAAACCCAATTATTCCCCTCTCGACAAGTAGTTGTACGATACCCGACCAAAACCTTTCCCAACCTCAACAAACCCCTAACCCTAATCGGCTGAAGCTTCTCCTCCTCCAATCTCTTGACCTTCCGCCTCGGCCCTCTTCGCGCAGCAGCTCTTGCACCTCTGCATTCCGCCTCTAGCAGCTCCGCGGCATCGCCTTCCGCCTCTGGCTGTTCTTGTACCATCGTCTCTGTTGTACGATAACGATGTCTCAGCTTCAATTTGTTCCTGCTACTTGATGGCATGTTGTTGTTACTTCTTTGGTTTGTTCGGCAAGTTAAAACACTACAAGTTTCAACTTCGATTTGTTCAGCAACAATGACGTGATTATATTAGCTTCTTTTCTACTATTTGTGATATGTTTTTTGTGTTCTCATTTTGTGTTCAAGGGGTTTATTGAACTATTGATGGATATTATATTTATTGAACCGCAAGTAGAATTCTACTGTTGTAGAAATATTTTTTGTGATTTCATTAGCTTCTTTTTTAATGTTGTTGAATATTATCAAGCTACTAATCATCATTGGCTATTTTTGATATTTGCATATCTGTAATGCCAGATTCTTATACTTGCACATGGTTTTCATTCCTCATCTTGAAAGGCTCGGTTATATTTTTTAGTTGATTCTACTTTACTTAATATTTGTCTACAGGTTATATTCTACTGTGATATCTAAAGGAACTATGTAGCTTTTTATTGTGGTGCCTTTTTCGATTTTTAAAAGTATGTTTTTGTATGAATCTAAAGGAAACATGTATTTTTTCCTCTCTGATATCACAATTAAATATATTTCTCCAAATTTTTTATTCAAAAATGCAAACCGCATAATCCGCATATATTTTCGCATATCCGCTTACTCGGTCGGGACCAACTGACCGAACAAATACCACATACCAACTTTCTGAACCTTGGTGATGGTGATAATGGCAGTGAAGGTGGTGGTGGTGGCATGTAGATTTCATCATCGAAGTCTGACGAAGTCAACTGGTCACCTGTAGGAGAACAGTTCATCATTGACTCGAAAAAGGTGACATCAGCGCTAACATAATACTTTATGCCCGATGGTTCATAGCATCTATACCCTTTTGTATCCTGGAGTACCCAACAAAGACACACTTGACAATTTTAGGAAAGAGCTTGTCAAAATCTGGAGACAATTGGTGAACAAAGACAACCAAGCCAAAAACACGAGTGAGTATGAATAATTCTTTATCAGGAAATGCAAGGAAAAAAGGAATGTTCTCACCTAAGATAGACGAGGGCATGCAATTCACAAGATAGCATGCCGTAAGGACAGCATCACCCCCAAAAGGAATGCGGAGCACAACTCTGAATGAAAAGAGTTTTTGTGGCATCAAGCAAAAGGCGATGCTTTCTCTCTACAACATCATTTTGCTGGGAAGTATAGGCACACGTTGTTTGATGAATAATACCATGAGTTAAAAAAATTGAGAGTATGAGTTAAGAATTCCAAAGCATTGTCAATCCTCACAAATTTCACAGATGAAGAAAACACATTATGCACTTCATTGATAAAGTTTTTAATAGCATCTCATGCTTCAGATTTATTCTTTAATAAAAATACTCATGACAGATGAGTGAAATCATCCACAGCAACAAGATAAAACCTGTGATGATCGGGAACACAACTTGGACCCCAAATATCAATATGAAATAAATCAAAATTGGAGATATTGCTCCAACTCTGACAACTAGGGAAGACAAACGGATAATGCTTCCCTAACTAACATGTCTCACACTGAAACGACGAGTGAGGAGAAATCTGAGGCAGAACACGACACATTTTTTGGAGACTGGAGCGGAAGATGACTAAAGCACATGTATCATGTAAAGGGTGAGACAGATGCAGCAGAATGGGATGAAAGGCATGCATAAGGGGTTCGAACCAAGCGATTAAGGCTGCCATGCTCACGGCCACAACCAATCACCGTGCCCGTAAGGATGTCCAGAAATACAAGAGAAGATGGGTCAAAAATAGTTCGACAATGTAGATCCTTTGTAACCTGACTAATAGATAACAAATTCATAGAAAAAAGTCAGGTGCATGTAACACATTCTGTAGACGCATAGAGGGTGTCAAGCTAATCTACCTTGTCATGTGATAAAGGGCGGTAACGTTCGGATGCCAGTAACGGATCGGCGCCTGGATGAGGGGCAATGGCATCGACTGTCGGCAATAGAGTGGCGTCCATATGAGGAGCAGCGACAACAGCTATTGCAGTGAGAGTGGCCAATGGCAGGAGGCCAACGGTAAGAGAGAGAGAAGGGAAGAGACTGAAGAGTGTGGTTAAGGTTAGGGTTAGTGTACAAGAGCTCCGACCTAGGACCGCCGCTCTGATATCATATTGGGAAGAAGAATAAAAGTTGTTCTATTCCTTGAATCCTAGACTCTCTTATATAGATGAGAGACATATAAGTAAACTACATAAGTTGGACAAAAGAATAGAAAAATATATAAACAATATGAGGACATAAATAAATATCTACAAGAAGAAAACGAAATTAATTAGTTAAGCCACCCAAAGGAGCAAACGCTGACTCAAAGAATCCCCATCACATCCAGCCAACAAGATCTCATAATAAACAAAACTGGAAAACATTAGGGACCACTGACCCTTCCACATTTAACAATTTAAACCATTTTCTCGCTGTTTTAACTTCGTAGAAATTGTGCCAGCAATCCCTCCATTTGAACCTCAATGAGTGTTTTAGCCCTCCTGTCTACCGACCTCCAACTCCAAATACTGAGCTGTTTCCACCTCTTGGGCCGCCTAAAGTCAAGCAAGAAGGCAGCCCTAATCTGTCTCCCTACTTTTCTCTCACCCAACTACATATTTTTGAACTAAATTTGTTTGCCTCCTATCCGCTGCCATGAGAAAGCTCTGTTTTAACATCGCCATCCATCAGCCAAGTATGTTAATATCTCTATCAGAATTCAATTCTAACATCTTATCCATTTCCTAAATGTATCTCATCAAATCATGAAAAAAATGTAAGTCATTCAACAACCCTTCATCCCAGGATGGCAATCTGCGTGTCATCAAGCCGATTACCATTATTCTGACCATCTTCTCTCTCCTTACCCATAAATTTTATGAAAAAATCTAAATATGACACATCTACAAATTCGTCCCATCTGTGTACCTAATGTTCCATTCAGAAAATCAATATACACATCCAACCATCACACTTTCATCAAATACTCTACATATGAACTCAACAAGATCTTGAATATGTGTATACATCTCTGCATGTGGTGAGTCTTGAAATAGACTTCACATTATTGATATGCACAGTGCCGTACCCCAGTTTCCACATTTTATGAAACTCCGTCTCTCATAGTTTCATAATTTTTCCTTTGAAAACTTTTCTTAAAGTAAAAAAGAAACTGAACTTCAATCCATTCTATTTGAATTAGAAGGTGTGGGAAAGGCGAGACAGAGGTCAAAAGCTTACAGTGGAGTGAGACATTTCATATTTGTTGACTTGATAATATGATTCAGAAAGTTCTTCTCGTCTTGAATAACAGTATTTACAGCCACCTGAAATCACAGCCAAACTCATTAGCATATTTTCCATGTCAAAGCAATAGAAGCGACATTTAATTTCCAAATACAGTTCAAAATGTAAAAAACTTTTACATTAGAAAATTAATAATCGGGCAGATTATAAGTTGTTCATTCTTCGGTTTATTTCTATTTATTTAGTTTTTTTAAGGTAAAAGAGGGTGAAGTCCGGAGACTGGACCCACCACGAATTAAAATGTAAATATAAATAAAAGTTTAGAGCTACAAGGTACACATAGGTTCATAACAGGGCACACATAGGTGTTTGATTGTAGATGATCATTTGCATTAACATAAATGTGAATATATAACTACCCCTCTTTGGTGAGAGCCTACAAGATTATTTCTTGGATATGAGCAGGCCTGCCAAGCGAATATCACCAAATAAGCCTAACCTGAAGGAAGCTGAGAGTTTTTAATCCCAGCTTTGATACTATGATCCACTTAATGTAGGGATCAAGCTATGGAAGAACATACAAGATGGGGATTTTACTAATGAAAGTCAGGAAATGGAAGATTAAGTACCACAGCAGCAGCAGCAACTTGGTTTCAATGTTTCTTCTCTTGTATCATTTCAGAAATAAAAGATTTCTTCACAGTTCTTAAGATAACAGCTTGATTCATTATAGTGTAATGTGTCCAACTTTCTATTATATGCAGATTGTATTGGATTTTTTACATGTGTCCCTACAGCACATTGCAATAACAATTTTTAAATGTTCTCATTGTCATTAAATCCATTGGTAAAAAGATTAGGTGTGCCAGTCAAGAATTAAAAAGAAATTATGAAAAAAATCCTAAAGCCATTTTTTTGGTAATGCTCAGCCCAGTTTTAAATAAAAAAGGAGAAAGCAATTAACCTGATGAAATTGATTGTGTTTCTTATGTGTCATAAGGAGTTAAAGGCTTAATAAGTAGCCGCAAAATTCACAGTTTGCTTCAGAAATTAAGCTAGAGCAGGGTTGCTCGCACAGGATGTAGATTTTCTAATATTTTCATGACAATTGTGGCATGATTGATAGAACTCTAAAAAAAGAGCACTTCAAAATATCAGTGTTTAATGTAGTTTGGTAGAAGCATCCTAAAGGTGACTCGCACAGACAACAGACTCCTGTGGAAGATAAAGGTGGTTGGCATTCTCAATTTGTAAAAATAAGGAATACACCCCCCACACCCAAGGTTATCGATTCAATGGTCATTTTATAAATAATTTTATTATGTTACATTCCCTAGCCATCAATGGTTTGATCAATAGATTTCTATAACATGGGATTGTACATATAGATGTATAAAAGGAGAGCACTTCACAAAATCAGTTCAATGTGATATGGTAGGAAAAGCATGAAGGTGACTGTTAGCCTACAGGGACATACTGAGATGCATTATGAGAGGCCCAAGGGTTCCCCTATATAGGAGAAGAACCACTGGGCAAATTACAAAATGATGAAACAGAAAATAGAAAATTACATAAAGAAACATACTAAAAATAGTAACTATCTCAACACTCCCCATCATGCTGGAGCGTAGATATCAATAAGACTCAGCTTGGAACAACATCTCTGATAAGGTCCTCTCAATAGAGCCTTTGTAAGTATATATGTTGTCTGTTCTCCAGAGCTGACATGCGTAGTGGTGATAATACCTTTTTGTATCATGTCGCGAGTGTAGTGGCAATCCACCTCTATGTGCTTCGTCCTCTCATGAAAGGCTGGGTTATTTGCAATGAAGAGCGCGGCTTGATTATCACATTGGAGGTGCATGGGAAGAGGTACTTCTATGGTCAGGTCAGTAAGAACGGATCTGACCCACATCATCTCTGTACTAGTCTGTGCCATGGCCCTGTATTCTGATTCAGCACTTGATCTAGCAACCACGATCTGCTTCTTACTCTTCCATGAAACCAAAGAATTCACTATGAATACAGCAAATCCATACGTAGACTTTCTATCCTTTGGACACCCAGCATAGTCTGCATCTGTGTATGCTGTCACTGAGAGAGATGTGCCTCTGTTGAAAAGAAGTCCAGTACCATGTGAAGTCTTCAACTATCTCAGAATCATATGGACTGCATCCATATGTGCTTGTCTGGGCTGCTCCATAAACTGACTCATTTTGCTCACTGCAAATGTTATGTCGGGTCTGGTAATAGTTACATATAGTAACTTGCCAACAAGCTCTTTGTATCTTCTCTTGTCGACCTCCTCAGTATCATCATCATAAAACTTCATGCTAGGGTCAAGCGGAGTAGTGGCAGGTCTACAATCCATCATGTCAATCTCTGAAAGAATATCTATAACATACTTTCTTCGGGTCATTACAAGACCCTGTTGATTCCTGACAAACTCTATTCCGAGAAAGTAACGTAAATGTCCAAGGTCCTTGGTCACAAACTGATGACCTAGGAAGTCCTTGGCATCCTGAATACCCTGTCCGTCATCTCATGTAATAATAATATCATCAACATAAACAAGAATGATTGTAATACCTCTCTGGGTCTTCTGTATGAACAAGGAGTGATCAGCAGTTGATCTCACAAACCCCTGCTGCTCTACCAAGTCCGAGAGGTTTTGGAACCACGCTCTTGGACTTTGCGTGAGGCTATAGATAGCCTTGTGTAACCTGCAAACCTTCTGACACTCCCCCTCAACAGCAAACCCAGGTGGTTGCTGCGTGTAGAACTCCTCCTATAGGTCACCATAGAGAAATGCATTCTTCACATCAAGTTGATAAAGAGGCCAATCTCGTGTCACAGCAACAGCAAGGAGAATGCGTAGAGTAGAATGTCTGGCCACTGGAGAGAAAGTATCGTGATAGTCCACCCCATATGTCTGGGTAAACCCTCGTGCTACAAGTCTCGCCTTATAGCGATCCACACTGCCATCTGCACGGTGTTTCACAGTGAACTCTCATTTGCATCCCACAACTGATATATCAATAGGAGCAGAAACAAGACTCCACATACCATGTGATTGTAGCACAGCCATCTCCTCCTCCATGGCTAACCTTCACTGACTATCTTTGAGAGCCTCCTGATACGTCTGTGGTATCTGCATGGATGATAGTGCTAGCGTAAATCTCCTGAAATCCTCTGACAACCTGCTCAAAGAAATTTGAATTGCAAGAGGGTAAGTAGCACACGCCCATTCCTGCTTTCTCAGAGCAATCGGTACGTCAAGATCATCTGGTACGTCCTGGGCCTGTATATTTCCCTCTTGAGAGGGTGCCTGCTCCTCCTGTTGTACAGTTAATTCAGTAGTGTCATCAGTAGAAATAATATGCTCATTACATACCTGAGGCGTGTTGGATGATGGGCAAGGCCTGTAAGCATGGCGAACAGAGCGAGATTAGCAAGGAACAACACGAGGTAAGAACTGAACCAACGGAAATGGTGGTGGTGGAGGAGGAGTATGTGAAGAACCAACTGTAGGAGGTGGTGGCGTGTATATCTCATCATCAGAGTCAGATGGAGTAAGTCTGTCACTTGTAGGAGAAAAATACATAACCGACTCAAAGAAAGTAACGTTAGCACTAACAAAATATTTTTAACTTAGTGGATCAAAGCAGTGATACCCCTTTTGGGTACGAGAGTAGCCGACAAATACACACTTGACAGCTCTCGGAGAGAGCTTGTCACGCCCTGGAGAGACATCACGAACGAAGGCAACAGATCCAAACACACGAGGTGTAAGAGAGAAGAGATCCTTCTCGGGAAACGCAATCGAGTAAGGAATCTTCTCTCCTAACACAGATGAGGGCATACGGTTTACCAGATAGCAAGTAGTAAGGACAGTGTCACCCTAGTAAGAATGAAGAGCACGGCTCTGTATCAACAATGTTCTGGTCACATCAAGTAAGTGACGGTGCTTGCGCTCGGCAACATCGTTCTGCTGGGAAGTATGGACACATGAGGTCTAGTGAACAATGCCATGGGATCTAAGGAACTCAGAAAGATATAAGGTGCAAAATTCCAAGGCATTGTCAGAACGAATATACTTGCCAATATGTAAGGTGCAAAATTCCAAGGCACTGTCAGAACGAATATACTTGACATTGGCAAAAAAATACTCTTTATTTCATTAATAAAATACTTGATAGTGGATCCATCCTCAGACTTATTCTTCAATATGAAGACCCAGGAAAGTCTAGAAAAATCATCGACTGCTACAAGATAAAAACGGTGTCCTTAAAGATCAGGAACACGGCTATGACCCTAAATGTCTAAATGAAGGAGCTCAAATAGCTAAGAACTGCTCCGATTCTGACAGGATGGAAAAGATGAGCGGTGATGCTTCTCAAGTTGGCATGCTTCACACTGAAAGGAGGATCTCGTAGAAATCAGAGGGGAACATGACATAATTTCTGCACAGAAAGATGTCCAAACCTAAGGTGCCACAGATAAGGAGAGGCAAGTCCAATAGGCATAATAGAAACACTAGCATGAGGAGGGTGGATGAGTCTATAGAGTCCCCGCTACTCACGGCCACTTCCAATCATCATGCCCATGAGTATGTCCTGAAACACAAGAGATGGAGGGTCAAAGATGGCACGACAATGCAGATCCTTAGTGATCTGACTAATAGAAAGTAAATTCATCTGAAAAGCAAGAACATATAAAACATTCTTCAGACGCATGGACGGTGTCAACTGCACCTCCCCCTGTCCTGTAACGGGTAAGTGGTCGCCATTAGCAACAACGACCCGTCTGCCAGGTGGTATAGGCTTGTAGGACTTTAGTTGCATTTTGTCTCCACACAAGTGGTAAGAAGCACCAGAGTCCACAATCCACTCTGTCATGTATGCATTTGTACTACCAGTAAAGGCATAGGTGATACCTAAGGAGCTCGAAGAGGCTCTGGCTGCTGCAGCAGTATCTGTGGTGGTGTCAGCACTAGGAGTCATGATCTGTCGAATACGGGAGACAATATCATCCGAGCGAGGATCAGCCTGGGGAGTTGAAGTTTCTGAGGACACAATCTGCTCTGTTGCTCGACCAGAAACAGGATATCCATGCTTCTTATAGCGTGTATCCTCTGCATGTCCAGGCTTGCGGCAATAGGTGCAGGGATCATGTTGGCATCCACCGCCTCTTCCTCGAGGTGTCCGTCCTCTGGACTGGATCTCCCCTCCTCGACCACGAGAAGCAGCCATCGTTGAGGAGTGCGAAGATGTAGTTGTCGAAGGGATGATGAGTCGACTGAGACGGTTATAGGCCTCCTCTATGAGGAATGGTTGCTCCAGTAAGAAGATGAGTACGTGCAGCATCATATTATGCATCAAGTCCAGCCATGAAAACTCCAATCATCATGGAGTTCTTGTATGTCTCCTGCTGCTCAATAGACGTCATATTGGGCATGTAGCTATGAAGCTTTTCAAAAATACCACGCAACGAGGAGTAGTAAATATGCAAGGGGCGGCCATTCTGCTTGGTGTTGTAGATATCAAACTATAATTGAAGGATCTTGGCCTCATTCTTTGCCCGGTCATAGGTGGATGACAAAGTGTCCCACATTGCCTTCGCAGTTGGCTGAGTTAGAATATCATTGGCTATCTCTGTAGTATGATTGGTCCTATCCTACTAGATTATAAGCTTCTGACACCATTGCCATCTGATGATGTGACTGATGAAAGGCAGCATTGTTCCAGAATGAGGAGCGGCTAGTGGTATAGTGACTCTAGCTTGGCTTTGAGTCTGGAGCAAATATCTGAGGAATCCCGAGCCCCAGAGAGATAGTGGCAAAGCATTTTTCTTAGTGGAGAATAAAGGCGCGGAACTGACCTCTCTAAAGCGCGAGTCTCCTATGAGCGGAACTAATTACTAGAAAGTATGCGTCATCCTGCTTCCAAGAAGCATTTGTCCCAGTCTTGTCTGTTGGCTCTGGATCTGTCAGACTGTGCTCCTTATTGTTGCATTGCATGAGGGTGAGAAACTGCATGGACCACGACTCATAGTTTGTCCCATCCATCTTAGCGATGGGAGCCGGGCCCTTGAAGACTCTGGACGAGAAGATGACACCCTTGTTGTCTGACATTTTGTAAGATAGCCAAATAACGGAATTCGACTGGGAAGTAGACCGATATAAACAAATCTACAGAACAATACGAAGGATTGGTTGCATGTGTATACTCATACAACCATGCTTGCTAATCTTCTTTGGTTGACAAAACTCTGTATCTCTGATGGAAATCAAATCACATACCTATCCGCTGATAGGATCAGGGCCAGGGCAAGGGACATCCTAATTGCACGGCGCGCAGAGGCGCAAGCGACTAGACGTGCAAGGGACCGACTGGGCACAGGGCGCTTACGGGCACGGCTGGGAACAGGGGGCGTAAGGGCACAGGCCGATCATGGGCACTACTGGGCACAGGGGTGCACGCGCAACCGCGCTGGGCGCTAAGCACATGCAAGGGCACAAGGGCATTGGGCACAGGACAGGATCCGTGAGTCGTGACGGCACAGCGCTGGACGCGCACGGGCGCAAGGGCGCTGGACGCGCAGGGTGCAAGAGCGCGAGGCCTGGGGCACGGGACAGGAGCCACGAGACGTGGAGGCACAGCGCCTGAAGCGCGCGCTGCACGAGCATGGGACGGGTAGGGGTGTAAACGAGCCAAACCTGAGCGAACCAACCCAGGCTCGGTTCGGCTCGTTTAGCATACTTTCAGGCTCGGGCTCGGTTCGGCTCGATAAAATGAAAATTGTAATCAGGTTCGATTCGGCTCGGGTAAGGTTCGTAAAGGTTCGGTTCGGCTCGTTAAAGGTTTGTTTAAGAATAAATGTTGTGCATGTGTTTCTATTCAAAGGGAAAAACCGCAGTTGCAAGGGAGGATTTTGTGGGGTTTCGGGAATAGGGAATAGGGACTTATAGAGTGGATGATTGGATGAGTTTGGAAAAAAAAGTGAATGTCCTTATGTTAATATGGAATGTATTTTTTCCTAGTATATATGCAATATGTATGTATATATACTTGTATTTATGTATGTGTGTATATAATCGAACTTTTAATGAACCGAACCTGAGCAAACCTATGTTTTTCAGGTTCGGTTCATTTATTTAATCGAGCCCAAACTCGTGTTCAGGTTCGATTCGTTTATTTTCGAATCGAATCTGAATCGAACTTTTAGCGAGCCGAATCTAAGCGAATGTCGAACCTGAAAAATTTCTGACAACCCTAAGGGCAGGCGGGGTGGGCGCGGGGGTCTGAGGGCGACGAGGTGGGCACGGGGGTCTGGGGACGGTGCGGGGGCCTGGGGGCGGGGATGGATACGGTAACTCCGGTCTAGGACCGTCGCTCCGATACCATGTTACAAGGACATACTGAGATACATTATGAGAGGCCCAAGGGTTCCCTTATATAGGAGAAGAACTATTAGGCAAATTACAAAAAGATGAAACGGAAAATAGAAAATTACATAAAGAAACATACTAAAAATAGTAATTATCTCAGTAGTGACTCACGCACACGGCGCACACAGCAGACTCCTGTGGAAAATAAAGGTGGTTGACGTTATCAATTAGCAAGAATAAGGAATACCCACTCCCATCCCCCCTCGATTTAGTGATTGTTTTATAAAATTACGTGAAAATCCCTTGTCATCAATGGTTTCATCAGTAGATTTTTATAATATGGGATTACGTGTGTTTGTAGATGTTTGTTAGAGGTCATGATGTAAATACGAATAAGTATGAAGTAAGAAGTAACTGCAATGATCTGTAGGGACACAAGTGGCAAAACCCATTGTGATTTAAACAAAATGCAAAGAAAGATATCCCAGAATCTCAATATAATAATCGAAAAAAAAACATTCTACAAATTATAGTGCATGAAACCAACCACTTCATGGTGGAAAGCCAATTCCTAATCTATAAACTACATGTATTAATATATAAGCAACAACAAAAAGGCAGGAAACAAGGCATCCAGAGTGTAACGTAAATAATTTGATATGAACGTTTTCTACTACCACCCCAAGGCGTGACCCTCTGAAACCATAATCTTTCAAATAGTTTAAATAGGAAGTGTTTAATCAAGGAATTCACATGATGTATTTATGCAACTAACATAGACACAACAAGCACTTGGGAATCAATAACTCACCTACTATAGCATGAAGATTTTCTTGAAAGATACTATAGTACAAAGATAACTTCACTCCATTATCAAATTAAAAGGTTCAAGAAACAGAAGATCCATGCAGATTATTTATGTATGGCTCTTGTTGGATCGCTCTTGAATCCGCTATAGTAAGAATCGTTGAGCCAGTAAGAACCCATAACCAAGCTTTAATACAATTGATGCAATTGAATGAACGAGACAAAAGGGAAGAGATGGAGGATTAGGTGAAGACGGCCAGATCACACATGCAGTGTGGGATTTTAGTAGGGAAGTGCAGAAATGCACGAGTTGGGTGGGAAGCATGTCACCACATGAGATTTTGGACGAGAATTGTAAAGATGTTTCTGAGAAATAATGGGTTAAACTCCAAAAATTGTGATCACAAGATTGATGCAGAAACCAAAATCATGTGAGGGGGAGAAACAGAGGATGACGAAGAATGGGATAACATGTGTATAGTGTAGGATTGTTGGGAGGTAGAAATAAAGGGAGATGGAGGAGAATCTTCTATTTTTATAATACCAGCCGAATCTGATTTACCCATAAGTATCTTTAAATAGAGGGGACGAGATTACAAAACAACAAAGAAATTAAACAAATCCTAACAATCTATAACTTGAGTACTAAATAGACTCATATTTTAAACAACCAAAACATCTGTACTATTTTACATAGAACAATAACAACAACAAAGTCTTTCCCACGATTAAGTAGGATTGGCTACACGAATTTTTTTCCTCCATACAGATCTATCTTGGGTAACTCTCAGGTTAAAATCCAAATAACTAAGATCACTTCGAATAGTCTCATTCCAAAACTTTTTGGGCCGGCATCGTCCCCTCTTAACCGGCTCAATAGCTTCAATAGTTGAGCAACCAGGCATGAATCGAAATTGGTTTTCAGTTACATTGGAATCTTGCATCAACCTTCTTTCAATATTACGTTCCCAAATTTTCATAGTATGACTCATCAGTTTGATACCTTTGTAATTCGAACAATTTCGAATGTCTCCTTTATTCTTACAAAGAGGCATCACGATGCTTCTCCCCCATTCTCTAGGCATTTCTTGCTTGTGAGCCCAAGTCAAACTTCTTCACCTAGAATTCTCCAAACTTTTATAGGAATGCCATCAGGTCATACCCGTTTCCTAAGTTTCATAACGTTTAAAGCCCCCTCTACTTCCTGCATATACATCTATAGCTTGCACGATTTAGGTAACATTCACTACAAGCAAGATCTCCCAAAGTAATCTCTTTATTCCCTTCCCCAATAAAAAGCTTATGGAAATACAGCTTCTATCTAGTCTCAGTATTCTTTTGAGTAATAAGCACATGTCCTTCCTCCTCTTGATGCATCTCACTTGAGAAAGATCATTGGCCTTTCTGTCTCTTGCTTTGGTCAATCTGAATATATTCTTCTGACCCTCCTTCGAGTCAAGCTTTTTTTGTACAAAACTTCATAAGCTTTCGACTTAGCTTCAATTACAGCCTTCTTTGCTTCCTTCTTTGCTATTTTCTAGTTTGTGACGGTTTCCTCTATTCTATCCTAATACATAGATTTAGGCAAGCTTTTTTAATTTAAACTTCTCTTGTACCCCCTTCCCTCCACCACCAAGCCTCCTTTTGGCCCGAAACTCTTCTTTTAGACTCACCTAACATCTCTTTGCCTACTCTTCAGATACAACATGATACCATCCCCCACATCTCGTTAGCACTTCCCTTGCAATCCCAAGATAAGTCTTCTAAAACCTTCTCCTTGAAGCTAGATTGCTTCAATTGAAAATTCCACAATTTAGTTATAATGATCTTGGGAACCATACTCTTCTTTGCTAACCCTTTAATCTGCACATCCATGAGTAGCAAGCAATGTTGAGATATCAAGCTCTCTTATGGGTACTTTACAATCATTGCAACACAATCGATCTTTTCTCCTCATCGTAAAGTAATCTATCTCTGATTTAGTTGGGCCACTCTTATAAGTAATCAAATGTTCATCCCTCCTCTTAAAGAGAGTGTTCGTTATGTGTTAGAGTTATTGTCCGTTCGATTTTATTTAAGTCGTGTAACCCTTCAAGGTTATATACGTACTTTCTCATTTTTCACTCTTTAAGGTTTCTCTCTATACAAGAGATCCTAGACCCATGGACTAAACACAATAATTCATTCTTTTTTCCACATGGTATCAGAGCAATGGTCCAGAGCAACGGTCCTAGACTGTGATTCTAACATAACATCATCGTCCCACCGCTAATTTCAAGTCTCTCTCCATGCATGGTGCAGGCCCCTCCTTCCTCATCTAAGGCCCTACGCGGGCTCATCTAAGGTCATCACCAGCCCTATCGAACCTCTGATCCCGTTGTTGTCCTCGTCAGCAGCCCTATCGGGCCCTCGATCCCATTGATGTTGTTGCCAACAGCCCATAGGACCACCGCAGCAGCCATTGCCACCCTCCAGGTATGCCACAGCATCCCTCCACGGCTTTCGCATGCGCCAATAGCCTCCCATGGTCATTGTTGCTTCCTTCAGAACCTTGATTTCCTCCTGAAATTGTTGTGTAACGTAATTTTTAGTCCCTTCACACATCCAAACGTGAGTTTTTCGAGCACCTCTTAGCCCTAGTATGCATACTTAGTTGGTCTCAGGATTTTCTTCATCTATAAGACCACCATGGCAACTAATTCTACTGAGACAAAGCCCTTGACCACAAACATGATGGCACAAGGCACTACTATCAAACTTAAGGGCATAGAAAACTACATGCTCTGATCACAATTTTTCATGGCATTCATTGATGGTCAACGGAAACTCTACATCATAAGTCAAGATCCTCCAAATCAGAATGAGAAAGATTACGACAACTAGCAGACAAACAACTATCTGATTATCAACTGGATGACTAATAGTGTTGAGGCACACATCGCCTAGAATCTTCTCAACAAGAACATAGCCAAGGAGATGTGGGAGGATCTTGAACAGAGATACTCCCAGAGACAGACAAAGTCACGTCTTGCAGATATTTACATGTGGATCGGGTCTCCATCTCAGGGTGATTCAACCCTTTTTAGTGCTACAAGCATCTCACTAGCATGTACGAGGAGCTTGCAATATTTCAATCTTCCTATTGTACCAAATAAGTACAAGAGTGTTCAAACCGATAAGTATATCGTTTTTTTGCCAGCCTGCATTCCAAGCACCAAGCAACGAAGGAAAAATTTCTCATATCAGAAAACATGACAACAACGAAGGACATTTTTTGGCATCTTAAAGAATTGGAGAAATCTATTGCCCGGCCTCCCACAATGCCTCCAGCAGAGAGTTCTGCACACATAGCCTCATATGGGAGAGGAGGTCGATAAAGCTCTCGGAAGGACGTGGTCGTGACTTTGGTTGTGGCCGTCAGCGAGACTTCGAATGTGGACATGATTTTGGCGTGGGTGTGGCCGTAGTTCTACTGCTCCCTAGTCTCCACAGTGCAATCAGTGTGGTCGTTGGAACCGTCCATCTGAACAATGCTGGCAGAAGTTTGGTGTACCTCTCTATCACACTAATAATGACTATGAAGACGTCTATGATGTGGAAGACGTATCTATTACTACAAATCCCAGTGGCAAGACCGTCTATCTAAATGATGTAGATTACTCTTCTCTAATGCAGATTCTCCAGACTCCAAGGAGCTCCTCTACTACCACCAATGAGAATACAATTGCTTCTCTAGATACTCATTCAGGTATTGCAGCCAACTCTGTTATCACTTATCACTCCCACTACAGTTTAGATTACGGATTCAAGAGCCCCTATTCATCTTACTAGAGAAGGTACTGTACTGACCTCCTCTGTTCCATCTCCCTCGGTGAAGTCAATTCAAGTTGTCAATGGGACTCATTCACCGGTTACTATTGTCAGATAAATGGAGTTCACTTCCAAACTCCGACCAACCGGGATCCATTGTGCTCTTGATTTCCCTCTTAGCTCATTGCATGTTCATAAGCTTTGTGTTGAGTTTAATTGTCGAGTGATATTTGATGAATTCTGTTGTTATTTTCAGGACATCTGGACGAAACAAATGGTCAAGAGAAGAACGACCTATATTATCTCGGCATACCATCGGATTCCCAGTTTGTTGGTGATGTATCCATCTTCGAAGACCCGCTCATATGGCATCTATGCCTTGGACATCCATCTGTCAAGGCTCTCTCTTTGAGGTTCCATGAACTTTCTATTCTGAAGCCCTTTCAGTGCGAGGAATATGAGTTTGAGAAACATCATCGAGCTTCCTTTCTTGTTCCTCTTGAGTCCCATAATGCCAGTCTTCTTGGTTTAGTTTATTGTGATGCCTGGGGACCTTGTCCAGTCAAACTTATGTGGTCAACGCTACTTTATTATTTTTGTGGATGATTATAGTAGATCTTCTTGCATATATCTAATAAATGAGCGTTCGGATATCAATAAAATTGTCAGAAATTTCTTTCAATATGTTAAAACATAGTTTCTACTTATGTTCAGATCATTCGGACTTAACAATGCCCTTGAATTCATCCAACTTTCTTGTTCACTTCTTTGAGTCCCAGGGCCCAGGGGATTGTTTACCATACCTCATGTCCCTATGCCTCGCAATAGAATGGCATCGCCGAAAGGAAACTCTGACATTTGCTTAACATTGCCATGTCCCTTCTTAGCCATATGAATGTTCTCAAGTACTATTGGGGAGATGTGATCCTTATTGTTGTCTACCTCATCAACAGACTCCCTATGTTTGTTCTCAAAGGGGGGATTTCCTTCTCTCTTTGCTATCCCACTATGTTTACTTTTCCACTACCTCTGGGAGTTTTTTTTATATTGCTTTTGTTCAAAACTTTCATGCAGCTGATAAATTGCCACCGTTGGCCATCAAGTATGTCATTCTCGGGTACTCTCGTACTCAGAAAAGCTATCGATGTTATGATCATATTGGACGCCTATATTATGTGTCTGTCGATGTCACCTTTTTTAGCAAACTGGTTTCTTCACACAGGTTGAGGTGGCATTCCTTTGGATCTTCCTCCTCCACCAATCGTTTACACTCGTCAATGCACCACTATTACTACACATGTACCTTTGTTCTTGTGCTTGTCACCTTGCAGGATAATATGTCAACTTCAAGTGCTTCCACCAATGTTGCCCTGGATGTACCTGATGAGCTTTTGATAGCCCTTTACAAGCAAAAGTGGCAATGTACATTCACACTATGTCACATTTTACTTCAACTAATGGTTTATCTAGTTGTGACATAAAGTTGGCAGATGCCTTGAATGTTATCTCAATTCCTAGAGATCGTCATAGCGCGGTGTAGGATCAGGGTCGGCAACATGTCATGGATGAGGAGATGGATACACTTACCTCCCATGGCATGTGGGATCTTGTATTGTACCCCGTCGAGATTCCGACCTATGGCTCGCAGATGGATCTTTACAACCAAACAGACGTCTAATGGGTCTAATGACATCTTGAAGGCTAGATTAATTGCCAAATGCTTCATGTAAACCTATAGGATCGATTACTTTAATATTTTCTCTCCAATTGTCAGAATAAGCTCCATACAACCATTCTTTCTGTTGCTATAAACAAGGCCTGGCTCATTTTCCAACTTGATGTGAAGAATGCATTCCTCTACAGATACCGAGAGGAGGAAGTTTACATGACGCAGCCTCCAGGTAGTCGAGGAGTGTGTATGCCAACTATGTAACACTATCTATGACATAAATTAAAGCAAGGTTGGACAGACTTTACTATTGAGATCAACACTCTTGGGTTTTAGAGGACAACATCTGACTACTATGTCTTCTTTAGACAGCCGTCTATTGGCACCGTCATACTTGTTGTCTAAATTGATGATATGGTTGTCACTGAGACGATGAAGCTGTCATTTCATAGACCAAGACCTTCCTCCAGAAGGTCTTTGTCATGAAGGATCTTGGCCAAGTTCATTACTTTCTTAGCATTGAGATGATACGCACTACCAAAGGGCTCCATCTTTCATAGAGGACATATTGCCTTAACATTCTAATTGAGGCAGGACTCTATAGATGCAAGCCATCTGGTATCCCCTCAAAAATGAGAAAACATTCCACATCTACTAATCCAACGTTTGAGGACATTGCACGATATAGAGCTTAGTAGGTAAACTTCTCTATCTCACGGTTACTAAGTCAGATATATCATATGTTGTGAGCAAAGCCAGCTAGCACATGGAGAGGCTCCTTTACAATCATTGGCAAGATACACTTCTGATCATTCAACATTTAAAAGAATCTCCCAGACGTGAACTCTTCTATATAAAGAATGGCCACACTAATGTCAGTCTATACAGATGTCGACTATACCAATTCGCCCAAGGATCGTCGATCACTACAAGCACGGACTGGCCTTCCTAATCATTTTTCCCGAGGATGCAAATGGAATGCAATTGGGAATTCCTCCTAGGAGGGATAGTCTTCTTGTCTGGAGGTAAGGCCCGGTCTACGAGCTGGGCATATTATGCATAGGTTTGATCAGGCCTTGTAATTCGACCCTAGCATCAAGACAGCGACAGGAGTTGTGGGGAAAGCTAGGATAGTCAGTTGGTTGTCAGTGAGAACGGTGTAGGAACTGATCTATGAGATTCTCGGGCTGCATCACTATAGGGGGTTTGTAGAAGCAGAATTAGTAGACGGAACGAGTTGTACGAGTGTAGGTTGGAATGCGTGAAAGCTAATCTTGACGGCTCTAAGAGGAAGGTAGCTGTAGGCAGATTTAGTAAGGGTCCTTACCCCTTCCCGTCTTTCCCGTTCCATTCTTCCCGGACTCGACTATATATAATGCTTTTCATATAAGTTGAGGAGGATAGTGTAACAATAGTTGAAGCTTTCCATTCCCGATCGTTCCCTTCCGCTCTCTTTAAAGGGAGGAAAACTATCATTGTGATGTCTGTTCGACTTTGATGAGTCGTGGGAAGCGACGAGAGGACAACCTGATCACTTGACAAAGCAAGAAGTAGACAGTGGTCTCCAAATCAAGTGTAGAGGCAGAATATAGGGCAATGGCTCAAGCCACTTGTGAGATCACATGACTTGTCTTTTTTCTACAGGAGCTTGGACTTCCTGTTACTACTCTAGTACATTTATACTATGACAACGAATTTGTTATATACATCGCCACCAATCCTATTTTCCATGAATAGGCCAAACACAATGAAGTTGAATGTCACTTCATCCACGATGTAGTATAAGGAGGAAAGATCATCAGTCCACACATCTCCACTGAACTCCAGCTTGCAGATATCTTTACAAAGACCTTACCAAAGAAGCGTATCTTCCTTTTTTATTTCCAAGTTGGATATGATCGACAGATATGCTCTGACTTGAGGGGGAGTGTTAAGAGTTATTGTCTATTCAATTTTATTTAAGTCATATAACCCTTCGGAGTCATACATGTATTTTCTCCTTTTTAGCTCTCTAAGGTTTCTCTCTATATAAGAGACCCTAGATTCATGGAATAAACACAGTGATTCATTCTTTTCTCCACGGTATGAAAATGTCATAAGCTATTACAAAATCCAGAATGACTTTTCCCTCTTCATTTCTATCCTCGAAAGCCATGGCATCTGTGAACACTAGCATACCCTAAAGCATCCTTTCTCGCATGTCCATTAAGATCTCCACCTAGGCAAATCATATCTTTTTTTGGGATACCGTGCACAATCTTATCCAAATCCTCAAAAAAAGCTTGTTTAATCATTTCTTCTAAACCAACTTGTGGTGCATAAACTGATATTATATTCATAACTTCTTCCAGCACCAATTTTAGCAAAAATAACCCGATCCCCAAATATATGCACATCAACCACACTATTCTTATGAACAGCCACTCCAACATCATCTCTACCCCTCTTTACCTGAATACTATAATTTAAGCATGCCTTCTCAACCTCATTTGCTTTCTCTTCAACCCATTTTATCTCTTGCAAACATAGTATATGAATTTTCCTTCTTCTCATCGTATCTATGATCTCCGTTGATTTGCCAGTCAATGTGCCAATATTACAATTGTCTATCCTCAACTTCTTTTGCAGCCCCTTTTGGACTAACTTCGTTACACACATATGTCCATCATGCAAGAACCTTTTCCAATTCCGGACTGCATCCGAACGATGATGCAGCAGAACTAGCTTATTTACTCACATTCTACCTCATGTGAGAATCCTTGCAAATTTTAAACTACATACGGACAGCAATTTAGTGGTCCTTGCCAATTTCTCATTGCATCCGGGCAATAAAACATGTCACTAATAGGGAACAAGGTTTAAAAAGCGTGAGGCGATTCGAGGCATTTTTCCAAAATTGAGGTGAGGCACAAGCCTCAAGGAAGTCAAGGCGTATGCCTCACTTTTTTGGAAAAAAATAAAAGTAAAGCAAAATACATTGAAAAAATTATATAATAATATTATATAATTTAGGTGGGGGCCAAACCAAGATCGTGTTCCGACCATACCCCGCTATTGTGGTGCTCTGGGGTTGCCCCGAATCATAGGGGGATTTTTAGATACGAGAAATGCTGGTTGTTGGAGGACGGCTTCAGGGAAGTTGTGGCTTCGCACTGGGCTGAGACGATGCCTTCGGGTTCCGCTGCATACAAGTTTGTTCAAAAACTCAATTCTTTGAGGGTCAGGCTTGCGTCGTTCAAGAGGGATACGAGGGATGCTAGGTGCGTGGCTAGAAAGGATGTTGAGGACGTGATTAGGGAGCTGGACGCGCTTGAGGACGAGAGGCCCCTGACGCCTTCTGAATTGGATTCGCGTATGAGAGCTCAAAAGACGGTTACCATGGAGGACAAGAAGCGTGTCACCGAGTGGAGGCAGCGGTCGAGGAGCACCTGGCTGAAGGAGGGGGCGTGAATACTTCGTTTTTCCACCGTGTTGCTAGTGGAAGGCGCAGGTTTAATGCATTGCATTCTATCATTGTTGATGGGGTCAGGCTGGAAGGGAATAAAAACATGGGCTCGACGATTGCAAATCACTTCAGGGTCGTTTCTGTTGCTAGGATCCCACGACGATGGAGGTGGTTGGGTCAAAATTCTAGGATGGTGGAGGCGCCCGCTTGCGATACTCTTATTCGTGACGTCACCTTGGAGGAGGTGAAGGATGCCGTTTGGGACCTAAACGTTGACGCTACGCCTGGCCCCGATGACTTCTCGATCTCCTTCTACAGAGATTTTTAGGACCTTATTGGTCAGAAGGTGCTCGATGTGGTGCTGGAGTTCTGCCATGAGAATAGGGGCTTTGACCGTATCAATCGGGCGCTCATTGTTCTACTCCCCAAGTGTGTGGCGCCGGCTTCCATCGGGGACTATCGCCCCATTGCTGTCTCCTACGCCCTCTATTTCATCACGGCCAAGGTTTTGGCGGCGAGATTGGTTGGCATCCTCGGGAGCTTGGTTTCTCCAGTGCAATCTGCGTTCGTTCCGGGCCGTCAGATCTCTGATTGCACAACGATTGCTTCCGAGATCATTGCTGATTGGCGGAGGAGGGGCACGAGTGGTATCCTGTGGAAGGTGGATTTTGACAAGGCATATGATAGCCTTGATTGGAGTTTTCTGTGGTCGGTTTTGAGGAGATTGCACTTCCCTGATCTGTGGATATCTTGGATGAGGCGTTGTATCACCATGGCGTCTTATTCGGTTCTGATCAACGGTAGGCCGGAGGGGGGTTGGATTCAACCCCGTAAGGGGGTGCGGCAGGGGTGCCCCCTCGCACCAATGTTATTCATCATTGCTGTTGATGTTCTGGCTCACATGGCGGCGGGCGTGATCAGCCATGGTCTTTTTAGAGGGTATTCGAGGGGAGAGGTGTGGGTGCCGATCATCCAATACGCGGACGACACTCTTTTCCTTATTGAGGGTGGTGTCGAGGAGGCCATCGCCATGGCTACGACGTTGGAAATCTTCTCGGAGTTATCTGGATTAAGCAAAAATGACAGTAAGTCTAGTTTTGTCCCTTTCGGGATGGCAGAACTTGTTGCTGATGGGTTGGCGGTTTGTTTGGCTTCTATACGCGATTCGCTCCCAATGGACTATCTCGGCATACCTTTAGGTCTGGGGAGAGTAAGGCTTCGTGATTGGTTGAGGGTGGTGGAGAAGGTGGAGTTGAGATTGGCAAGATGAAAGGCCTCTATTCTATCGAGGGGGAGTAGGTTGGTATTGCTCAAGGCGGTTTTGTCATCCATTCCAATTTATTTTCTGTCAAGTCGCAAGTTACCGAAGGGGATCCGCACGAGGCTGGAAAGGAAGATGTGTGCTTTTTTGTGGGGCAACGCTACTAGTGGGCGCGGAGGGGTCCATTTAGTGGGTTGGGAGGATGTCTTGCGGAGAAAGGATTGGGGGGTTTGGGGGTAAGATCTCTCTCAAGCAGATGAATGAGGTAGTTTTGCTTAAATGGGTTAGTAGGGTGTGGGGACCGCGTGATGATCTTGTATGCCTGATGGTTCGAAGCATTTACGGGGTGAAGGGCACGCCCCATTCGCAACTGCTTAACCTTGCGACAATGACGTTTCTGGAGGGGCGTGGTGAAGACGTTTGTAAAAAATATAACCCTCTTCAGGTCGGTCGTTGGTAGTGGGGACTCCTTTGCTTTTTGGGAGGATGATTGGTCGGGGGCGGGAGCGCTTTGCTCGCGGTTTCCGCGATTGTTTGCCTTGGCGGACGATAAGCTCTGTTTGGTGGCGGATTGCTGGGTGGAGGGGTCTTGGTGGCCTTCGTTCTCCGTTAACTTCTCAGATCGGAGATTTGAGGACTTCTTGGCACTGCTTGATGCTGTCGGGAAGGTGGGTGCCCCTATTGGGGGTAGAGACGATTGGTGCTGGAAGGAAGGAAGTTTCTCGGTTAAAGGTGCCTATGGTGCCATCTCCAGACCGCCGACGGCGACCTCGGAGTGTTGAACAAGGATTGTGCTTCTATTTGGGCCCTTAATCTTCCTGAGGGTGTTGGGATAATCTGT
The DNA here is from genome assembly GCA_037367405.1 of Ottelia alismoides. Classification (NCBI taxonomy): domain Eukaryota; kingdom Viridiplantae; phylum Streptophyta; class Magnoliopsida; order Alismatales; family Hydrocharitaceae; genus Ottelia; species Ottelia alismoides. The sequence continues at coordinate 1,588,992 of JAZKJV010003691.1, read as the reverse complement.
GGCTCCTCAGGCGCAAGAGGCTGATGGCACGTGATCGGTGCGTCAAGCTCCTGGGCGTCATTGCAGACAAATGCTTAATATGTGACAATGCAATTGAATCTGTGGAACACCTCTTCTTTACTTGCCCAATGGTATCACAAATCTGGCAGGAGGCGGGTATTGTTTGGTGCAGATCCGATGAGTTCCAGAATTTTTGGAATTTGATTTATGAGAATAGGGCGAGAACGAGAAGGGAGCGACTCTTCCCCATGGTTATTCTTTGGGCGGTTTGGCGTGGAAGAAATGACTTGCTTTTCTCGGGCCAAAGATTTTACAAAGAAAATGTCGGGTGCTTTGCAAGGAGATTGTTAGATGATTGGATGTTGTAATGCTCTTTTTTTTGTTATGTGTGTTGGGGAGGAGTAACATTGTGTACGTTGGAGGTGTCTCCTTTAGTTTTTTAAATATATTATGATGGGGCGGCACCACCGAGTGCTTCCCCCTACCTTGCAGACTTCAAAAAAAATTAAATTTTACCAAAAACACAGAATAATTTAACACTAGTAAAAGATACAATACATAAGCGATGAAGGCATTGAATTTCAAAAAAACTAATTATAAGCCACTAATATACGGAATATCAAGTTCCTAACTCCAACTTCAATGATTATACATGAGTATTAAACTAGAGTACAATAGAAACCATAATTTTTAGTGTTCACCTTGAATCCCAACCATTTGTCTGGAAATAGTTGGAGAAACATCACATGCATCCCCTCCTGCCATATCATACCCAACAAGACGGGGGTCTCACGATTTTTTTACTAACGATATTATTTGTGTTCATCTATTCATAATAAAATGTAATATATATTTTACGTTGGATGTTGGCTACCTAACGCAAACCTCTTGATTTACCCGAGTTGTATTATTTTCAATACCTCAATTTACTTAAATAAAAATAAAATCCTGATGAATTTAAATTGGCCAAAAAAAGGAAGCCAACATACCCTCAATTTAGCTCTAATCCACAATTATGGATGCATCAACTCTCCTCCGCTTCAAAAAAATCCATCTTATCATGAGTTGCTTGGTCATCAAAATCGGCACGGGAAGACTTCCCTCCACAGTTGAAGTATAAATCTAGTGTATAAGGAGAGGTCCATGTTCGTGTTAAAATCCTCCTAAAGTCCATATTGATTCGCATCATATCACAATTGAGACACCGGGGAGGTGTTTTTAACGACTTAATCAGGGAGTTTCGGGTATCATAGGTGGTGTAGAACAAAGAATTGATGCAATATAAACTGGATAACATCCATTCTACTAGGTCATTTATATATATATGATGGCACATGTCCCTTGATCCTAGTAAGAATAGTTTTCTGGACCTTAGCATTTATTTTAAAATTTCTTTGCACTTTAGGGCATAAATACAAATTCTAACCCCTTCATTCCAATGAAATGTCATTTTGACTTTCTTCAAATTTTTAATCTTTTAACCCCTAAAATTCTTTGCACTTTAGATCATTTATTTTAACATTTCTTCCCAACTTTTTCCATGATAACCACCTTTTTCATGTCTTGTAGTTGTAGGATATTGATCCTATTGAATCTAAAACTCCAAACCTTGTTATGATTTGGTTTCTCTCCTTGCAGGGATGACAACACCGATCCTTGAGGATAAGGTGGTGGTAGTGCCACTTGCTTGAGCAATGACCTTCGACGATGGGTTGTTGCTACGGACTTACAGTTGAGCATATTGGGTTGGGTCATCCTGACCTAGCCCATGAGCCTGACCCACAAGCATGATTTATACCATGGGTTAGGCTAGCGGGATGGGTCAGATTCTGGCCAAAAATTTGGTCCTTGAATAAACGGATCAAGCTTGAGCAGATCTTGGTCCAAACCCATAAGCCCACCAACCCGATCCAATAAGGGGCCAATAAGATGTCATATATAACAATATACGATCCCATGTTATTATATTGCAGTTTTTTTGAATTTTGAACTCATCTTTACTACATATGTACGCATAATTGTCTACTCTTTTCGCGTACAACAAACTCATGGTTAAGATGTTTTCCCACGTATTCATCGTAACATCAGTTGTCTTACTTCATGATGAGTATCATTTCTCTCCTTGTTCCTCCTATATATGCCTTGTATAATACCTTCTATATTTTTGTGAATCATTAGTTTTGAGGAGATACTTATACCAATAATCCTCGTAACGCTATTCGACAACATTGTTCAATCAGTACCGTATGTAGCTTTAATTACCCTTCTTCCTCTCTATATTCCCAATCTAAAAGATATCAAAAGAATCAGCTCGATTCAAACTCAAGCTCATGTTAATTGGATCGAGAAAGATGCCAGTAGTCGGTACTCGACCGATCGGATCACTGAAAGGATTAGTCGGTAGTCGAACGACCAATAAGGATTTAATCGTGTTTCGGTTGATTTTGTTTTTTATAGAGAACGGGGTGAGATCTCAGATGGGACTCACCGCGTGAATTGCATTAACATAAAATCATGTAGAGCATACAAGAGTCCATGCAGAAGCAAGGAAATGAAAGTGGGCTAGTAACCTAAAAATCCTCTCATTTCTCGCACGTCGAATATCCACACCAAGATAAAAGCAAGAGATGCATCTTCTTGTGAGTTTCCACAAAACAATCTGATCGAGCTCCAATATCCCGCGATATCGCCAATCCTGAGCCAACTAATGCTTGCCCCCTCCCAAACAGATATCGAAGTACTACATGTGAAAAAAAGGTGATCCGAGTCATTAGCTAGTTCACCACATCTATTGCATTTCGAGTCGTTGGTGTGCCGCAATCGGTCTCTTCGAACCTTGGTAAGCACACACCCATGTCTAAGTAGCCAGAGAAAAAGCTTGTTCCTCTGCAGGATTTTGCAGCTCCAAATAAGTCTGCAATCATGTGTGAAACCATCATCATTGTTAGAAAATAAACGAGGCCGGTAGTGGGTCCATTATATCATCCCATATCATCCCACAGTTGGAGCAAGTCATCACCATCACCCACTACCCACCCACCCCCCGACTAATCAGACTAACTAGTCAGCCTAGGCGATCGATTTTTACAAGCTTGATGGTGGGCAATACAATAGAAATGAGTAGCAATAGTGGAGGTCAAAATGGCCAATGTCATGTTCCGAAGCACACCTAAATAACTACAAAAAAATTCGGAATTTTTTTTAGAAAAATCTGCTTTTTGAAAAATTGAAAATAGAAACGTGTTTTTATTTTGTGTGCAAGCATATCTTTTTAATAGTACTAAATATCTTGATTGAGTAGCCTAGATTAAAGTCGCAATTTCAATTGCTTGTCCTTGTTTAATTAGTAGAAAACCCCTTGCAACTTTCTGAAACAAAAAAAAATCTGCAAGTATTCCCCACTTGTTGAGCAAGAAACCCTTTGCCCAATTGCAAACAACGTTTTTTTAAGAATTTCATTACTTAACATCAATAAAATAGGCCACACCCTATTTTTTTGCATAATTAGTTAATCCTACATCCCCACTAACTTTTAGGCACTTTGTCGGTTGAACCTCATTGCTTAACTTATGTACAATAGGCTTCACTTTCAACTTAATAGTTCTCTTATTTTTGAAATCATTACTTATTCTCATACAAATCTTATATTTGTCCAATTAGATCAACCAAAATGACAAGTAAAACAATTGCCACTGAGGTGGGGAAGATAGAGTACCTTAACGGTACTAATTACGAATTATGGAGTAGGAAGATCTACTATGGCCTGCTACACGATAGCATACACACCATCATAGACAAACCCGGCCCAACTTTATCTGAAAATCCGACTGTGGAGGAAATTAGGTCCCGCGAACAGTGGGAGAAAACAGATAATAGGGCTAGAAGTGTTGTGCTGACCCATATGGATCTGAACCTGATTCGGGTCTTCGAGACCTGTGAATCAGCTTACGAGCTCTGGACTGCAGTTAAGGACAAATACCACTCCAAATCGGAGGTGAGCATCCAGCTTCTTCTACACAAGTACAACTCGTGTAGAATGAAGGAATCTGAAAGCGTCCTCGAGCACGTGAATAAGATGATCGTGATGGCCAAGGATCTTGCGGCTGTTGATTGCGCGATTCCGGAGAGGATGCAGATCGCAGCCATACTAGGAAGTCTCCCTCCGTCATTCGACATGGTTGCCACATCTCTGAGGATGAACGACAACATTAAATCTGTGACGGACCTACCTGCACAGCTGGCGATTGAGCAGGACCTCTCCAAACAAAGACCGAAAGCTGAGATCTTTGAGGTCGAGGAAGAAGAAGAAGCAAATGTCGTGCACGCAAAGAAAAGGCCGGGCCCCTCCAAGGCGAATTTCAAGGGAAAGAGTGGGAAATACCCACGCGGCTCTTGCTACGGTTGTGGCAAATATGGCCATTTCAAGGTCAATTGCCCCAAGAAGAAGCCGGGAATTCTAAAATGCCTGAAAATAAAGGCAAGAAGAAGATGGAATTCGCGGTTGTCGTGGAATGCAACTCTGTCATCACGGACAGTGATGGATGATGGATCGACTCTGGAGCAACCAGACACATCGCCAAGACGAAGGAAGGCCTGGTAGACTTCAAGGAGCTGAGCAAAGGCGAACAGAGGATCTTCATGAGAAACAACACCTACCTGGATGTAGAAGGTGTTGGGACTTACAGACTTGACTTTGGGGATAGCATTATGGTACTGAATAATGTATTGTATGCCACAGGGATACGCCGGAACCTGATCTCTGTCCCAGTGCTGCTCAAGAAAGACTTTGAAGTTAGGTTTTATAATAAGCGTGTATCTATAGGCAAGAATAAGAAGGTCTATGCGATGGGAAAGTTTGTGTCCGAGCATGACATATTCTGTCTTCCTGTAATAAATTCTAGTGAATCAATGAATGTCGCTTCTGATTATTCTTTGTGTTGTTTGTCTGATTATGACTTGTGGCACATGCGACTGGGTCATCCAGGAAACTCTAAGATGGATCAAATGATTAAGGCAAATTTATTGCCTAAGATCACGGGTGCAAGGACATTGCCCTGCGAACACTGTCTGACCGGTAAAATGACGAGAAAACCCTTCTCAACCGGAATTCGGTCAACAGAGTTATTAGGTTTGATCCATTCAGACATATGTGGACCACTGAGCGTCAGCACACATACAAATAAGGAATACTTTATAACATTCATTGATGACTACTCGAAGTTCTCCTATGTCTATCTCTTAGGAAGAAAGTCGGAAGCACTTGAAACATTTAAGAGACATAAGACGGAAGTGGAGACAAGATTAGGAAAACCAATCAAGACTCTTAGGACAGATAGAGGTGGGGAATATACCTCAAAGGATTTTGAGGATTATTGCATTCAAGAAGGATTCGTAGGCAGACTACAATGCCATATACACCACAACAGAATGGTGTAGCAGAAAGAAATAATCGAACTTTGATAAATGCAGTAAGGTGTATGCTTTCACACTCAGGACTCTCCAAGAAATTCTGGGGAGAGGCAGTGTTGACAACAAACTATATACAGAACAGGATTCCCACCAAGTCCGTAGAATCAACGCCATATGAAATATGGAATGGCAGAAAGCCCGAGTTGGGCCATCTCCGGAAATGGGGATGTATAGCACATGTTCTGGTACCGAATCAGCTTAGAGACAAGCTAAACTTCAGGACATTAAAGTGCAAGTTTATTGGGTATAGTGAGAATTCTAAAGGATATAGGTTCTTCCATGAAACTAAAGGTCTGATCGAAAGTCGTGATGCTACTTTCCTTGAAATTCATCAAGAAAAGGAGCATGAAGTAGAGGAATCAGATCCTATGATTGTCTTACAAGACAATGAAGACGGCTTGAGCATTAGACAAGAACTTGAGGATGATATCGGTCATCCAAATATAGAGAATGAACCTATGGAACATGATGATCCTTTAGAGGAAGTGGGTGAACCCACACAACCCACGAGTATAATCGGCAACAAGAGACCCAGAACACGACCCGCATGGATGGAAGATTACCATTTCTATGGATGCGAGGCGTCGTGCTACACCGTGGATGAGGATGTCGCAGATTGTACAGATCTCATATCCTTTAATGAAGCTATGGCTTCATCTGAGTCAGAATCATGGTCGGCCGCCATGAGAGATGAGTTGGACTCAATCGAGCGAAACGGTGTTTGGGAATTATGCGATTTGCCAGAAGGTAGACAATCCATAGGATGTAAGTGGGTATTCAAGAAAAAGTACCGCGTTGACGGAACTGTTGATAAATACAAAGCTAGATTAGTTGCCAAGGGTTATACTCAGCAAGCTGGAATAGATTTCCATGAAACCTACTCTCCAGTGGCTAAGTTTGCATCCATTCGGATGATCTTAACCATAATCGCATATATGGATTTGGAATTATTCCAAATGGATGTAAAGACGGCCTTCCTTAATGGAGAATTAAAGGAGGAGATTTATATGCGACAACCTGACGATTCCCAGGTTGAAGGTTAGGAGAAAAAGATTTACAAGTTAAGAAAGTCATTATTTGGCTTAAAACAGTCTTCACGGCAATGGTATCTCAAATTTCATGAGAAAGTTATTCAATTTGATTTTGTTTCAAATAAATTGGATAACTGTGTGTATGTCATGAAGACTGGGAGCAGGTTTGCAATCATGTCATTGTATGTAGATGACATTCTGCTTGCAAGTAATGGCATACAAATGCTCAATGAAATCAAACAGAAATTGAGCAATGAATTTGAGATGAAGGATATGGGTGAAGCATCCTATGTTCTTGGAATTCAAATAACAAGAGACAGGGACTCAAGGACATTGAGCCTTAGTCAAGAAAGATATTTGTATACTGTATTAAGGAGATTTGGAATGCAGAACAGCACTCCAGCTCCAACACCACTTGTGATGGGAAAGAGACTCAATAAGAGTCAGTGTCCCGGAAAGGGGCAGAAATCTTTAGATGTACCATATGCACAAGCGGTAGGAAGTTTAATGTATGCAATGATGTGTACTCGACCTGATTTAGCTTATCCAGTAAGCTTAGTCAGTAGATATCAAAGCAATCCCGGTCCAGCACATTGGGAAGCTGTAAAAAGGATTCTTCGATATCTGAAAGGGACAGTACATCTGAAACTTGTGTATCAAGCAGAATCGCTTGAGATAGTAGGATACTCCGATGCTGATTTCGGAGGGGATGTGGATGATAGAAAATCCACATCAGGTTATATGTTCATGTTTGGTGGTGCGGTCGTTTCTTGGGATAGCAAGAAACAATGATGTGTATCTCGACATACACAGGAGGCTGAGTACATTGCATGTAGCATGGCCACCACTCATGCTGTTTGGATCAGGCGTTTTCTAGAGAACCTAAGCCTCGAATTGGTCAAAGGACCAATTGAAATGTATTGTGACAATCAAGCTGCGATAAGCTTGATCAATAGTAGGACTAATAGTTCTAAAGGAAAACACATTGAGATCCAATATCACTATATATAAGATATAGTGGGGAAGCAAGAAATCACGGTAACCTACATCCCTACTAGTGACATGTTGGCCGATTCTCTAACCAAGGGAATAACAGCAGGAACATACATTAAACATGTTGGTTTAATGGGACTCAGGAATGTACGAGTCAAGGAAGAGGTTTCATAGATAATGATCCTCACATTTTAAATCTCCATGTATATACTACACGAATAGTGGGAGTATATATGTTTTGACCACTTCGGTCAAGTGGGAGATGTTAGAACGATTCTCGCGCGGAAGGACCGAGTGGTCAAAACCGTCGCCGACGGTTGCGCGAGGGTCGGGTCTCACGGAGGCCGTAACCGCCGGGCGTGGAGGAGGGGGCGGACTTAGCGAGGGGACATTCACGCCCCTATATATGACTCCCTCCATAAGGAGGGGAAGATCATCCGAGAACAACCTCGCCATAGGGAGCCCCCCTCTCATTCTCTCCATCTCTCCCTCTCTCTATTCTCTCTCGTTCAAGAAGAAGAAGGTGAAGACGCCGACGTACCTCGACTCGATCCTTGACTAGGAACATGCATGGCCTCAAATTTCTGCGAAATTTGATCAAATTTATTTGAATCCATGTCAACAAAATTGAAATGCTACAGTCTCTTTTTCCAAGATTTCAGTGAAATATTACAAAATTTCACTGAATTACGTGTCGTTTCATCAAAATAACAAAAGGGAATATAACCTTTGCTTTCACTGATGTTAGCAAATTTTCACCCATTTCTCTGATGCGCTAAGTTCTTAGAGAATTTTCTATTGGGTAAACAAGCTTCTTTACTTGCTTACCAATAATTAAAGGGATCCTTGAATCGTATAGATGATTCAAATGTCGTGATTGGATACCAATTGATGCGGACATCGAAATCATGAGGGATAATAAATGAGAGGAAACATGGGAGAATGCACATATATAGCGCAATTCTTAGGTGGAAAGCATGAAGATGCATGAAAGAGAAGGGATACAAGAGAGAGAAAGTCCCATTTTTATAACACTCAAATCCGATCTTTAATCAAGTCATAAGACTATATAGAGAGGATGGAATTTGAAAATAAATAAATAAAATCTAACAAGCCTTGACTCCTAAAAAGACTCCTACTTTAAATATTCAAATCATCTACAGTAGCTTTAGAGATCTCAAAAGATCTCAATTTAGTGGACTCAAACTAGATGAAAGAGAAAGCCAATAAATATTGGTTTAGACCTATCCCTAATTTTAGATTGAATCAAAATGACACATGTGAGACACCTGGAATGGATGGGCACGAATTTTTATAAGCCTAGAGTTTAAAAAGCATTGAGGGAGCATAAACCAGTCCCAAACTTGGAATTTTCCCTGGATAGTCGATCGATTTGAAAAGCCAAGGCATCCTTGAAAGTGAGGTCGCATGCATGACTATTGAGAAGAGGAGATTTGTTATAATGGTGCTCAGGGAGTGGGTGGAGAGTTGATTTCGGACAGAACATGTATAATCTGTAGGAATAAAGATGTGGACTATCTCTTGCATGCACAATTATTAAGAAGAGGAGATTTGTTATATATATAATGATACTCAGAGAGTGGGTGGAGAGTTGGTTTCAGACAAAACATGTATGATATGTAGGAATAAGGATGTGGATTGTCTCTGCATCTCGTGCCCGTGAAGAACCATGGTTTGGGGGTAATGAAGATCTTGTGGGTGGATGCAAGAAGCACTGATACTTTTTAGTTGAGCATCAGAGGTAAAAAAATATAAAAAAGTTGGGTACCAAACCTACGCAGCTTAAGGCGGCACCTCAGGACTGCCTCAGCAGCTCAACGCCTCGAGGACCGCTTCAACACCTCGAGACGCATGCCTCACTTGGGCTGCTTGAGGCAGGCGCCTCGAGGTGATTTTCTTGGAAAACCGCCTCGAGGCGTACGCCTTAGGCCTCGAGGTGCATTTTTTAAAATCATGCTCATGCATCCTCGACTGCTCAGGGAAGTCATTCAGATGTTGCAGCCCTTGTGTCTGCTACTACCTCAAGTAGTACCTATGCTCTTACCAATTGACATATGATTGATATGACATAGTGGATTATAGACTCCGATACGTTTCATATATTGGATTTAGATGTTCAACAAATTTCAGAAATCTAAGGCTAGCTTTCAAACTGAAACATCACATTCCTATGTTTAATTGATTGATTAGGTGTCAGATATTGCAAAAAGAATATTATGGTAAATTATTCAGGCAGGTAATAAAGCAGGAGGTATAACATGTCAATGGTAATGCCAGATATCATAACTAAAAATGTCCGCAGCAACAACTACCATTATATTAGCATGTTGTGGTATAAAACTATTTGAAAATATATCCATACACAGCAGACAGATAAGAGGTTTAAGATGGCTATGTACCTTGTTTTCCCACTCAAATTCAGCCCACATATTCCTGAAAGCAACATCTGCACATGTTGCAGGAGAGATATAGTCCATGATGTCAATGTGGATATCATTGAGGACAACAACAGTTCGTTCAAGCACATTGGAGGTTTCATACACAATATTTCCGAAGATGACTCCAGTTTCAGTTGAAGAAACTTTAATATTGGCGTGAATCTGCTTGCTCGATTCAGGTGCAAGGGTATAATTCTGGGGCCTCTCGACAAGTTTGAGATCTCCCATGGTTGCCAATTCCAAGCACAAATTTTGAAGTGTATCCTTGGTTCTGTTAATGACTGTAACATCAAGGACGATATCGTAATGATGAACAGTTACATAAGCTTCGGCATATACTGGATCACTGAATCCTGTCAACTGAAGAATACGGTTGAGTTTATTTGCATCATCTCCATCATTAGTAAACTCTCCTGTTGCACGCTTTAAATCATCCTGAACCTCATCTTCAATTTCAAGTTGGGACATGCCCTGTTAACAGCAAACAAGCTATTCTGTAAATGGAAGTTAAAACACAGGTACAAGAAGATCAGGAAAAGATAATTTCCTTTTTTTCTCAGCAACATTCAAAAGGCTGAGTCACGAAAAATATAAGCAAAGGCTCATGCATAATAGAAGGCCAAAGAAGGCAGCAGCGTGCTCTGCAGGGAAGGGTCGGGCCACTTTGGGAGTATTGTAGAGATAGTTTCTAGTATTAATAATTGTTTTCGTATCTTGTTGCTAATTCTCTCTTTTATTTAGACGTCCATGTAATTTACCCTTAAGGCCTCTCCCTATATAAGAGAGCCTAGGGTTACTCTATGAAGTACAACAAAGACTCCTTTCTTCTAACATGGTATCAGAGCCACCCTAGGGCTCTCTACCCGTCGCCCCTCCCTTCCCCACCCGCCGCCCCTCTCTCCTTCTCTCGTCGAGCCGCCTTAGGACTCCCAGCGCTTCCAACCGCACCCTCCTTGTTGGACAGGGGGAGGTTTTCTTATCCCCCACTATGCAGCTACAGAATGTTTTACATGCCCCTGAGTTCTCACTGAACTTGCTGTCTATTAGTCAGATTACAAAGGATTTGAATTGTCGTTCTATTTTTGACCCGTCTTCTCTCATTTTTCAGGACATACTCACGGGCAAGGTGATTGGTTGTGGCTCTGAGCAGAATGGTTTATATCGGCTGGTTCGGGAATCCTATGCTGGCGTCTCTTCTCACTCCGCTGGACCAGTCTCTCCTTACATTTGGCATCTTCGATTTGATCACCTTTCGATTCAGAAAATGCGGCATCTTCTGCCCCAGATCTCTCCAAGTTCGTCGTTTTGCTGTGAAACATGTCAGTTGGGAAAGCATCATAGGTCGAGCTTCCCAGGTCGTCAGAGTCGGAGCAGTAGCTCCCCTTTTGAGTTGTTACATATAGATATATGGGGTCCGAGTCGTGTTCCCGATCACCAGGAACACAGGTTTTATCTAGTTGTCGTCGATGATTTTTCTCGTGTCTCTTGGGTATTTCTTTTGAAGAATAAATCTGAAGTAGGAGATGTTGTCAAAAATTTGGTTAATGAAGTGCAGAATGTTTTCTCTTCCTCAGTCAAATATGTTCGAACTGACAATGCCCTGGAATTTTGTGCACGCTCTCTTTCTCTATTTCTTTCATCGAAGGGTATTATTCACCAAACCACCTGCGCATATACATCCCAACAAAATGGTGTGGCGGAAAGAAAGCATCGCCATCTCTTGGACATTACTCGTACCCTGTTGATTCAAAGTTGTGCTCCTATTTCTTTCTGGGGGGATGTTGTCCTTACTGCATGCTATCTAGTCAACAGAATGTCGTCCTCTGTCCTTGGAGAGAAGATACCTATCTCTCTTATTTTTCCTGACAAGGAGCTCTTCTCTCTGCCGCCACGTGTCTTCGACGTTGTGGCGTTTGTCCATCGTCTATCTCCTGGTCTTGACAAACTCTCTCCAAGAGCAGTCAAGTGCGTCTTTGTTGGTTATTCCAGAACCCAGAAGGGATACCGGTGTTATGATCCTACAACCAACAGGTACTTTGTTAGTGCAGATGTCACCTTCTTCGAGTCAGTTATGTATTTCTCGCCAGCTGGGGACAGAATGGTACCATCCACCACCACTGATGATATTTATGTTCCACCACCACCTACTTCGAGTCCACCTGAGTCGCCTCCTGTGTCAGTTCCTATGCCAGCACCACCGCCACCACCACCCCCACCTCAACCCATTCCACAGCAAATCATATCACCGTTTCCTCACCATTATACGCGTCGGCCAGGTCCTGCTCAGACGACAGATCAGACACTCACTACGCCACAGGTATGTTCAGATGATGTTACTACTGACGGGTCAGGTTCGGTACATATGCAGGATGACTCATTACAGGTGGACCCAGATGACGATCTTGATGTTCCGATTGCTATTCAGAAACAGAGACGGCAATGTGCTTCCTATCCATTTGCTTCACAGGTTTCCTTCCACCGACTCACAGGTGATTTCCAGAAGTTTGCCACAACATTGTCTTCCGTGGCCATACCACGGACATACCAGGAAGCCTTGAAGAGTGAGTGCTGGAGATTAGCTATGGAAGAAGAAATGGGGGCCTTGCAGTCCCTTGGCACATGGTCTTTGGTCCCTGCACCTCTTGATGCATCCGTTGTGAGCTGCAAATGGGTCTTCACAGTCAAATATCATGCAGATGGCACGTTGGATAGGTACAAAGCACGCGTGGTCGCCCGTGGCTTTATCCAAACTTATGGCGTTGATTACATGGATACATTCTCTCCAGTGGCGAGACACTCGACTCTCCGTATTCTCCTGTCTGTTGCAGTGGTTCGTGATTGGAGCATTTCTCAGCTAGATGTCAAGAATGCCTTTCTGTACGGGGACCTACAGGAGGAAGTCTACATGCAGCAGCCACCCGGGTTTACTGCTGAGGGGGAGAAGCATATGGTCTGTAGACTTCACAAGGCGATATATGGCCTCAAACAGAGTCCACGAGCGTGATTCCAGAAGCTGTCCAATCTAATTGAGCACCAGGGATTCAAGAGGTCCAATGCTGATCACTCGTTGTTTGTCCAGAAGTCCTCGGCAGGTACGGTTGTCATAATGGTCTATGTGGATGATATTCTTGTTACAGGAGACGATGTTCAGGGCATAGCGAGGGCGAAGGCATTCCTAGGTCGTCAGTTTGTTACAAAGGATCTTGGAAGCCTAAGATATTTTCTGGGGTTGGAATTTGCAAGGAATGCACATGGTTTGGTGATGACACAACGGAAGTACATTACAGACTTTCTGGTTGAGACTGGTATGGATGGGTGCAAACCATCAAGCATCCCCATGGACCCCAGCATGAAGTTATATGATGATGATACTGATGAAGTGGATAAGAGGAGATATAGAGAGATGGTGGGAAAACTCCTCTACATTACTATAACCCGTCCAGACATTGCATTTGCAGTTAACCGGGTGAGTCAGTTTATGGAGCAGCCAAGACAGGTTCACATGGATGCTATACACATGATACTGAGGAATCTGAAGTCTTCTCCAGGGTTAGGGCTACTATTCAGAAAGGGCGCAGACTTATCCATCTCAGCGTATGCAGACGCAGATTATGCAGGATGCCCTAAGGATAGAAAATCAACCTCAGGGTTTGCAGTTTTTGTTGGAGGCTCTCTGGTGTCTTGGAAAAGCAAGAAACAAACGGTGGTGGCAAGATCCAGTACGGAATCCGAATACAGGGCAATGGCCCAAGCCAGCACGAAAATGATGTGGGTTCGCTCCATATTAGAAGATTTACATGTAGCTGTACCTCTACCTATGAAGCTTCAGTGTGACAATCAGGCAGTATTGTTCATTGCCAACAATCCAGCTTTTCATGAGAGGACCAAGCATATTGAAGTTGACTGCCATTACACCAGGGACCTGATCCAGAGAGGATTGATATCCACGGCCCATGTTAGTTCAGGAGATCAAACTGCCAATGTATTCACCAAGCCATTGCTCAGAGGACCTTTTCAGAGATGTTCATCCAAGCTGAGCATGATCGACATCTATGCTCCACCTTGAGGGGGAGTGTAGAGATAGTTTCTAATATTAATAATTGTTTTTGTATCTTGTTGCTAATTCTCTCTTTTATTTAGACGTCCATGTAATTTACCCTTAAGGCCTCTCCCTATATAAGAGAGCCTAAGGTTACTCTATGAAGTACAACAAAGACTCCTTTCTTCTAACAAGTATCATACGCAAAAGGCCACTTAGATTTTCTAAAATGAGTCTACAACCAAATTAATATTTCCTAGTCCTGATTAAACATCATTATAGAGGCCAGAAACCATAGGGATTAGAGATTTTTGTCATCACAGAGAATAAATGAAGAAACATGAATTAAATTTATAAACATCTGCCAACTATCTCATAAATTCTTACAATCATCAAAAGGCATATAGCAGGCCCATGAACGGATACAGAGTTTTTTTTTGGTAAGTGAACGGATACAGAGTTCTGCATGATATATGCATGGTAAAGACTAAAGAACACTAAACATACAGAATAGTTGCTCGATATTTAAATTTTAAAATAAGTTACATCATAAAAGTTAAAAAATGAGCTATGGCACATGTGTAAAATGGAGCACCCAAAAGTTCCCAAATTTCTAGATTTGTTAGCACATGGCTTGCAAATCGAAGTCATAATGAACCGCAATGATAATATCACTCTAGCCTGCAGGCTAGCACATTGCAGATGAGAATTTAAGAAAGAGGCTGTTCAAGTCAGAAGATGTGTAGTTGAAAGCATGATATTTGCAAGCTAGATGCAGTGATTTAAACACCTAATACCTTTCTACCCTTCAGATGATAGAAATCGATAAGATCATCTGGCTGGGCATGAGAAATCTGTGCTTTTGCTTTAATTTCCTCAGTTTCACGGAACTGCTTCTCTGCCAGCATATTTGCAAAGCTCTGACGGCAAGACCGTAACCATATCTTCCTAGCGTGATCACCAGTATTGCACAGAAGCCTTATGCAAATAAGTATCCTATCATAGGAATCATTGTCAATGGGGTGAGGGATACAGGAAGACTGTCCCAACTGCAGCATCGCAACCATGACCAAGAGAGCTCCTGTGCTGGCCTTGTTGACCTCGGCTTTTGATGGCTGAACTTCTTCCAGCCTCAATACAAGCTTGGTAAGCGTACTGGCAATAACGGCCCCCACAAAGAAATCCCCGCTAAGAACTAAAGACCTGAGATTTGCAGGAGATGCTAATGATCCGGCAACAAGGGTGGGAGCAGAAACGGCTGTCTCTGAAGCAGCACTTTGAGTGGCATAGGTGCCATCAGCCAAGACAGCCGGCCTTCTGGATGAAACAGTCATGGAAGAACTAACTTGCTGAGGGACCTTCGCGACATCGCCACCTTCATTGTCCTCGTTAACTGTGTAGAATGGAAGATCACCAAGACACTGTTTGATAGTCATGATCCCGCTCTCCACCTCGGATAGCGAGAGGCAATATTCCCCTATGATCCAAAGTGCGCATGAGCAAACCCTTGCTGCGCGGATCTGGTAAAAAGTATCCAAGAGCCTCGTGATGATAGAGACTCGAAGCTTCGGATTTGTCTCGATGATCTCACGAACAAACAGCACGACATCGATGGCAGAAGCCACATTGCTGTCACCAAGAAAATCCATCAGCAGGTGCACGACAGAGCTCGCCACCTCTGGGAACTTGACAGCACACGAATGGATGGCCTGCACGAGCATCTGCCGGTACTCCCCATTCTTCTCAAGCTCGCCACTCTGGGTCTTCATGACCTCCTTCTTGAGGTTCAGCACCACCTCATCAATGTTCCTCGGGGTAATGAGCTCAAGCACGATGTCAATCGTCTTCCTCCTGATGTCAAGGTTCGGGCTCGAAAGTGCCCGCAGCACATCCATAACCATTTCCACCATAATGTCCCTGTGAGATGCCTTGAGCTCATTAAGCCTATCAAGTACGATGAGCTTGACATTGTTGTCGCTCTGCGACAAGAGGAGCTCGCAGTACTTGCCCGCAGCAGCCCTGATTGCAGTGGGTGCAGAGGATAGGGAGACAAGCGTGCCTGCACACTCGTAGATAACGGCGGTGGAGGGGGCGTTGAGGAGAGAGAAGATAATCTTGATGTACTTGCCCTTCTCGGTGCGGTTGGTGCGACAGACCTTGCGAATGAGGTCAAGGACGACCATCTGCATCATCTCACCCCAGTCGGGCACGGCATCGAGGTGGGAGAGGAGATAATTGACGGCACGATCCTGCGCACAGTGGAAGAGCATGAGGAAAGCATTGCGACGGGCGGAGGCATCCTGCTCGGAGGCAAGGGACTTCTCGATGAGTTCGGGTGCGTCGGCGAGGAGGTGCTCCCCCTGCGGGAGGCGGTAGATGGACATGACAGCGAGGATGGCATAGCGGCGGACAAAGGGGTGGCGGTGGTCGAGGTTGGAGAGGACGGAGGGGAGGAGGGGATCGAGGATCTCGGGCTGTGAGAGCCGGCAGAGGAAACGGAGAGCGACGCCGCGGATGTACTCGTTCGGGTGCTGGAGATTGTTGCGGAGGTTCTGGCAGATGAGGATCATCTCGGGGAGGACCTTCCCGGAGGAAGGGTCCTTCTTGTCGATGATCTCCAGGTAGAGGAGGAGGAGCTTCTGGATGGTGTGGTCCTCCGAGGGGAGGACGTAGCGGATGATGGTGATGAACAGCTGGGGGATGGTCTCCCCGTTGAGGAGGAGCATTATGGCCTTCTTCATCGCCTCTACCTTGGCCTCCGCGTCCTTGCCCTCCAGCGCCTCCTTGATCTCGTTCCCCATCGAGGGGCTTCCCTTGTCGAAGTGGACCAGGAGACTGCACGACTTCTCCGTCATCCTCTTGGATGGAGATCAGATCTGAGAAATTGCCGAGAAGAGGAGGATGACAAATAGAGCAGATCTGAAAAGCGGGACGGATCGGATCCGAGGAGGAAGGGATACGATTTCGGATGGATCGGGAAGGGCCAGGAGGAGGAGGGGTTCCCCCGCCGGGACTGCGATCTGGAGCGAGGTGGAGGAAGAGAGGAGGGTGTGATGTGGGCGAGATTAGGGATGTCAATCCGACCCGAATCCGCTATATTTAGTAACCAAAACTCATCCCATTTTTACTTTTAAATGGGTTTCGATTTAAAACCCATTATCCATGTGGGTTTGAGTTCAGATTTGGGATTTTCAATCGATATACGAGATCGAATCCGTCCCGAATCCATTAGCTAATTATGTGAATATATGATTACATGTGTATGTCTATTTTGACACCCTCTTGTGTAATAAAGATGATCATAGCGAAAAAAAAATTCTAATTTCATCTTCCATAAATCAAATAGAAAAAAAATTCGGGTTGGTATTTTCTATCTATGGATTAGTTGAATTCGAAGTATCCATTAACTATTCAACTGTGATGTGAAGGATTAAAATCTTGATAGCATATAATACCGTTTAGCCCTATTGTAGTTTATATATAATTTGGATTTTTTTCATTAACCTGGGCATAAATTACATTTAAGGGAAGTCATAGTGGGGTTGAGTTGACGTATCCAAAAAACGCATGTCAATCTAAACCAAATTAATGCTATAAGCTTAGGAGATAGAAACATAAATTACCCAGAAACATAAATTACTCAACTTTCGAACAAATTGAACTTATAGAAAAAAATACTATTAATAATTAGATGTTTGTCTTTGAAAAAAGACTCTTGATGGTTAGGATTTGAGATAATAGGATGTGATGGGATTGCGCGTGGCATTAAAATGCATTTCTTTTGTTTAGGTGATAACTGATTTCCGTTGATTGGAAACTCTAAAAAACTATCTATATTGATCAAGTATGTACATTAACTTATGTCACATACCATTGTTATTTATATCCTACTTTGGATTTTATTGGCTATTGGAATGTTTTTATTTTATTTCGTTAAACATATTGTGATTATATCTCTGTATTAAAACTCCAGGTAATCAAGTGCTAATTTGATATCTATCCATAATGTCTATACACGAATTAGTTGTTAAATATTACGGAGATAAATACATTATTGTCTTTTTATATATTAGTTACTTTACGTTTTTATGTTCAAATATTTTATTGAAAATTAGGTATTTATTTTGACACCATCATTTTACAGGTGTAGACAATGTTCATTGTTAGTCCATTGGAGACTTTGACCTGGCCGGGTGCCGTGCGGGCAGTTAATTCCGCCAATTGACCGTTGTAGACGGGTAATTCTATACTAATCCTAGACAATTTCTGTTGTGGCGGTTGACTCAAAACTGATGTTCATTGCATTGGGGTTTGGATAAGAGACATTGTATTAGAATAATTTATTATTTAAATTATTAATTTATGAGAACAAGGTGGCTCTTATCTAAGCTCGGGTTGCCCGGTGTCAGCAGATGGTATGGATTTTCATATTGATATTGATACTCATAGTATCAAAATATGTGATCATCCAAGAAAAGTTTATTGTATTGTTATGGTTATCTCTTAGCTATGCACAAGAGAATATTCTTGATATAGTTCATTATTTTCCGTGACATATATTCTTTATTGCATTGTCATCGTGTTAGCATTTTTTATGTTCGGGGAGTATGGGCATTTATGGCATGTTTCATTTTTTGATGGTGTATACTTAGTCAAATTCATTTGACTAATATTGATTTCAACCGTGCAGCTTAGCGGAAAGCAAGATGCTGAGCAGTTGGCTGCATTGAAGAGTCATAGCTATTTTCTAGACTCTTAAATCATTGTACGGATAGACTTATTTAATTTTATTATGTAGTTCAGACTTGATGAGTCATTTATTTAGTGGTTAATCTCCTTTCTTCTTCCATTATTATACGTCACTCTGAGATTTATAGTTAATGAATTTTTGAAACTTTTGTCTCGCTCAATCTATTATTGTGTGATGCTTCCATAATATTTCCCATGTTTCGAGGTCTGTTACGTGACATGGCAACTTTGAGGTAAAATTTCAACTAAATAGTGTACTATATTTATTGATAAGTTTAAATAAAAAAATAGTATTCATACATCTCATGGATGGATATCGACTCTCAAAGCTAGTTAAAGATATTAATTTGGAATGGGTCTTTTTATCATAAGGTAAAATATTTAACATACAAGAATTATAATTGTGTATCATAGCTTATTCGGTATAATTAGAGTTAGTTTTAAGTAGGAATTTTGACTTGCAGGAACATGGAGAATGAAAATGTCCATATTCTTATTGCTTGTGAGATGAAGCGGATGATATGGATGATAGAGATTGCTAGTTAAATTATATTGGTGACATTTTTCTCAAGTGGGTTATATATAGTTGTAATATGTAATGATTATTATTAGACACTGAATTGAAAGGTTGTGTAGTTCTAGTATATAGTTTCTCAATTTAATAGTTTTTCTTACTTCAAATATGTATATCGCATCCCATACTCTGTCTCATTTTAAAAAAAATCATAAATGTTATGTATTTTAAATCTAAAAAGTTAATCAGTAAAAATAACAAGGTGTACTGTTATCCCTTCTCCTAAATTAATATTCACGATCAATTCTACATACGTAGTTTTACTACTTGGGAGATTAGAATATCTTTATAGTTGATGATCATATATGACTTGATTGAACTACCTAACATTTCGTAATTGAAAATTAGTTATATCCTGGATAAATGAATACATGTTGGGTACATGGATACCTAATGGATATATGGGTATCCGCTTAGAAATACCCGTTTAATAAATGGGTGGATTTGGTTAGTGATTTTATAAATGGGTATGGGTTTGGGAGTATTGAAACTCGCTCTGAATCCGACCCGCTGTGGTGTTTGCATTGAAGATTTGACGTCGATGTCTTTATGGTGAGAGATTTGAGGTCTTCTCATATCATAAAAGTCTCAAATGCATCTTTTCACAAGAAGATTTGAATATGCACCAGCGAAGATGGATGAAATTTCTTAAAGATTGTGACTTCTCAATTGCTTATCAAATAGGTAAAGAGAATGTTGTGACAGATGCTTTGAGCCGAAAGGGTTATACCATGTCTGTTGGTATAATGATTAAAAAATGGAAGTTGGTTGATAATTTTGTCACTTGGAATCCTTTCAAGAAAGAAGACAAGAGTATTTTGTCTAGCATACATATACATTCTGAAATAATAGAGAAATTATTGAGAGCTCAGAAAGAAGTTCGTGAGTATCATGTTCTAGATAAGAAAAGTTGAGGAGGAGATTCAGAATTCTTCATTACTGTATTTGGTGGCATTAGATTCAGGAATCGCTTATGGGTTCCCTTGTAGGAAGAGCTGACGCACAAGATTATGGATGAAGCTCATAGTTCTAAATTCACTGTACATCCGAGAAAAGATTTACAAGGATCTCCAGTGGAATTTTTGGTGGAAGATTTGAAGAAGGAAATTGCAGAATTCATTTCTCGTTGTTTGGTGTGTTAGCAAATTAAGGTTAAGCATCAAAAACCAGCTGAACTATTGGAGCAATTAAAGGTTCCTGAATGGAAATGAGAATACATTACCATGGACTTTGTGATGGATCTTCCAAAGACCAATACAACTAATTATGATGTTATTTGGCTGATCGTAGATAGGTTGACAATGTTTGCTCATTTCTTGCCGATGAAGAAAAAAATGAATCTATTGCAAGTTTGGCTAATTCGTATATGAATAATATCATAAAGCTCCATGGTATACTACCTCTATAGTTTCTGATATAGATCCAAGATTCACAATAAGATTTTGGAAAAAAAATTTCAGGAGGCTTTTCAGTACAAAGCTAAAGTTCAGTAGTGCTTTCCATTCTCAGATAGATGATCAATGATGAGTCGCTAAATATGTGATATAATTTATACTCGTTGTAATACAGGTACTTAGCGAATCACGCAGAACCGAATGAAATGTCTCTGTGAAGATGACTCGACTTAAATTTATATCCTGGGCAAGTTCGGGGTCAAACACAGGGAGTCAAAGGAATAACTTTGGGTTAATTCAGAATGATTAGGTATAGGTTTCCAATGCAGGTTTTTTTATTTTTTAATGCAAAAATAAATGTGAATGCAATGTACAGGTAAATTAAATTACTAAGAAAACACACAACTTAGACAAATTAACTTTAATGTGAAATTAATCAGATTTAACCTAGTTATATTTTTCTTCGAAATCTAATCTAGTGATGAATGTAGAACATTTTTTTGGAATTTTACAGTTTAAAATGCAACAATGAAAAATGCACAGTTTTTATGGATTTTTATGCATTTTCACACAAATAGAATGCAAAAATTATGAAAATTTTACTGGAATTAAACATGACACAATGAGGTTAAAGATTTTTTTGGAATTTTTCGAGAATGTATGAATTTTTAATGAAAAAAGAGTGATTGTTAGTATTTAATTCCTAATAAATCCTCATTTATGTTCATCAAGAGAGCAAAATATCTCGATAAGATATCTATATAAGCAATTCGGGAGAGTTGGGATTTTGCAAAAATAGTACATGTGGATATAATTAAAATTCGTTTATGAAAATCACTCTAAAATTTATTAAAGGCACAAGACAACTCCAATTAATATGAAATTTGGAAGCAAATTAAATCATATTTCATGACATTATCTTTGATTTTTGCATAAATTTTGGAGTCGTTACTTAAATATGAATTTAAGAGCGCTAATTGGGTAAAATATGCAATATTTCACTTAAATAATTTTAATTAGTTGTCAAAAGATCACACAAATACAAGTAAATTTTCATATGATAGACAATTAGTTGCTCAATATCATGACATTTTTCATCAAAAATAAAATATGCAAGAAAGATATCCAAATTAACATGCAAACATAGGGGTATATGTGCAATATAGAAATTAACTTGAAGATAACTAAAATATGCACATGGACTTATTTGTAATTAAAGAAACTTAACGGGAAAAATGTACAATTTGTACAAATAAAAAATTATAAACGCATGACCTTCTTCTTTGCATGAGGTAGGGCACGATGGATGGGGGCGGCGTGCACAGGCTGGCAGCCACGGTGAGAGGAGCGACAGCAGGGGAAGACCATGGATGGGGCGTCGTAGACAGGTCGAGTCGTAGGCGCTCGCGGAGTAGCTTGCAGGCTATGGATGACCGCGAGTGCATTGCGACTAGGCTACGGAGGACCCCGACGGGCGTGCGTGCTTGGGGAGGAGTCACGGTGCGGCGGAACTGGGCTAGCACTTGTGGCACGAGCTGTGGGCGACAGCCGTCGACGGTGGAGGAGGAAGGGGGCCGGCGATGCTGCTCCAGCTGTTTCCTTTTTATTTTTAATTTTTTTGACTGTTGTAGTATTATTTTTTTAATTTTTTAACAATTTTTCTTAAACAGGGAATAACAAATGATGGAAAGAAGATGATGTGGTGATGGTAACGTGCTAAAAAAATAAACAAATGTAGGTGTGTGTGTGTGGTGATGTCATGTGATAAAAATGATAAAAATAAAAATGATGACAAAAATGAAAAAGAAAAATTACCTACGATGGAAGTGGGTGTCTGTGGTATGTCACGAAAAAGCACGATCTTCGCTCGAATTGTCGACGAGTGATGAGCTCGAGTAGCATGTAGAGGTAGTTTTGTTGTTGGCAGGAATGCCAACGGATCTCACCGGAGAGGAGGTTTGTCATCGCTCTACTTCGTCGTTCACTGTCATTGGGATGGGTGGTAGGAGTTCTTGATTCTCTCTCGCATAAAGGTATATCAAAGACAAAAATGAAGAAAATGAGCTCTATAAAAAGAGAAGAAAATGGAAGTTAGAAATATGGTGGAATAGTTGTATTGAATGGGAGGTTAAAGCATATGGTGGAATTGAATGGAGGTTATGAAAAAATGACGGAGGAGATGGAGAAGAATGGGAGGTTATTGTACAGGATGAAAATTAAATAAATAAAAATAAATAAAATAAAATTGGCTATTAAAATACAATAAAATAAAGAGAACAAAAAAGTGAAGAATTTACAAAATAAGACAAATTATATGTACATGTTTTTCTAATTTTCTAATTTTTATTTTTTTATATTTTTAATAAAATATATTTAGAACATAAAAATAAAATAAATTATTAGAAATAAAATAAAACAAACAATGATTTTTTGGATTTCTTAGTAATTAAGAAAAGTAGAAAAATGAAGAAAGAATGAATATTTACATTACATACAATGTACACTAGGTCCCAAAATCCATATTTTGCAAATGAACTCCGAATTTAATGAAATTACTTTCATTAGATAGATAATTTTCTAACTTAAACTTTAAAAATGAGTTTGGTGAATTTGGAATTCATAAGGAGCAGGAATTTGGTTGGGTAGTTGGACTTTATAGTTTTTTTCTCTTTGGGATCTAGGAGTATTTATTTGAGGTGAAATTTTATTTTTTATTTTTATATACATTTTTATAAATAAGTTAGAGAAATATTTATTCAAAAAGGAATTGAAATGAATTTATTAAAAATACATGAAGTTTTGGGCAATTTACAAGTGAAGAAACTCCTTTATTTTGCGGTTTTTTGTTATTAATTTATTCTGTACAATATAATATATAATAATTAGTGAATTTTATTAACAAGAGTAATTTTATTAATTTATTGTTTTTATGGATATTTATTTGAGATTTTACCCAAGGATTTTTCTAAGATTAATATATTGAGATGATGAATCATGGATTCATCACCCTCCGATACTTTAACTTTGCTAGTCCTCGAGCAAATAAGGAATGTATAAGCTGGATTAACCCCTGATTGTGCATGTGAATGCAAGACTTTATCCGTTTAAGAACTCTCACTTTTAGAGATTGATGAGCCGCAAAATCAGCCCTTTAAGAAAGTGTTTTTAGCACTCGGAATCATTATCGTAGTCGGGCCGATTTTGGTCATCAAAGAGACCATCTCATTGATACATGTCAGATAAGAATGCGATGGTCATTATTTTTTTACTTGGTAAGAAACCAAGGTCGAACTCAGGGACACGAGCCTCTCTCGTATCAATCGGATTTAAGTTTATTTAACTAAGTGTTGAGTTAGAGGCATATAGGTCAAAATCATGCAAAGAAAAAACAATGCAATAACAATAAAATAAACATGCATTTTTTTTATCAATTTTTATCATGCGAATAAATGGATATGCAAAGCGAACGATATGCCCAAAATGATAGTCACTCGAGCCATAAAAAATTATACGAGTCAAACTGAGTTGAAATAAAGAAGCACTCTACATTCATTAAGCAAGTAGGCATGGCAAACAAGTAACTCAGGACACTTAGATACTAAAATAATACACCACGGTTCATAGTGTCAAATCTGAAATTAAAGCATGCCATAATAAAGATGATGAGAAGAGCATCAAAATGAAACTGAAATCAACTCGATTGGAGCTACGTAGCTCAAGATATGCAACAAAGAAAGCAAGGGCATAACTGAAAGAAAACATGAAAAGATAACTACAAAAAGGTCCCTGAGAGGGACTAAAACGTAATAAAAATAAGGCGCGAGTCCTTCCCTGTAAATTTTACCACACGCGCGGGGACCTTTTTGCAAATTTGAAGAAGTTCGTGGGCTGCTCTGCAAATTACCCAGATGCGCGCGTGCCAGGCACGTGCCATCCAAGTTCAGAGGAAGGCTTGGCAGAGGCTCGGGAGCTGCTTCGGCTTGGTTCGGTGCTGGCCGAAGCTCCAGGAGGTTCGGTGTAGGCTCGGGAAGTCCAGACCTAGAGGGTCGATCACTGAGGGTCGGGGAAGCTCTGGATCTGACGCGTGGCCGGCTGGAGTCCATCCGATCGTGACGATCGGGCGGTTGTTGTGCGATCATGGAGTGTCGACGTGGCGGCATAAGAACCGTTGGATCGTGTGGATCCAACGGTTGATGAAATCGATGGCGGGGCCTCTTCTGGGCCGTTGTATGGTTGCTGAGAGAGGACCATCCAACGACAGTTGCTTCTCCTCCCTCATCTGCGGCTGGCGGTAGAGTTCGAGCTCCGGTGAGAGGCTCCAAGCTCCGCCGCTTGATTCTGACATATACGACGCTTATTGGCTTAACTGAAAGGGTCGGCGAGAGAGACCAAGA
The DNA here is from genome assembly GCA_037367405.1 of Ottelia alismoides. Classification (NCBI taxonomy): domain Eukaryota; kingdom Viridiplantae; phylum Streptophyta; class Magnoliopsida; order Alismatales; family Hydrocharitaceae; genus Ottelia; species Ottelia alismoides. The sequence goes on along the minus strand of JAZKJV010003691.1, from coordinate 1,563,890 downwards.
CTCGGTCGAGCTACGACCATGGTTGTCGACTGTCTTTGCCGCACCAGTGACAGAGATGGCCCTCGCCAAACTACTCCGGCGAGCCCTCCGATCGTTCAAAGATGGAATGTACCTGCAGTGTCAATGCATAGCCGAAGCAAGAGTGGACTGTGTATGCGAGTGGGATGAGAGCTCGTAGGGGCGTAGAAGGTGTGAGCTCGGAGCTCCTCCACCGCGAGGGCGGAGGAGATGGTCGGAGGGTGACGGGGTTCTGGAAGAGAAGGAGGACGTCGGAGATGAGCGCGCGGAAGGGGGAAGTGCTGCGGAGCTTGTGAAGGTATTAATGGAAGGCGAAAACGACGGATGAAGCCTAATTAACTACGTAAAAGACGAAGAAAAATGCAAAGAGAGAAAGAGGGGTTTACATGGTCGGAGATGGAGCGAAGGGCTTGGGCTGGGGCTCGGATTGAGCCCCGGGTCTTCGCTGGACACGGCCAGCCGCTCCGTGCAGCTCAAGCAGTCGCCGGAGCGCTGCAACTCCGCCGTGAATGGCAGAGGGTCTCACTGGGGGATTTGAGGTCGTCTTCGCTCTATTCGACGCCTCCCCCTGTCACAGGGAGGCGGAGGAGGGCTGGGCCCCTCCCCGCGTAAAGGTGGACGGCGGAAAATGGAGGGGGGTTGAGGTTTTAAAGAGCGAAGGTAGCGGGTTATGGTGGTGGAGACGTGGATTTGGAGGGAGAAATGGAGCGAGTGGGAGGAAGTCGTGGGTCTTGGAGGAGTGCGCGAGGGAGAGGGAAGAGTGAGGAAGACCGAGAGGTGGTTAGCGATGGGCGGAGTCGACTGAGGTGACGGAGAAAAAGGAAAGGGCGAACGGTTGACGCGAGGTGGAGAACGTAGGGAAGAGGGAGTCGCGAGGTTGACGACGGCCGATTAGCCGTTGGATCTGGAGATCCAACGGCTATCGTTGAGGCGCAGAGGGACGGTCCCGATTAAGTCGAGGGGCGGAGCGATCAAAGGCAGATGAGCTGCCACGTGTCGAGCACAAGGCGTGGCGCTGACGAGCGGCTAGGATGGAGAGTTAGGGTTGATCAAGCGGTTGAGGATGGGTGCGAAGATAACGGCTGTGATGGGAGCAAGAGGCGCTGCGATCAATGGCGGATGAAAGCGCCACGTGTCATGCTCAAGGGCAGGCGGTATTGAGCGGCCGAGATCGTATCTTGAGGTTGATCGAAGGGATAGAATCAGGCCCAGGGGATAACGACGGAGATGGAAAATCTGAGGCGCCATCAAGCGGCCTATGATGCGCCACGTGTCGTGCTCTGCTTAAGGCGCAAACGAGCGGACGGATTTGAAGGCGGAGGAAGATCAAACGGCTGAGGGTTGCAGCGGGTCGTGGAGAGGACTGGACCATTGGATCAGGAGCAGATCCAATGGCTCAGATCGCAGGCGGATGGGGCAAGGGAAGCGGGCCACGTGGCTCACCCAGATTGGGCCACGTGGCCCAATCAGATTATTGCGAAAGTATTTTTGATTTTTGGAGGTTAATTTGGTCGAATTTGAGAAAACTCACGATATCTTTTTCTTCCTCATTCTGAAACATGAAAGTTGTAGATTTTGACGAGATCTACAAGTTTCATGTTGACCAAAACTGGAAATGAGATCAAACAAAGACCCGAAATATTTTTGAGGGTATTTTTAAGTCTAACAATACCACGAATTTCATTTTGTCATTTTTTGTGATTTTTAATATATTTAGGACTCTGTTAATTACAAGACTTTAACTGGGGTTTAGTGACACTCAGTTTAAGCAAGGGGGTTAATAATAAGAAATAAAGATGATGAAATCGAGTTTCATCACCCCCCTATACTTAAACTATGCTCGTCCTCGAGCATCAAAAAGAATGACTAAGTTGGATTAACCCCCTTGTGCATGTGAATACAAGATCCAATCTGATCAAGTCGACTCGACTTTAGAGATCCAAAATTCTAGAGTTCAACCCAGCCTTAATCAAGAGGCTTCCAATTCCTCTACTCCTCTAGACTCTCTCTGATGTACATATAAGCTAAAGGATATGAAGTTTAGTGTTGACTGCAATTCAGAGAGTAGAGTCAATTCGTCACCCAAAATCTTGGTCCGAGAAAATCTCCTAAGGACCCAATCCTCAGCACTAGGGAATAAATCAAATCTTGCATTCAGTCCACCGTCTCTTTAGTTGTCAGACTTAGAAAATGTAGATGGCAGGCCAGAAATGGAGGGCATGGGATTGTGTCAATTCTTCTCTCCCTCTCATTGGAACAAGGATTCTCTCTAGTGCCTTTTTACGCAACACATTTTTTTGGTGTTGATCAGTGCGTCTGTCAAGAGAAGTTGGAGCCGTCTGCACTTGTTTTCCTGGGAGTACACCAGGGTGTGTCTCTTTTGAGTACCTATCGTACCTTCGACACCTAGACTTGTAGCATTTACGATGCAGAGCCCTTTTTTGGTGCAAGCCCGACTCCTGGTCCTAATAGCGGTGGTCCAAGTGCACACTTTGAAAAGTTTGGGAGCGCTCGCCTTTGGTGGAAGCTCTTTGATATTTGACTTTGGTGGAATGAGAGCTTTTCTTTTAATTTCATTGACTTGTATAATTTTTTGGCAAGCTCCACTGCTTTTACCAAGAGTTGGCGCACACTGATCAACATTTTTTTTATTTATTTCACACCCTGGCACTTAGGTCAATGTCAAGAGATTAGTATAAGAACCAAGTTCTCATACTGGCTAAATTGCTGACACTCAGATTTCCCGAAGCCTTCAAAGATTTTATCCCATCCTCGAGCATCATTAGATCAAATCCAGACTCGAATCCCTCATCCCAATCCCTCAGCTGAAAAGTCAACTCATCTCAATCAAAACCGCAGTCGTGCATGTGATGTGCTGATCATATTCTCTTTGTCTGAGATTAAGCATGCAATATAGCATGCAAATCTAAAAACCTAGGGGAATGTGGATGATTAAGTCTAAGACCCTGATGGCTAAGGCTGGTTAACCGCAAATCTCAAAGACCTCAAAAATCAAGCTTCCTTGAACATTTTAGATCCTGGGTGAAAGTGTAAGAGTAAAGGTTTAATCCAACTCCTTCATTCAAAAACATTTTTTTTTGAATTTTGCACATTTTTATGGATTTTTGTTTTAAAGTTAAAACACAGGTTAGACTCAACTTTCCTTGATAAAAGATTTTCAAAACCATGTCACACAAATGAAAGATTTTCAAAATATTTTCAAAAAGATTTTTCAAAACAAGAAAATCTCATTTTTAAAATCATTCTCAAAAAAATATTTTTATTGAAAATAGTGTAACATAGTATGAAAAAGCCGCTCTCTTAGTCCAAAGAATTTTACTTTAGCCAAAAAAAGTTTTAAAATTTTCAAAATTTTCAGATATTAGCTAAAGTAAGTAAAGTGTTCATACGGTATACCCCCCTATCCTTAAACTTTGCTATGTCCTCATAGCACTAGATGATACGAGTCCATAGGTCCATTTAAGTATATAGGAATATACGGGCACTAAGAGGGGGCTCCCCCTATACTTAGGTTAGAAATAACCTAAGTATAAAGGCAAGAAAAGATGAGTAGAGAAATCACAGGGACTTGGGTGCCCCCTATACTTAGGCTGAGATTAGCCTAAGTATAAAGATGGAAATTGATGTTGGAAGAGACCCAAGGTGAACGAAGAAGAAGGATGGATATACAAGTGAGCGGTTGAATCTTCGGAGATGAAATGGAGTGTCTTCGGTTTTGGGGTGTGTGTCACATCAAACAAGGCTCAATCAAGCAAGCAAACCCTTAGTTTCACCAACTCACCCATGAAACCAACCAAGGTTGGTTTATTATCTTGTCTGTTTTATTGGTGATAAAACGTTTGATTTTTACTCAAAGAAAAGATGTGAAGTGAAAATCATTGCGTAAGCGAGGGTATTGCTCTCCCAAAACCGAATTTTACTCCATTTTTGATTGACTTGCAATTAACAGTCCCAATTTTATTTTAGGTTTTCACTGATTATGATTAGCACAAAATCAAGAAGTCATCGTCTATCGTTCATTCCCTTTTTCCATTTAACCTAGGTGATCACGCTAGGAAAACGAAACCGAGAAAAGCATGTATTCGATAAAAACCGCGATCTAGGCTAAGCGAGAAATCATGCAGTGATTTGACAAAAACACGTGAAAAACTGAGGCTGTTTTGAAAACCAAATCCAACATGTATGCAAGTCGCAAAAAAGCCGCACTTAATCATGCATCTATTAGCGGTGATTGATTTTCATTAATTTTAGCTAAGTGATGCGAGATTATGTGCGTATAGAATTTAGTGTGTCCTACCTACGATCAAGCACGTAAAAATATGGAAAATAAAAATGAGCTCGGAGAGCCGCGTGCCTAGTCCTAGGTCGACACTCAAGTGGGGACGATCCCCACACAACCATGATCGTTCGATTACAATCGTGAGTCTTAAATCGAAGACCGCTGTAAAAGACGAATTATTATAAGCAAAAATTAAAATGCAACACATTTTTTTCTCTTTCTTCCCTAGTTGCTCCATGCATGTTTTGCGGCTCCTCGCAGCGGGAAGCGTCCTGCTCCTCGCCTCCTTGATCCATCAAGGGCCCTACCACAAAAACAATGGTTAGAGATCAAAATAAGAAAGAAAATTTTTGAATGCAAAAAAGGATGAACAAATTGACCTATAAAAGAAACACGAAATTAAATAAACAAAATTCCAAAAAATAAAAGAAATGAGCCGTGTCCCCGGCAACGGCGCCATTTGATGAGCCGCAAAATCGGCCCTTTAAGAGAGTGTTTTTAGCACTCGGAATCATCATCGTAGTCAGGCCGATTTTGGTCATCAAAGAGACCATCTCATTGATACATGTCAGATAAGAATGCGATGGTCATTATTTTTTTTACTTGGTAAGAAACCAAGGTCGAACTCAGGGACACGAGCCTCTCTCGTATTAATCGGATTTAAGTTTATTTAACTAAGTGTTGAGTTAGAGGCATATTGGTCAAAATCATGCAAAGAAACAAGAATGCAATAACAATAAAATAAACATGCATTTTTTTATCAATTTTTATCATGCGAATAAATGGATATGCAAAGCGAACGATATGCCTAAAATGATAGTCACTCGAGCCATAAAAAATAATACGAGTCAAACTGAGTTGAAATAAAGAAGCACTCTACATTCATTAAGCAAGTAGGCATGGCAAACAAGTAACTCAGGACACTTAGATACTAAAATAATACACCACGGTTCATAGCGTCAAATCTGAAATTAAAGCATGCCATAATAAAGATGATGAGAAGAGCATCAAAATGAAACTGAAATGAACTCGATTGGAGCTACGTAGCTCAAGATATGCAACAAAGAAAGCAAGGGCATAACTGAAAGAAAACATGAAAAGATAACTACAAAAAGGTCCCTGAGAGGGACTAAAACGTAATAAAAATAAGGCGCGAGTCCTTCCCTGTAAATTTTACCACACGCGCGGGGACCTTTTTGCAAATTTGAAGAAGTTCGTGGGCTGCTCTGCAAATTACCCAGATGCGCGCGTGCCAGGCACGTGCCATCCAGGTTCAGAGGAAGGCTTGGCAGAGGCTCGGGAGCTGCTTCGGCTTGGTTCGGTGCTGGCCGAAGCTCCAGGAGGTTCGGTGTAGGCTCGGGAAGTCCAGACCTGGAGGGTCGATCACTGAGGGTCGGGGAAGCTCTGGATCTGACGCGTGGCCAGCTGGAGTCCATCCGATCGTGACGATCAGGCGGCTGTTGTGCGATCATGGAGTGTCGACGTGGCGGCATAAGAACCGTTGGATCGTGTGGATCCAACGGTTGATGAAATCGATGGCGGGGCCTCTTCTGGGCCGTTGGATGGTCGCTGAGAGAGGACCATCCAACGGCAGCTGCTTCTCCTCCCTCGTCTGCGGCTGGCGGCGGAGTTCGAGCTCCGGCGAGAGGCTCCAAGCTCCGCCGCTTGATTCTGACATATACGACGCTTATTGGCTTAACTGAAAGGGTCGGCGAGAGAGACCAAGACTCGGTCGAGCTACGGCCATGGTTGTCGACTGTCTTTGCCGCACCAGTGACAGAGATGGCCCTCGCCAAACTACTCTGGCGAGCCCTCCGATCGTTCAAAGATGGAATGTACCTGCAGTGTCAGTGCATAGCCGAAGCAAGAGTGGACTGTGTATGCGAGTGGGATGAGAGCTCGTAGGGGCGTAGAAGGTGTGAGCTCGGAGCTCCTCCGCCGCGAGGGCGGAGGAGATGGTCGGAGGGTGACGGGGTTCTGGAAGAGAAGGAGGACATCGGAGATGAGCGCGCGGATGGGGGAAGTGCTGCGGAGCTTGTGAAGGTATTAATGGAAGGCGAAAACGACTGATGAAGCCTAATTAACTACGTAAAAGACGAAGAAAAATGCAAAGAGAGAAGAGGGATTTACATGGTCGGAGGTGGAGCGAAGGGCTTGGGCTGGGGCTCGGATTGAGCCCCGGGTCTTCGCTGGACACGGCCAGCCGCTCCGTGCAGCTCAAGCGGTCGCCGGAGCGCCGCAACTCCGCCGTGAATGGCGGAGGGTCTCACCGGGGGATTTGAGGTCGTCTTCGCTCTATCCGACGCCTCCCCCTGTCACAGGGAGGCGGAGGAGGGCTGGGCCCCTCCCCGCGTAAAGGTGGACGGCGGAAAATGGAGGGGGGTTGAGGTTTTAAAGAGCGAAGGTAGCGGGTTATGGTGGTGAAGATGTGGATTTGGAGGGAGAAATGGAGCGAGTGGGAGGAAGTCGTGGGTCTTGGAGGAGTGCGCGAGGGAGAGGGAAGAGTGGGGAAGACCGAGAGGTGGTTAGCGATGGGCGGAGTCGACTGAGGTGACGGAGAGAAAGGAAAGGGCGAACGGTTGACGCGAGGTGGAGAACGTGGGGAAGAGGGAGTCGCGAGGTTGACGACGGCCGATTAGCCGTTGGATCTGGAGATCCAACGGCTATCGTTGAGGCGCAGAGGGACGGTCACGATTAAGTCGAGGGGCGGAGCGATCAAAGGCAGATGAGCTGCCACGTGTCGAGCACAAGGCGTGGCGCTGACGAGCGGCTAGGATGGAGAGTTAGGGTTGATCAAGCGGTTGAGGATGGGTGCGAAGATAACGGCTGTGATGGGAGCAAGAGGCGCTGCGATCAATGGCGGATGAAAGCGCCACGTGTCATGCTCAAGGGCAGGCGGTATTGAGCGGCCGAGATCGTATCTTGAGGTTGATCGAAGGGATAGAATCAGGCCCAGGGGATAACGACGGAGATGGAAAATCTGAGGCGCCATCAAGCGGCCTATGATGCGCCACGTGTCGTGCTCTGCTTAAGGCGCAAACGAGCGGACGGATTTGAAGGCGGAGGAAGATCAAACGGCTGAGGGTTGCAGCGGGTCGTGGTGAGGACTGGACCATTGGATCAGGAGCAGATCCAGTGGCTCAGATCGCAGGCGGATGGGGCAAGGGAAGCGGGCCACGTGGCTCACCCAGATTGGGCCACGTGGCCCAATCAGATTATTGCGAAAGTATTTTTGATTTTTGGAGGTTAATTTGGCCGAATTTGAGAAAACTCAAAACATGAAAGTTGTAGATTTTGACGAGATCTACAAGTTTCATGTTGACCAAAACTGGAAATGAGATCAAACAAAGACCCGAAATATTTTTGAGGGTATTTTTAAGTCTAACAATACCAAGAATTTCATTTTGTCATTTTTTGTGATTTTTAATATATTTAGGACTCTGTTAATTACAAGACTTTAACTGGGGTTTAGTGACACTCAGTTTAAGCAAGGGGGTTAATAATAGGAAATAAAGATGATGAAATCGAGTTTCATCACCCCCTATACTTAAACTATGCTCGTCCTCGAGCATCAAAAAGAATGACTAAGGTGGATTAACCCCCTTGTGCATGTGAATATAGGATCCAATCTGATCAAGTCGACTCGACTTTAGAGATCCAAAATTCTAGAGTTCAACCCAGCCTTAATCAAGAGGCTTCCAATTCCTCTACTCCTCTAGACTCTCTCTGATGTACATATAAGCTAAAGGATATGAAGTTTAGTGTTGACTGCAATTCAGAGAGTAGAGTTAATTCGTCACCCAAAATCTTGGTCCGAGAAAATCTCCTAAGGACCCAATCCTCAGCACTAGGGAATAAATCAAATCTTGCATTCAGTCCACCGTCTCTTTAGTTGTCAGACTTAGAAAATGTAGATGGCAGGCCAGAAATGGCGGGCATGGGATTGTGTCAATACTTCTCTCCCTCTCATTGGAACAAGGATTCTCTCTAGTGCCTTTTTACGCAACACATTTTTTGGTGTTGATCAGTGCGTCCGTCAAGAGAAGTTGGAGCCGTCTGCACTTGTTTTCCTGGGAGTACACCAGGGTGTGTCTCTTTTGAGTACCTATCGTACCTTCGACACCCAGACTTGTAGCATTTACGATGCAGAGCCCTTTTTTGGTGCAAGCCCGACTCCTGGTCTTAATAGCGGTGGTCCAAGTGGACACTTTGAAAAGTTTGGGAGCGCTCGCCTTTGGTGGAAGCTCTTTGATATTTGACTTTGGTGGAATGAGAGCTTTTCTTTGAATTTCATTGACTTGTATAATTTTTTGGCTAGCTCCACTACTTTTACCAAGAGTTGGCGCACACTGATCAACATTTTTTTTATTTATTTCACACCCTGGCACTTAGGTCAATGTCAAGAGATTAGTATAAGAACCAAGTTCTCATACTGGCTAAATTGCTGACACTCAGATTTCCGGAAGCCTTCAAAGATTTTATCCCATCCTCGAGCATCATTAGATCAAATCCAGACTCGAATCCCTCATCCCAATCCCTCAGGTGAAAAGTCAACTCATCTCAATCAAAACCGCAGTCGTGCATGTGATGTGCTGATCATATTCTCTTTGTCTGAGATTAAGCATGGAATATAGCATGTAAATCTAAAAACCTAGGGGAATGTGGATGATTAAGTCTAAGACCCTGATGGCTAAGGCTGGTTAACCGCAAATCTCAAAGACCTCAAAAATCAAGCTTCCTTGAACATTTTAGATCCTGGGTGAAAGTGTAAGAGTAGAGGTTTAATCCAACTCCTTCATTCAAAAACATTTTTTTTTGAATTTTGCACATTTTTATGGATTTTTGTTTTAAAGTTAAAACACAGGTTAGACTCAACTTTCCTTGATAAAAGATTTTTCAAAACCATGTCACACAAATGAAAGATTTTCAAAATATTTTCAAAAAGATTTTTCAAAACAAGAAAATCTCATTTTTAAAATCATTCTCAAAAAAAATATTTTTATCGAAAATAGTGTAACATAGTATGAAAAAGCCGCTCTCTTAGTCCAAAGAATTTTACTTTAGCCAAAAAAAGTTTTAAATTTTTCAAAATTTTCAGATATTAGCTAAAGTAAGTAAAGTGTTCATACGGTATACCCCCCTATCCTTAAACTTTGCTATGTCCTCATAGCACTAGATGATACGAGTCCATAGGTCCATTTAAGTATATAGGAATATACGGGCACTAAGAGGGGGCTCCCCCTATACTTAGGTTAGAAATAACCTAAGTATAAAGGCAAGAAAAGATGAGTAGAGAAATCACAGGGACTTGGGTCCCCCCTATACTTAGGCTGAGATTAGCCTAAGTATAAAGATGGAAATTGATGTTGGAAGAGACCCAAGGTGAACGAAGAAGAAGGATGGATATACAAGTGAGCGGTTGAATCTTCGGAGATGAAATGGGGTGTCTTCGGTTTTGGGGTGTGTGTCACATCAAACAAGGCTCAATCAAGCAAGCAAACCCTTAGTTTCACCAACTCACCCATGAAACCAACCAAGGTTGGTTTATTATCTTGTCTGTTTTATTGGTGATAAAACGTTTGATTTTTACGCAAAGAAAAGATGTGAAGTGAAAATCATTGCGTAAGCGAGGGTATTGCTCTCCCAAAACCGAATTTTACTCCATTTTTGATTGACTTGCAATTAACAGTCCCAATTTTATTTTAGGTTTTCACTGATTATGATTAGCACAAAATCAAGAAGTCATCGTCTACCGTTCATTCCCTTTTTCCATTTAACCTAGGTGATCACGCTAGGAAAACGAAACCGAGAAAAGCATGTATTCGATAAAAACCGCGATCTAGGCTAAGCGAGAAATCATGCAGTGATTTGACAAAAACACGTGAAAAACTGAGGCTGTTTTGAAAACCAAATCCAACATGTATGCAAGTCGCAAAAAAGCCGCACTTAATCATGCATCTATTAGCGGTGATTGATTTTCATTAATTTTAGCTAAGTGATGCGAGATTATGTGCGTATAGAATTTAGTGTGTCCTACCTACGATCAAGCACGTAAAAATATGGAAAATAAAAATGAGCTCGGAGAGCCGCGTGCCTAGTCCTAGGTCGACACTCAAGTGGGGACGATCCCCACACAACCATGATCGTTCGATTACAATCGTGAGTCTTAAATCGAAGACCGCTGTAAAAGACGAATTATTATAAGCAAAAATTAAAATGCAACACATTTTTTTCTCTTTCTTCCCTAGTTGCTCCATGCATGTTTTGCGGCTCCTCGCAGCGGGAAGCGTCCTGCTCCTCGCCTCCTTGATCCATCAAGGGCCCTACCACAAAAACAATGGTTAGAGATCAAAATAAGAAAGAAAATTTTTGAATGCAAAAAAGGATGAACAAATTGACCTATAAAAGAAACACGAAATTAAATAAACAAAATTCCAAAAAATAAAAGAAATGAGCCGTGTCCCCGGCAACGGCGCCATTTGATGAGCCGCAAAATCGGCCCTTTAAGAGAGTGTTTTTAGCACTCGGAATCATCATCGTAGTCAGGCCGATTTTGGTCATCAAAGAGACCATCTCATTGATACATGTCAGATAAGAATGCGATGGTCATTAATTTTTTTACTTGGTAAGAAACCAAGGTCGAACTCAGGGACACGAGCCTCTCTCGTATTAATCGGATTTAAGTTTATTTAACTAAGTGTTGAGTTAGAGGCATATTGGTCAAAATCATGCAAAGAAACAAGAATGCAATAACAATAAAATAAACATGCATTTTTTTATCAATTTTTATCATGCGAATAAATGGATATGCAAAGCGAACGATATGCCTAAAATGATAGTCACTCAAGCCATAAAAAATAATACGAGTCAAACTGAGTTGAAATAAAGAAGCACTCTACATTCATTAAGCAAGTAGGCATGGCAAACAAGTAACTCAGGACACTTAGATACTAAAATAATACACCACGGTTCATAGCGTCAAATCTGAAATTAAAGCATGCCATAATAAAGATGATGAGAAGAGCATCAAAATGAAACTGAAATGAACTCGATTGGAGCTACGTAGCTCAAGATATGCAACAAAGAAAGCAAGGGCATAACTGAAAGAAAACATGAAAAGATAACTACAAAAAGGTCCCTGAGAGGGACTAAAACGTAATAAAAATAAGGCGCGAGTCCTTCCCTGTAAATTTTACCACACGCGCGGGGACCTTTTTGCAAATTTGAAGAAGTTCGTGGGCTGCTCTGCAAATTACCCAGATGCGCGCGTGCCAGGCACGTGCCATCCAGGTTCAGAGGAAGGCTTGGCAGAGGCTCGGGAGCTGCTTCGGCTTGGTTCGGTGCTGGCCGAAGCTCCAGGAGGTTCGGTGTAGGCTCGGGAAGTCCAGACCTGGAGGGTCGATCACTGAGGGTCGGGGAAGCTCTGGATCTGACGCGTGGCCAGCTGGAGTTCATCCGATCGTGACGATCAGGCGGCTGTTGTGCGATCATGGAGTGTCGACGTGGCGGCATAAGAACCGTTGGATCGTGTGGATCCAACGGTTGATGAAATCGATGGCGGGGCCTCTTCTGGGCCGTTGGATGGTCGCTGAGAGAGGACCATCCAACGGCAGCTGCTTCTCCTCCCTCGTCTGCGGCTGGCGGCGGAGTTCGAGCTCCGGCGAGAGGCTCCAAGCTCCGCCGCTTGATTCTGACATATACGACGCTTATTGGCTTAACTGAAAGGGTCGGCGAGAGAGACCAAGACTCGGTCGAGCTACGGCCATGGTTGTCGACTGTCTTTGCCGCACCAGTGACAGAGATGGCCCTCGCCAAACTACTCTGGCGAGCCCTCCGATCGTTCAAAGATGGAATGTACCTGCAGTGTCAGTGCATAGCCGAAGCAAGAGTGGACTGTGTATGCGAGTGGGATGAGAGCTCGTAGGGGCGTAGAAGGTGTGAGCTCGGAGCTCCTCCGCCGCGAGGGCGGAGGAGATGGTCGGAGGGTGACGGGGTTCTGGAAGAGAAGGAGGACATCGGAGATGAGCGCGCGGATGGGGGAAGTGCTGCGGAGCTTGTGAAGGTATTAATGGAAGGCGAAAACGACTGATGAAGCCTAATTAACTACGTAAAAGACGAAGAAAAATGCAAAGAGAGAAGAGGGATTTACATGGTCGGAGGTGGAGCGAAGGGCTTGGGCTGGGGCTCGGATTGAGCCCCGGGTCTTCGCTGGACACGGCCAGCCGCTCCGTGCAGCTCAAGCGGTCGCCGGAGCGCCGCAACTCCGCCGTGAATGGCGGAGGGTCTCACCGGGGGATTTGAGGTCGTCTTCGCTCTATCCGACGCCTCCCCCTGTCACAGGGAGGCGGAGGAGGGCTGGGCCCCTCCCCGCGTAAAGGTGGACGGCGGAAAATGGAGGGGGGTTGAGGTTTTAAAGAGCGAAGGTAGCGGGTTATGGTGGTGAAGATGTGGATTTGGAGGGAGAAATGGAGCGAGTGGGAGGAAGTCGTGGGTCTTGGAGGAGTGCGCGAGGGAGAGGGAAGAGTGGGGAAGACCGAGAGGTGGTTAGCGATGGGCGGAGTCGACTGAGGTGACGGAGAAAAAGGAAAGGGCGAATGGTTGACGCGAGGTGGAGAAGGTGGGGAAGAGGGAGTCGCGAGGTTGACGACGGCCGATTAGCCGTTGGATCTGGAGATCCAACGGCTATCGTTGAGGCGCAGAGGGACGGTCGCGATTAAGTCGAGGGGCGGAGCGATCAAAGGCAGATGAGCTGCCACGTGTCGAGCACAAGGCGTGGCGCCGACGAGCGGCTAGGATGGAGAGTTAGGGTTGATCAAGCGGTTGAGGATGGGTGCGAAGATAACGGCTGTGATGGGAGCAAGAGGCGCTGCGATCAATGGCGGATGAAAGCGCCACGTGTCATGCTCAAGGGCAGGCGGTATTGAGCGGCCGAGATCGTATCTTGAGGTTGATCGAAGGGATGGAATCAGGCCCAGGGGATAACGGCAAAGATGGAAAATCTGAGGCGCCATCAAGCGGCCTATGATGCGCGACGTGTCGTGCTCTGCTTAAGGCGCGAACGAGCGGACGGATTTGAAGGCGGAGGAAGATCAAACGGCTGAGGGTTGCAGCGGGTCGTGGAGAGGACTGGACCATTGGATCAGGAGCAGATCCAATGGCTCAGATCGCAGGCGGATGGGGCAAGGGAAGCGGGCCACGTGGCTCACCCAGATTGGGCCACGTGGCCCAATCAGATTATTGCGAAAGTATTTTTGATTTTTGGAGGTTAATTTGGTCGAATTTGAGAAAACTCAAAACATGAAAGTTGTAGATTTTGACGAGATCTACAAGTTTCATGTTGATAAAACTGGAAATGAGATCAAACAGGGTATTTTTGAGGGTATTTTTAAGTCTAACAATACCACGAATTTCATTTTGTCATTTTTTTGTGATTTTTAATATATTTAGGACTCTGTTAATTACAAGACTTTAACTGGGGTTTATTGACACTCAGTTTAAGCAAGGGGGTTAATAATAGGAAATAAAGATGATGAAATCGAGTTTCATCAGAGATCTTAAAATTCTAAGTTGAACCATGCTCTAGTCAAAAGGTATCCAATTTCCCTAATCATTATACTCTCTTTCTATACACATATAATAGGGACATTAAGTGTGGACTGCAGTTACAAGAGTGGAGTCGCAACTTCACCCAGGGTTCCAATCCAAGAGACTCTCCTAAGAATCTGATCCTCAACACTAGGGAATAAACTAGTTCTTGCATCAAATCCATCATCTCTTTAGTTGTCATACTTAAAAGTGTAGATAGAAGGCTAGTTGATGGAGGACATAGGATTGTATCATTTGTTCTCTCCCTCTCATTGGAACAAGGATCCTCTCGAGTGCCTTATCAACTCAACACATGTATTTTTGGTTGTTGATCAGTGTGTCCATCAAGAGAATTCGGAGTCATTTGCACTTGTTTTCTTGGGAGTACACCGGGGTGTGTCTCTTTTGAGTATCTAAGATACCTTCGACACCCAGACCTTATCACTATATGATTCGGAGCACTTTTTGGGTACTAACTCGACTCCTGATCCTAATAGCGATGGTCTAAGTGGACACTTTGAAATGTAGAGAGCACTCGCCTTTGGTGGAAGCTCTTTGATATTTGACTTTGTATGGTGAGAGCTTTTCTTTCAATATTTCTCTATTTATTTTCTTTGCTTTTGGCTAGTTCCACTGCTTTTGCTAAAGAGTTGGTGTACACTGATCAACATTTTTTTAAATTTCACCACACCCTGGTACATAGGTAATGTCAAAAGATAGTACACGAATCATGTTCTTATATTGGCTAAATGTGTTGACACTCGGGTTCATGAGACTTCATTGATTTTATCCCATCCTCGAGCATCATTAAATCAGGTCTAAACTCGAATCCCTCATCCCAATTCCTCAAGTGAAATTTCAACTCATTACATCACAACTGCAATCGTGTATGTGAGGTGCTGCTTATATTCTTAAGGTAGATACTAAGCGTACAATATAGTACACAAATCTTTCAAACTATGGCGATGTGAATAATTAAGTCAAAGAACCTAATGACTAAGGCTTGTTAATTCAAAATCTCAAGACCTCATAAATCAAGTGTTCTTGAACTTCACTAGTCTTGTGTGAATGTGAAAGTGTAAGGGATTAAACCAACTCATTAGTTAGTTTTTTTATTTTTGATTTTTTTATTATTATTATATTTTTTGAATTTGAAAGGAAAATAAGACAGGATACTCAAAAAAGTTTTTGAAAAATATTTTTTTGTTTTGAAAATAAAGAGGAGGAATTTTTTGAACAGTTTTTAAGAGAATTTTTCGAATGTTATTTTGATTTTTTTTCAAAAAGTGTTTTTTAAAAGGAGAGTTTTTAGTTTTTTGTGTTTTTTGAAAACATTGTGTTTTTATGAAAAGTCTTTTGGAAAAGAATTTTTTTGAAAACTTTTTTTATTTTTACCAATTTTACCCACACAACTCACCCATGGCCGGTCCCAAGCCCGGGTAAACGAGGAAGGTTGCGTTAGTTAGTCGACATCCATCGTAAAATAATCAGAGACAACTTCCTAAATAGTACTTTTAAAAAAATATATTTAAGAAGTTGCCTCATTGATGAACCTCAGTTTCATCATCTTTATTTTCTATAATTAACCCCCTTGCTTAAAGTTTTGTCAATAAAACCCAGTTAATGTCCTGTAATTAACAGAGTCCTAAATAAATTAAAAATCACAAAAAATGACAAAACAAAAATTCGTGGTTTTTTAAACTTAAAAATACCCTCAAAAATATTTCGGGCCTTCAGATGATCTCATCTCCAGTTTTGGTCAACATGAAACTTGTAGATCTCATCAAGATCTACAACTTTCATGTTATGAGTTTTCTCAAATTCGGCCATCTTGACCTTCATTTTTTAACTGGAAGATTGAATAAATCTGATTGGGCCACGTGGCCCATTCTGGGGGCGCCACGTGGCCCGCCCTCCTTGTTCCAGCCGCTCGCATCCTCAGCCGTTGGATCCTCCTTTGATCCAACGGCTCAGTCATCTCCACTCCCGCTCTCTCCTCAACTGCTAGATCAGCTCCAGCCTTCCATCATCACCATCCACCAGCGCCCTTCCCATCGTGCGCCATGTGTCACCTTCTGGTCCGCCCGATCGTTTTCCCGACTTTCCATCTCAACCGTTGTTTCCGCCTCTTACCTCGGCCATTCGATCAGATCCTCACCTAATCCGCACCGCATTTTCGCGCCTCACGCAGAGCACACCACGTGTCGCCTTTTGAGCCATTCGATCGCGCACATGAGGTCTTGATCTCCACCGTCTACAATCGCTTAAATCTTATCCTTCAGATCAAGCCTTAGACTTCATCACGACCGTCCGCCGACGCTTACTCCGCAGCGCGACATGTGGCCGAATCTTGGGCCTCTGATCATGCCACTTTAGATCTGATCTTATCCGCTTGTTCGCGCCCAAAGACCCGCCGTTGGATCCCCAGATCCAACGGTTGATCTCCATCGTCTACCTCCGGATGCCTCTCTCTCACACGTTCTCCACTCCGCGCACACCTCTCCCCCTTCCCATTTCTCCTGCCATCTCCGACGACTTCGCCCATCGCCAACCACCTCTCGGTCTCCCCCACTCTTCCCTCTATCTCGCGCATCACCCCACAAACCTCGATGACCTCCCAGTCGCCCCCTATAGCCCTCTAAACCCACGTCGACCACCACCACTTCCGCCATCATCGCCCTTCAAATACCCCACCCCTTCCACCGTTCACCGATGTCCACCTTTACGAGGGAGGGAGCCCAGCCCTCCTCTGCCTCCCTGTGACAGGGGGAGGCGATGCGATTGAGCGAAGACGACTCGTCTTCCCCGGTGTCGACCCGCCGTCGACCACGACGGCGTTGCGGTGCCCCAGGCCCACTCGAGCTGCACGGACCGGCTGGCCGTGTCCAGCGAAGACCCGAGCATCCACCGTAATGCTCAGCCCAAGCCCTCGCTCCGCCCCATCGCTGGTAAGTCCTCTTCTTCTTCCTCTGTAATTTTCTCTTAATTTCCTTTGATTTTCTAGGTCGCTTAATCCCCTTTCCCGCTCCATTGACCAACCCGTTAGTTCCACCTTCAAACCCCCTTCGACGCGACACCTTCCGCTCACCTTCTCCCTCCTCCAAACCCTATATCGCCTCCGACTCATCTCCTCCGCCACCCACGGCGGAGGGGCTACGAGCTCCCACCTGCTCCGTTCGCAGAGCTTCCATTTCACCTCCACTACGCACGCACCACAAGTAGCACGTTTCGGCTATGTGCTTAACATTGCGGGTCGCTAATTCGTGCAACGGTCGGACTCTCGCCGGAGCCTATTTCGTCACGACCACTCTCAGCTTCAGAGCTCCGTTGACCGACGCCAGAACCTCCTGGGCCTTCCCCGAGGACCCCGCTTCATCGACGGCCATTCCTTGGGCTCAGGGGAGGACCAAATCGACGGGGAACGAGCGGCGGAGGAAAGCCACCTTCGCCGGAGCTCTATTCCCTCCGCCAGCCGCTGAAGAAGATGGAGATGCAGACACCGTTGGATGGTCGTCACTCAGCGACCATCCAACGGTCCAGATAAACCCGCCGTCAGTTGAAGGAGGACGATGGAGGAGCAGTGACCGTTGGATGCATCTCACCGGTGTTCATCCAATGGTCACAAATTGGCCACGTCACCCGCAAGAAGTCACGTACATGAGCCATCAGATCCTCAATGATCTGATGGTTCAGGAGCAGCCACACATACGATCTTCAGAGCCCTTCGATCCTTGTGATCAGAGGGTTCATCTTCGGCCATGTGTCATCACCAGAGCGCCACCGAGCCTCACTTCCGAGCCTCCAGGCTTGGATGCCCGAACCACCTCCGAGCCTGCAGTGAGTCCGAGCCAACATACGAGCCAAGCCGAAGCAACCCCTAAGCCTCTGCCGACTCCAAGCCTGAATCCGAGCCTGGATAGCACGTGCTGCGCACGTGCTATTTTTGGGAAATTTGCAGAGCAGCCCACAAATTTCTTCAAATTTGCAAAAAGGTCCCCACGCATATGGATAATTTACAGGGAAGGCTCTGTACTTTATTTTTATTGCATTTCAGTCCTTTCCAGGGACCTTTTTGTAGTTATCTTTTCATGTTTTCTTTCAGTTATGCCCTTGCTTTCTTTGTTGCATATCTTGAGCCTCGTAGCTCCGATTAAGTTGATTTTAGTTTCATTTTCACACTTGTTTGACGTACTTTTTAATGGCATATTTGTTCTCTTGATTTGACACTGTGATCTTAATGTATTTTTTATTAACTCTAGAGTCTTTTATGCCTTTTTGATTAACCTTGCAAATTATGTCAAACAAGTTAGTGCTTCATTTTAATCTGAAATTAACTTGTGATTCAGTTGGATCATCCTTTTAACCTAGGGTATACGTTTATTGCATCTATTTGCATTATAAAAAAAATTAATAAAAAAATGCATGTTTATTTAATGCATTGTTGTTTTAGTGTCTCTGCATGATTTTGACCTATATGCCTCTAAACTCAACACTTAGTTAAATAAATAGAAATCCGATCAATACGAGGGAGGCTCGTGTCCCTGAGTTTGACCTTGGTTTCTTACCAAGTAAAAATAATAATGACCATCGCATTCTTATCTGACATGTATCAATGAGATGGTCTCTTTGATGACCAAAATCGGCCCGACTACGATGATGATTCCGAGTGCTAAAAACACTCTCTTAAAGGGCCGATTTTGCGGTTCATCAAATGACACCGTTGCCGGGGACACGACTCATTTCTTTTATTTTTTGGATTTTTGTTTGTTTAATTTAGTGTTCCTTTTTATAGGTCAAATGATCACCTATTTTGCATATAAAAATTTTTCTTTCTTATTTGATATCTAACCATTGTTTTTGTGGCAGGGCCCTTGATGTATCAAGGAGGCAAGGAGCAGGATGCTCCCCGCTGTGATGAGCCGCAGGAGCATTCTTGGAGTCTATAAGAAAGAAAAGAAAAAAATGTCGCATTTTATTTTTGCTTGTAATAATTCGTCTTTTACAGCGGTCTTCGATTGAAGACTCGCGAGTGTAATCGAACGAATGTGGTTGTGTGGGGATGGTCCCCACTTGAGTGTCGACCTAGGACTAGGCACGCGGCTCTCCGAGCTCATTTTTCATATTTTTACGTGCTTGATCGTAGGTAGGACACACTAAATTCTATACGCACATAATCTCGCATCACTTAGCTAAAATTAATGAAAATCAATCACCGCTAATAGATGCATGATTAGGTGCGGCTTTTTCGACTTGCATAGATGTTGGATTTGGTTTTCAAAATAGCCCCAGTTTTTCACGTATTTTTGTCAAATCACTGCATGATTTCTCGCTTAGCCTAGATCGCGGTTTTTATCGAATACATGTTTTTCTCGGTTTCGTTTTCCTAGCTTGATCACCTAGGTTAAATGGAAAAAGGGAATGAACGGTAGACGATGACTTCTTGATTTTGTGCTAACCATAATCAGTAAAAACCTAAAATAAAATTGGGACTGTTAAGTGCAAGTCAACCAAAAATGGAGTAAAATTCGGTTTTGGGAGAGCAATACCCTCACTTACGCAATGATTTTTACTTCACATCTTTTCTTTGCGTAAAAATCTAATTTTTATCACCAATAAAACTGACAAGATAATAAACCAACCTTGGTTGGTTTCATGTGTGAGTTGGTGAAACTAAGGGTTTGCTTGCTTGATTGAGCCATGTTTGTTGCGACACACACCCCAACACCGTAGTCTCTCCATCTCATCTCCAAAGATTCATTCGCTCAGTTGTAAATCCATCCTTCTTCTTCGTTCACCTTGGGTCTCTCCCAACATCATATTCCATCTCTATACTTAGGCTAATCTCAGCCTAAGTATAGGGGGGGACCCGAGTCCCTGTGATTTTCTCTACTCATCTTTCCTGACCTTTATACTTAGGTTATTTCTAACCTAAGTATAGGGGAACCCCTTTTAGCTCACGTATATTTCTCTGTACTTAAATGGACCTATGGACTTGTATCTAGTGCTATGAGGACATAGCAAAGTTTAAGGATAGGGGGGTATACCATATACATAATTTACTTACTTTAGCTAATATCTGAAAAATTTGAAAAATTTAAAACTTTTTGGCTAAAGTAAAATTCTTTGGACTAAGAGAGCTCAAAGGATTTCACGGCTTTTTCATACTATGTTACACTATTTTCGATAAAAATATTTTTTGAGAATGATTTTAAAAATGAGATTTTCTTGTTTTGAAAAATCTTTTTGAAAATATTTTGAAAATCTTTCATTTGTGTGACATGGTTTTGAAAATCTTTTATCAAGGAAAGTTGAGTCTAACCTGTGTTTTAACTTTAAAACAAAAATCCATAAAAATGTGCAAAATTCAAAAAAAAATGTTTTTGAATGAAGGAGTTGGATTAAACCTCTACTCTTACACTTTCACCCAGGATCTAAAATGTTCAAGGAAGCTTGATTTTTGAGGTCTTTGAGATTTGCGGTTAACCAGCCTTAGCCATCAGGGTCTTAGACTTAATCATCCACATTCCCCTAGGTTTCTAGATTTGCATGCTATATTCCAAACTTAATCTCAGACAAAGAGAATATGATCAGCACATCACATGCATGACTGCGGATTTTGATTGAGATGAGTTGACTTTTCACCTGAGGGATTGGGATGAGGGATTCGAGTCTGGATTTGATCTAATGATGCTCGAGGATGGGATAAAATCTTTGAAGGCTTCAGGAAACCTGAGTGTCAGCAAAATAGCCAGTATGAGAACTTGGTTCTTATACTAATCTCTTGATATTTACCTAAGTGCCTGGGTGTGATATAAATAAAAAAATTGTTGATCAGTGTGCGCCAACTCTTGGTAAAAGCAGTGGAGCTAGCCAAAAATACTACAAAGCAATGAAATTTCAAAGAAAAGCTCTCATTCACAAAGTTACATATCAAAGAGCTTCCACCAAAGGCGAGCGCTCCCAAACTTTTCAAAGTGTCCATTTGGACCACCGCTATTAGGACCAGGAGTCGAGCTTGCACCAAAAAAGGGCTCTGCATCGTAAATGCTACAAGTCTGGGTGTCGAAGGTACGATATGTACTCAAAAGAGACACACCCCGGTGTACTCCCAGGAAAACAAGTGCAGACGGCTCCAACTTCTCTTGACAGACGCACTGATCAACACCAAAAAAAATGTGTTGCGTAAAAAGGCACTAGAGAGAATCCTTGTTCCAATGAGAGGGAGAGAAGAATTGACACAATCCCATGCCCTCCATTTTTGGCCTGCCATCTACATTTTCTAAGTCTGACAACTAAAGAGACGGTGGACTGAATGCAAGATTGGATTTATTCCCTAGTGTTGAGGATTGGGTCCTTAGGAGATTTTCTCGGACTAAGACTTTGGGTGAAGACTTGACTCTACTCTCGAAATTACAGTCCACATTAAACTTCGTATCCTTTAGCTTATATGTACATCAGAGAGAGTCTAGAGAAGTAGAGGAATTGGAAGCCTCTTGATTAAGGTTGGGTTGAACTCTAGAATTTTGGATCTTTAAAGTCGAGTCAACTTGATCAGATTGAATCCTGTATTCACATTCACAAGGGGGTTAATCCAACTTAGTCATTCTTTTTGATGCTCGAGGACGAGCATAGTTTAAGTATAGGGGGGTGATGAACCTCAGTTTCATCATCTTTATTTTCTATAATTAGCCCCCTCGCTTAAAGTTTTGTCAATAAAACCCAGTTAATGTCCTGTAATTAACAGAGTCCTAAATAAATTAAAAATCACAAAAAATAACAAAACAAAAATTCGTGGTTTTTTTAGACTTAAAAATACCCTCAAAAATATTTCAGGCCTTCAGTTGATCTCATCTCCAGTTTTGGTCAACATGAAACTTGTAGATCTCATCAAGATCTACAACTTTCATGTTTTGAGTTTTCTCAAATTCGACCATCTTGACCTTCATTTTTTAACTGGAAGATTGAATAAATCTGATTGGGCCACGTGGCCCATTCTGGGGGCGCCACGTGGCCCGCCCTCCTTGTTCCAGCCGCTCGCATCCTCAACCGTTGGATCCTCCTTTGATCCAACGGCTCAGTCATCTCCACTCCTGCTCTCTCCTCAACCGCTCGATCAGCTCCAGCCTTCCATCATCACCATCCACCAGCGCCCTTCCCATCGTGCGCCACGTGTCACCTTCTGGTCCGCCCGATCGTTTTCCCGACTTTCCATCTCAACCGTTGTTTCCGCCTCTTACCTCGGCCATTCGATCAGATCCTCACCTAATCCGCACCGCATTTTTGTGCCTCACGCAGAGCACGCCACGTGTCG
Source organism: Ottelia alismoides (assembly GCA_037367405.1). NCBI lineage: Eukaryota > Viridiplantae > Streptophyta > Magnoliopsida > Alismatales > Hydrocharitaceae > Ottelia > Ottelia alismoides. Next base: position 1,541,676 of record JAZKJV010003691.1, on the reverse strand, counting down.
CCTTTTGAGCCATTCGATCGCGCACATGAGGTCTTGATCTCCACCGTCTACAATCGCTTAAATCTTATCCTTCAGATCAAGCCTTAGACTTCATCACGACCGTCCGCCGACGCTTACTCCGCAGCACGACATGTAGCCGAATCTTGGGCCTCCGATCATGCCACTTTAGATCTGATCTTATCCGCTCGTTCACGCCCAAAGACCCGTCGTTGGATCCCCAGATCCAACGGTTGATCTCCATCGTCTACCTCCAGATGCCTCTCTCTCACACGTTCTCCACTCCGTGCACACCTCTCCCCCTTCCCATTTCTCCTGCCATCTCCGACGACTTCGCCCATCGCCAACCACCTCTCGATCTTCCCCTCTCTTCCCTCTATCTCGCGCATCACCCCACAAACCTCGATGACCTCCCAGTCGCCCCCTATAGCCCTCTAAACCCACGTCGACCACCACCACTTCCGCCATCATCGCCCTTCAAATACCCTGCCCCTTCCACCGTTCACCGGTGTCCACCTTTACGAGGGAGGGAGCCCAGCCCTCCTCCGCCTCCCTGTGACAAGGGGAGGCGGTGCGATTGAGCGAAGACGACTCGTCCTCCCCGGTGTCGACCCGCCGCCGACCACGACGGCGTTGCGGTGCCCCAGGCCCGCTCGAGCTGCACGGACCGGCTGGCCGTGTCCAGCGAAGACCCGAGCATCAACCGTAATGCTCAGCCCAAGCCCTCGCTCCGCCCCATCGCCGGTAAGTCCTCTTCTTCTTCCTCTGTAATTTTCTCTTAATTTCCTTAAATTTTCTAGGTCGCTTAATCCCCTTTCCCGCTCCATTGACCAACCCGTTAGTTCCACCTTCAAACCCCCTTCGACGCGACACCTTCCGCTCACCTTCTCCCTCCTCCAAACCCTATATCGCCTCCGACCCATCTCCTCTGCCACCCACGGCGGAGGGGCTACGAGCTCCCACCTGCTCCGTTCGCAGAGCTTCCATTTCACCTCCATTATGCACGCACCACAAGTAGCACGCTTCGGCTATGTGCTTAACATTGCAGGTCGCTAATTCGTGCAACGGTTGGACTCTCGCCGGAGCCTATTTCGTCACGACCACTCTCAGCTTCAGAGCTCCGTTGACCGACGCCAAAACCTCCTGGGCCTTCCCCGAGGACCCCGCTTCATCGACGGCCATTCCTTGGGCTCAGGGGAGGACCAAATTGACGGGGAACGAGCGGCGGAGGAAAGCCACCTTCGCCGGAGTTCTATTCCCTCCGCCAGCCGCTGAAGAAGATGGAGATGCAGACACCGTTGGATGGTCGTCGCTCAGCGACCATCCAACGGTCCAGATAAACCAGCCGTCAGCTGAAGGAGGATGATGGAGGAGCAGTGACCGTTGGATGCATCTCACCGGTGTTCATCCAACGGTCACAAATCGGCCACGTCGCCCGCAAGAAGTCACGTACAGGAGCCATCGGATCCTCAATGATCTGATGGTTCAGGAGCAGCCACGCATACGATCTTCAGAGCCCTTCGATCCTTGTGATCAGAGGGTTCATCTTCGGCCACGTGTCATCACCAGAGCGCCACCGAGCCTCACTTCCGAGCCTCCAGGATTGGATGCCCGAACCACCTCCGAGCCTGCAGTGAGTCCGAGCCAACATACGAGCCAAGCCGAAGCAACCCCTGAGCCTCTGCCGACTCCAAGCCTGAATCCGAGCCTGGATAGCACGTGCTGTGTACGTGCTATTTTTGGGAAATTTGCAGAGCAGCCCACTGATTTCTTCAAATTTGCAAAAAGGTCCCCACGCATATGGATAATTTACAGGGAAGGCTCCGTACTTTATTTTTATTGCATTTCAGTCCTTTCCAGGGACCTTTTTGTAGTTATCTTTTCATGTTTTCTTTCAGTTATGCCCTTGCTTTCTTTGTTGCATATCTTGAGCCTCGTAGCTCCGATTAAGTTGATTTCAGTTTCATTTTCACGCTTGTTTGACGTACTTTTTAATGGCATATTTGTTCTCTTGATTTGACACTGTGATCTTAATGTATTTTTATTAACTCTAGAGTCTTTTATGCCTTTTTGATTAACCTTGCAAATTATGTCAAACAAGTTAGTACTTCATTTTAATCTGAAATTAACTTGTGATTCAGTTGGATCATCCTTTTAACCTAGGGTATATGTTCATTGCATCTATTTGCATTATAAAAAAATTAATAAAAAAATGCACGTTTATTTAATGCATTGTTGTTTTAGTGTCTCTGCATGATTTTGACCTATATGCCTCTAAACTCAACACTTAGTTAAATAAATAGAAATCCGATCAATACGAGGGAGGTTCGTGTCCCTGAGTTCGACCTTGGTTTCTTACCAAGTAAAAAAAATAATGACCATCGCATTCTTATCTGACATGCATCAATGAGATGGTCTCTTTGATGACCAAAATCGACCCAACTACGATGATGATTTCGAGTGCTAAAAACACTCTCTTAAAGGGCCGATTTTGCGGTTCATCACTCATGACAGTCGGATCTTTTCAACGTGGATTTAAGCAAACATACATATTTCGTTGGGGCGTTCCCTACTTGCGACGCATTGCATCGCCCGAATGCAATGAAAAATTGGCAAGGGATGCTACATGGCAGCTTGCACGTAGTTCAAAATTTGCAAAAGTTCTCGCATGAGGAACGCATGCGGGTAATTAAGCTAGTTCCGCCACATCATCGCCCGGATGCAGTCCAAAATTTACAAGGGTTCTCGCATTATGGACGCATGCGAGTAAAGAAGTTAGTCCAAAAGAGATTACAACGGAAGCTGCGGATTGGTAGTTGGAATATTGGCACTTTAACTGGAAAGTTGATGAAGATAGTGGATACGATGGAAAGAAGGAAGATTCATATACTATGGTCTTGAAGAGACTAAATGGGTTGAAGAGAAAGCAAGGGAGATTGAGAAGACATGCTTTAAACTTTGGTATTCAGGTAAAGATAAGGGTAGAAACGGTGTTGGAGTGGTTGTTCATAAGGATATGAAGGATTGTATGGTTGAGGTGAAAAGATTCGGGGATCGAATTATTTTGCTAAAATTGGTACTTGAAGAAGATATTCTGATTATCATCTCAGTTTATGCATCACAAATTGGTTTTGATGAAAGGACCAAATGAGCTTTTTGGGAGGATTTGGATAAGAGTCTACAAGGAATCCCACAAAGAGAGATGATTGGCATCGGTGGAGATCTTAATGGACATGTTAGAAAAGGTGCTTATGGGTATACTAGTATTCATGGAGGACATGGTTTTGTTGATAGAAATGAAGTGGGAAAAGCCATCCTGGATTTTTCAACGGTATATGATCTTTTCATAGCAAACACTCTCTTCAAGAAGGGGGAGGAACATTTAATTACTTATAAGAGTGGGTCAACTAGAACACAGATAGATTACTTTGCGTTGAGGAGAAGAGATAGGCTGTATTGTAAAGACTGCAAAATCCCAGAAGAGAGTTTGACAACCCAACATCGTTTGTTAGTCTTTGATGTACAAATGAAAGGGTTGGTAAAGAAAAGGAGGATTTCTAAGATAACTAAAACTAGATGGTGGAATCTTCCACTGAAGCAAGCGAGCTTCAGAGAGAAGGTTTTAGAACGTTGTGGTGGATTTCTAGATGTTGTCATGGTATAGGCACGCATCCTCTGACCGGAGACAGATGTGTCACTATATGTCTAAGTATGTACATTTGGCATACCAATAGGTCGATGACCTAACCAAGGTCTATACACCGGCGCGATGGTGTGCATATAAGGGCATATGAGTAATACGATGTCTCAAAGGGATCATACAGGTTCACTGAATCGGAAGACATGAGCTCACTCATGAGATATTGGGAAGAATCAAATACTGTGCACGTCATCTCTCTTTGGAAGCTTGACTGAATTTGTACGTTTGATATATACTTTTGGAAAGTATATGATCAAGACCTAGGTATGATATATCCTTTTGGAAAGTATATGATCGATACCAACTCCCAATGATCAAATGAGAAACTTACTGATAAAACTTTGAAGTACACAGTATAAAGTTGATCTAATACTTTAGGTTTATTCTGAATCTTCCATTATGCAGGATATACAGGTATTGGGAATACCTGAGGGTGATGTGATCATAAACGATTGTATAACCATGATGCTTCCATTCTTAGGGAGTGATGAAATGGATCTAGATTTTAGTGACTCCTCTCAGTAGAGAAGTAATCTGATCTTGGTCCAAATGTTGGACATTGATCTGAATGTGATTCAGATGCAATGAGAATATTAGATTTGCGGTCTTGATTTAATCAAGCATCTATGGGAGGCCCGAGATCTGGATTTGAGATGTGATCTCAATATCCAAGTAACTATGTATGGAACAATACAATAGCCCGGTCCTTATCTCGAAGTATCCACGGAGAAAGCGCATTATCCTTGAAAGAGTTCATGGATAATTTCATTATTGATATATGTATCCGAGCATCGAGAAAATTGATAATTAAATGTGATATAATTATCATGAATAATATGAATTTGATTCATATTATAAGGAGAGATATCTAAGATAATTAAATATGATTTAATTATCAAAAGATGTGAATAATATGAATGTGATTCATGTTATTTGGGCACATGAGAAAAGAGATCCAAGATGATTAAATATGATTTAATTATCATGGATATGAATAACGTGGATATCACTATCCATATTAATCGTATATATTATAAATGTGAATTATAATATATTAGAGAGAGCATATTGTGATTTATATTTGTTTATTAATTGTTAATGTGAATTGGATTCACATTGAACGATTAATTGAAAATATAATTACATTTAATTTTGGGTTGTGAATAAGATTCACAAAATTTCAATGGCATGATTGATATTTTCCATAAGATAATTTGGAATTATTTTTTGGTGAAAATATTGTCGATAAGAGATGATGATATATATATCATGAGATAATGAGATCTCATGATAATTAGAAGAAATGGACCAAGTCCACCAAGGAGGAGTGGACGGCTACAACTCTCCATGAGGAGAAGAGTAGTTGTCCCCTCTTATGAGGAGATTGGTTTATTCTCTTCATTATCTTTTCTCTTATCAAAGATGATTTAATTTGAAATTAATTTTGTTGATTTATCAATGAAATATAAATCATTAGTTGTTGTGTTCTTATAAAAACATCTTAGCCATTGAAAGAAACACAAATCAATCTCATCCATTGATTATGTTTTGCCCGTGGATTGGGATCCATGGGTTCCCAAAACCCTATATAAGAAGAGGCATCCATTGTTCTTCAAGATAGATGATTAATGAATGCTCTCTCTCTCTCTCTCTCTCTCTCTCTCTTTCTCATACGCCAAGCCTCTCTCTCTCTCTCTTATAATGGTTGTCCACCAAGGAGCCATTGTGAGAGTAGTCACTGACGCAGCTTCGTCGTTGTGCTGTCGGATCATCAACTCATGGATCTCCATATCCTTCGGTGCATCTTGCTCATGAATAAGATATTGGATCTCGTGTGACGAGATCAGGAGATCCGCCGCTTGGATCATCAACATGGATCGCGAGGAGCACACGATTCATCCTCGCGCTCGCAAGCGTCTCTTCCGTCGGATCGGACTTGAGACAGGAGGTCTCTTGGTTTAGAGACTTGATCACAACCACACTTCAAGAGATAATACTATTACTTGTTTGTGGTTTAGATGAAATAATTCGAGAAATGTTCTTGGATCGTGTGGTTTCGTCACATGAAAAATTTAATTTCCACTGCATCGAGCAATTAGTGCGACTAGTCGCTCCCCATCACATACGATGCGATCATCACGCTTCTGTGACGCGCTTGAGGATTTTTTCCATATCCTTCAAGTGGTATCAGATCCAGGTTTTTGAAGGTTTTGGATAAGATCCATGAACCTACGAAGATTTGGTCTCGTTTGGGTTCGTGAAGATTTTGGCATTTTAATTTTCGTAGCCCTGTCTTGTGATAAAATTTCGACCCTGTTTAAAATGTTTAAACACGAAATTCTAAATTGGATAATGTTCCCCATTTATTAAGGAAATAGTACCATTTGAGTTTGCATGATTTGGATTCCTATAACTCGAGATATGATGCTTTAATAACCATATGTCCACTGTTTCGGGGATGGTGGTTAGTGACGTAATTAAAGAGTTAATTACGGGTCCTAAATGCCTGAAAATATATAATTATCACTTGGATTCTGTTTTAAATTAAATTGGCGAATGAAATAAATTTAGTTTCCTTAATTGGATTTAAATAGATCGAGTTATGTTAATTTTAATGAGTAGGGGTCACTGATGGAAATTAACAAACTTGATCATGAACCTTGTGATAGTCATTCAAATTGATGGATATTAATTGTTAATTTTATGAAATGATTATTGATAAATATTTGTGAAATATTTAAAGATGATAATTATTTCCTTTAATGATATTTCGTTAATCAAAACGATAAGATAGTTGATCTTGATCACAATTTGGTTAATATGAATTTTCAGCAAACATTGTTTTCACAAAACTCTAGTTTATCCTACAATAGTTGTAGGACAACTTTTACATGCAAAAACTTGTTGCTTGAATAGGATTGGGAATTTGTTTATAAAATCTCCTTATAATATTATCAAAATGGTTTTGATGAATATTATATGGTATAACTTCGGTTGAAAAACAAATGAACATCTCGAGTACAAAGTGATTGACTCGACATTCTTTTTTCCCGAGGCGGATATAGTGCCTAGTCAGGGAGCGTTAGGGTAGCAAGTTGCACCGTGTGTGGTTTGTCTCACTCCCATCGGTACTGGCCATGACAACGAGTAGGGAACGAATGATGCTTGAGAGATCACGATGTATTTTCTAATTACTAAAATTCAAATAATACGTATTTGAGATAATACCATAATTCAAGTGACAACTAAGAATGTTTGTTGGATATTAATTGGATCATTAATTTAATATAATTGGATTAATTGGAATCCAAATGAAATTAAGACACTCTATTATAAATAGATGTGTTATTTCCCTTGAAGAATTAATCGTAATGAATATGATTCATAATGATTAATTAGAATTTGAATATGATATGAAGGATCACATAAATGACATCCATGCTCTCCCATCAAGTCGAAGGGTTCCGTCGCCAGATATTGTAAGTAGGACACGCCTATCCAAAGTGATAGCTCCTGCATACAATCCATTTGGATCAGGCTCTTCGCTTCTCGAAAGAGTAAGTCCGTATACGTAGTGACCCCAATATCGGGTCCTCATATTATTGGGGTGATACTGGATTGCATATAGCGAGTATTAAGCCCGTTGATGGTTGGTTCAATTAATGACGGGTCAACATCACCTTAGGGGTGGTGGGCCAGGGTGTTAGAGACCGAATTGGGAGATGCAAGTTGGACTTGCAAGGCGGAATGTGTTCTCGCTTCTTTTTATCTGAGTTACAGATTCTCATATTATTGGGATGTAACAAAGATAAGGAAGGAGATCCCAGATCTTACTTGAGACATAATGGTAAGTATATCTCTTACATTGAAAGTGATTAAGGGAATGAACTTTCAGTGTTGACAAGGCAAGACAACTTTGATAAAAAATCTCCTAAATCAAAGTAAAATATGTGTATATATATAAATATATATACACTTATGCAATTTTCTTATTTCAGATAATCCTTCATTAAACCCACTCAATGTTATACTCAATAATAACCAGTAAAATATCATGGATCAGACTCATAATCCAGATATTGTACTTGTAGTTGGATACATAATGCATGTGGTTGCATTGTGCAAGTTTCCTCAACATAATGAGGTGTGACAATTAAATAAGACAACAAGACATCACCTTAGGGTTCGTATGTCTCTATAGTCTTGATCTTTCATCGAGTGTACTTTGGAAGTGACATGTCGATGGTGATCATAATTGTCGAATAATCCTTATAAAATCAAAGAAGATGTTTTGGCATACATATGTGCTCTAGACATTTAATCATGAATGACATGGTTATCTGCATTATGCAGAATGGTAGCTCAAAAGAGATGATGTATTCAAATTGAATACCTACCTGAACCAACGTTTTAAGAGTCTAGATGGATGTAGACATGATGAATGTTATCATTCTACTGTCTATACTCTAGTCGTTCATGAAGCTTCATAATATTCATATTGTATGAATTTAATGAAGCATGCATAAATGTTGAAATGCTCTTACATTGAATTCTTTTGAATTTAACAAAGAGATCCTAATGGTTGTTTATAGATAAAGGGAGCGCAGTGGAAGCATGGGTCGGACCCAAGTAAGAAGGAAAGTCAAAGAGTTGACCTACTTCTGTGACTTCCATATGGCATCCAGATAGTTGGATGAATGTCAATACTACAATTAGTCAATGTATTGATAGTATGACTATCTGGACTATCTAGGATCCTTGGAGAAGGACTCGGACAATGCATTAAAATAATCTACATAAATCATTGATATTGACTTGCTTATTGAATAACATAAAGTCTTATAATTGTATCTCAATCTTCTAACAACACTTGCAATGGGTTGCATATGTTTTAGAAGACTGAAAAATTTGATCTTGAGATTTAATAGTCATCTACATGGTTTTTGATGTAATTGTTGCAACAATCTCTATTGGATAGATGGACTTCATATTTTCAGTGGGAGAGCCCTTTGTCTTAGAGAATGTCTCTATGACCTAGATATAAGAATACACTCATAGCTTATTTCTAAATGTCGGAAATAAACATGAATTCTGAAATAAACCTATCATAAAGAGTTATGATGGACATATTTCATATAGTAATATAACATCTAGTGGACTCCACAATATTAGAAAATTAATGAATGGCTCATTAAGATTTCTAATATTGAAATTAAACCTTAAAAAGATCAATATGAGGATGAAGATCATTTAACAATGATCGGGCATCAAACCTTGGACATTTGTCTGTTGATGAGATCAATGGACTAGTAAGATATGAAGCTTTAGAATGTCTAAAATTTCAAATCTTACATACTTGAGAATATAGTATTCAAAGTAAAATATAGTATTCAAAGTAAAATGTCCAATACACCCTTCTCTAGGAATGGTGTTAGATGTCGAGGTATTCGAGATCTCATACATATTGATGTATGTGGATCATCTATATCATAATAAACATTATCGATATGTAATATCTATTGATGAGTATGTATGATATGAAGAAACCTTTGAAATGTTCAAAGATTTCACAATTTTGGTTTAGAATCAAAGTTTGAAGAAAGATGAAATGAATTTGATCTAACCTAGGTAGCTTGTACCTGTTAGATAGAATTCAAAGAATACCTTGTGGAGATATGAATATCATTTCTAACTCTCTCCTCCTGTTAAACCTAAGCTCAATAGAGTTGTAGGGAGATACAATTGGATCATGTGCATGATTTGATCAATGATGAATTTTTAGCATAATTAACTATTAGTTGCTAGGTATATATGTAGTAGAGACTACAATATATATCCTTAATAAGATTCCATGCAAGTAAGCTGGAATTGAGCACTAGAGAGCGCTATTTCATTAGGAAAATAAAGGATGGTATTGGATACCTACTTTATAACCCTGAGATTCTTAGAAGATCTCATTTATGAGAATGTGATTCTTATAGTACGACTCTCTTGAGAATCAAGATGAAAATGAATTGAAGGAACTCATTGAATTTTGAGAAGATAATGAGGCTCCTGAAATCGGGAACTAAAAGGACAATCAAAGGTGAAACACTTATACTTCTTCAAATGAGTTTGAGGATGTATTCCGTGTGTCGATTAAGTCTGACAATGATTGAACTTCATGTGATGAAGTTCCTAAGGATCATGACATGGAAAGATGGATATTAGCAATAAAGTCTAAAGTAGATTTCATATACAAGTGTTGTATATGGACCCTCAAGGATCCACTTATATGGGTAAGACCCATAAAGGTGTGAATGGATCTTCAAGAAAAAGAAAGGGAACCTGATGATAAGGTAGAGATCTTTAAAACACGGTTTGTAGCCATGAGCTACACGACGAAAAGAAGACATCGCTTGCGATGAGACTTGCTCTTCAGTAACCATGCTTAAACCCATCGGATTATTGCTAACTGTAGCTACACAACTTGGCTTTGAAATCTTCAAGATGGAGTCAAGATTGCATTCCTCTATGAATGCCTCTCTGAGGGTATTCACATGAAGTAGCCACATGGCTTCATGATTGAGGAAAGTAAGGTGTGAAAGCTAAAGAAATCCATGTATGGACTCAAACAAGCTTCTTGTTGTTGGAACATAAGATTTGATGAAATTATAAATGTTATGATTTCAGATAGAATCTTGATGAACCATATGAAGCTTAGTGGGAGTGCCTTTGTATTCATCGTGCTAAATGTAGATAATATCCTAATCATTTAAAATGATATAATGATAATAATACGTGTTTTATTATATGGTTGTTCCATAACTTGAGATATGATCTCAAGGATGCCTCTTGGATCTTAATTCTGAAAGTGTTCAGAAGCATAGAGAAGAGGGTATTGGGACTGTCACATTAGTAGTACACCTTGAACATATTCCATTTTCTGGAAAATTCCAAGAAAGGCTTCATTCCCTTAAGATATGGTACTGACCCATCTAAAGGGATAGCACCTCAAAGAGTTGAGGAACTGAATGCTAGAACTTCTTGCATTTGTGCATCAGTTATGAGAAGCTGATTGTATGCTAGATGTGTACAAAAGCCAAATATCTGCCATGCAGTGGGGATAGTAAAGTGTTGCTAATCCTACTATTGAGATAAAACACTTGATTGAAGTAACAAGAAAATCTTAAAAGGTGACGAGACTTAGAGATAATAATATCAAAGTCTTACCTTCAAAAGTTTAAGACCTTGTAGATAGCGATCTATAAGGGTCTTAACTGTAGATGCCTTAGGAGATAGAGATCTCCTGAAATAAAGGTATTATGATAAGGATTATGGGAATACTGGTTATAATAATTATTGAGCAATGGTGTCCAGGACACTATAAGCGCTTTAACAAGATTGAGTATTGGTTGTATAAGATGCAACATTCGCATTGGATGCGAGCACTGTTACTGGGGATATGCAAGTGCCGTAAAAGGACTTGGCATAGTCTTTTCGGAACAGAGTGACTGATTAGCTTACCTGGCTATTTTCTAAATATCCTATGATTGTCACATGAGTGCGGGTTTTGATGATTAGCCCATTAATGACTCTTTAGGCTAGTAGGAGATTGGTTTATTCTCTTCATTATCTTTTCTCTCCATGAGGAGAAGAGTAGTCGTCCCCTCTTTTGAGGAGATTGGTTTATTCTCTTAATTATCTTTTCTCTTATCAAAGATGATTTAATTTGAAACTAATTTTGTTGATTTATCAATGAAATATAAATCATTAGTTGTTGTGTTTTTACAAAAACATCTTAGCCATTGAAAGAAACACAAATCAATCTCATCCATTGATTATGTGTTGCCCATGGATTAGGATCCATGGGTTCCCAAAACCCTATATAACAAGAGGCATCCATTGCACTTCAAGATAGATGATTAATGAATGCTCTCTCTCATACGCCAAGCCTCTCTCTCTCTCTCTCTTATAATGGTCGTCTAACATGGAGCTATTGTGAGAGTAGTCATCGACGTAGCATTGTCGTTGTGATGCCGAATCATCAACTCATGGATCTCCATCTCCTTCGGTACGTCTCACTCATGAAGAAGATGTTGGATCTCGTGTGACGAGATCAGGAGATCCGCCGCTTGGATCATCAACATGGATTGCGAGGAGCACACGATTCATCCCCGCGTTCGCAAGCGTCTCCTACGTCGGATCAGACTTGAGATAGGAGGTCTCTTGGTTTTGAACTTGATCACAACCACGCTTCAAGAAGTAATCCTATTACTTGTTTGTGGTTTCAATGAAATGATCCGAGAAACGTTCTGGGATCATGTGGTTTCGTCACATGAAAATTTTAATTTCCGCCGCATCAAGTAACTAGTACGACTAGTCGCTCCCGATCGCATACGATGCGACCATGACGGTTCCGTGATGAGCTTGAGGATTTTCCCATATCCTTTATTATCTTGGGATTATAGCGGTAGTGCAAACGAGATGTGGGAGGTAATAACATCTTGTATTCGAAAGGTAGCCAAAGAGATGCTAGGCGAGTCAAAGGGAGGAGCTCCATGCCAAAAGGAGGCTTGGTGGTGGAGTGAAGGGGTGCGAGAGAAGAAAAAGATAAAAAGAGCTTGCTTTAAAGCTATGTCTAAGGATAAGAATAGAGGAAACTGTCACAAAATACAAAATAGCGAAGAAGGAAGCAAAGAAGGCCGTAAGCGAAGCTAAGTGAAAATGTTATGAAGTTTTATATAAAAATCTCGACTCTAAGGAGGGACAGAATGATATATTCAGGTTGGCCAAAGCAAGAGAAAGGAAAACCAAAGACCTTTCTCAAGTGAGATGCGTTAAAGACGAGGAAGATCATGTGCTTGTTATTCAGAAGGATATAAAGACTAGATGGGAGCAGTACTTCCATAAACTTTTCGTCGAGGAAGGAAATAGAGATATCACTTTGGGTGATCTAGCTTGTAGTAAAAGTTACTTGAATCGTGCATGCTATAGACGGATACAAAGAAAGGAAGTAGAGGAGGCTTCGAAGGTTATGAGACCTGGAAAAGGTGTAGGACCATATGACATCCCTGTAGAAGTATGAAGAGTTTTAGGTGAGCGTGGTTTGACCTGAGTTACGAATCTATTCAATGTTATTTGACGAAGCAAGTAAATTCCTAAAGATTGGAGGAGGAGTATCGTGGTGCCTCTTTATAAGAATAAAGGAGACATTCAAAATTGTTCAAATCATAGAGGTACCAAGCTGATGTGTCACACTATGAAAATGTGAACGTGTGATCGAAAGAAGATTGAGGAAATTTTCCAGTGTAAAAGAAAACCAATTCGGATTCATGCCAAGTCGCTCAACGACTTAGGCCATCCATTTGTTGAGGAGAACAATGGAGATTTATAGAGATAAAAGGAAGAACCTCCACATGATCCTTATTGATTTGGAGAAGACTTATGATTCTGTCCCACGAGAGATATTCTGGGGAGTGTTGGAGAAGAGACAAATTCCTGTCCTATACAATAACCTCATAAAAGGACATGTATGATAGGGCTTTATCTTGTGTAAGGACCCCGTCTGAGAAGACTGGATATTTTGACATCAACACTGGTTTACATCAAGGTTCTGCGTTGAGTCCATTTCTTTTTACTTTGATTATGGACGAGTTGACCAGTCACATTCAGGATGAGTTACCTTGGTGTATGTTATTTGCTGATGATATTGTGTTAATTGACGAGACTAGAGATGAAGTAAATGAGAAGCTTGAGGTCTGGAGACATGAGTTGGAGACCAAAGGACTTTGTATAAGTAGGGCTAAGAAGGAATATATGGAGTGCACCTTTGATGGAAGCAATGGTGAAGGAATCGAGGTGAATATTGGTGACGATAACATTCAGAAGAGAGATTCCTTTAGATATCTGGGATCTATTCTGCAACATCATGGGGAAATTGATGGAGATGTTACTAATAGAATAAACGCAGGCTGGATAAAGTGGAGAGGAGCCTCTGTTGTTCTCTGTGATAAGAAAATTCCTTTAAAGTTTAAAGGAAAGTATTACAAAGTAGCTGTAAGACCTGCTATGTATTATGGATCCGAATGTTGGCCTGCGAACCATAGACATGTGTAGATAATGAATGTAGCAGAAATGAAAATGCTAAGGTGGATGTGTGGACACACACACACACACACGTAAAAGATCGGATTCAGAATGATGCAATTAGAAAGAAGGTTGGTGTAGCTCTGATCGAGGATAAGATGCAAGAAAAACATTTAAGATGGTTTGGACATTTGCAAAGAAAATCAGCTGATGCACCGGTTAGGAGATGTGAATGTTGGGATGTTGAACCGGCTAAGAGAGGGAGAGGATGACCCAAAAAGTGTTGGAAAGAGGATATATGGAGGGATATTAGTTTTGTGGATATGAGCCCAAGACTGGCCCAAGATAGATCTGAATGGAGGCGAAGAATCCATGTAGCCGACCGTACTTAATTGTGGCAAAAGGCTTTGTTGTTGTACCAATTTTACCCACCTCATAATTATTGTATAACATATACAAAATACATGAAAGTACTAGCTATGGGTAAAGTATATATGTAATATATATACGCCACCTATACTTAGCATGTGCTATGTCCTTAGAGCACAAGAAACGAGAAAAAGACATAGCTCATGCTAAACGTAGGAGAGCTAAAATAACAAAAAGTATAGAAGTCGATCCCCCCCATACTTAGGCTCTGGAAGTCTAAGTGTAGAAGAAGAAGCAAAAAATGGGGCAGGCGAGGTCAAGAGGAGAAATGGATGAGTATATACACATGGCGAGCATCGGTCCCCCCTATACTTAGACTCTGGTCAACCTAAGTATAAGACATGAATAAGTATGAGAATCGATGTAATATGGAGAATATACAGAGAATGGAAAATGTACAAGAGTGAATGAGTCCTCTAAGCTGTTGAATCTTGATGTTGCATTTCACGAAGAGTAATATGATGTACTGGCTCTATGCTTACTCTACATGAAGTTGATGACCTCGACTTGGACTAATTGCTCTTTAGAATCTACAAATACTTCAACGGTTGTCCATTCACTACATGAGATTGTACACCATATGTGAGAATAACTATCTCTACCCATCCATTCTCGTGCACTTTCTTAACAACAAAGGGACCCGTTCATTTAGATTTGAGCTTCCCATGGAACATCTTCAACCTAGCGTTGAACAACCATACCTTTCTCCCATGGACAAAGTCTTTTCACGTAATGTGTTGATCATGCCATATCTTTACTTTATCCTTATAAATCAAATTTTGTGGCATGCCTTGTTTTGGATTTCCATGAGCTCGTTCAAGTTCAAGTCTCAACAAAGCTTCCATAGGTGACAATTAATCTGCTTAATTGCCCATTTGGATTTGTGAACCAGCTCTGCAGGCAAATGGCATGACTTGCCATAGATCATTCTGAATGGTGAAGTTCCCAATGGTGTCTTATAGGCTGTCCTATAGGCCCACAGAACTTGATTAAAAAGCTGAGTCCGTTCTTCCAATCGGGATGAACTAACTTCTGTAAAATTCTCTTCACCTCTCTGTTTGAAACCACTACCATACCATTGGAGTGTGGGTGGTAAGGACTAATAACTCTATGCTCAAATCTGTAGCCCTTATCTAAAGATCTCACATCTCGGTTCACAAAGTGGCTACCCCCATCTGATATCAAAACTTTTGGAACCCCAAACCTATCAATAATATGGTCTCTCACAAACTTACAGACATTCTTGTTGTCTGCGGTTCGGTTTGGGATAGCCTCCACCAACCTAGATAAATAGTCAACTGCTAACAAGATCTTCTTGGCTATTGGGAAAGGGACCCATAAACTCTATGCCCCATGCATCAAAAACATCACAAATAATCACTGGTTTCATGGGAATCTCATCTCTCTATTCAATTGTTCTCCCATCCTTTGACAAATCAGGCACGACCGTACAAAATCAATAGCATCTCGAAACATGGTCAGCCAATACAATCCATATTGAAGTACATTGAAAGCGATTTTTTCCTCAAATGGTGCCCTCAAGTCTCAAGTGAATGACACTATGTAAAGACACCCTGGTACTCCTCAAGAGGAATACACCTTCTCCAAACACAATCCGACCCTTCAAAAAAAGGAAAGGGTCGTCCTATTGGTATCTCCTTGAATCTGACTCAATCGGTCAATGCTGCTCCTAGTCCACCCATGGAGAACCTAATTGGAGACAAGATCGTTCACCATGTTGGCATACCACGGGAGTGAGTCAATAACACAAATTGACTCGTCTAGGAAGGTCTCTCTAATCTGCTCATTCAGGAGAATCCTTAAATTCAATCCGAGAAAGATGATCAGACACAACATTCTTCACTCCATGTTTATCTTTTATCTCCAAATCAAACTCCTAGAGGAGTTAAATCCACATAAGAAGACGCGCCTTCACGTCCTTCTTCTCTATTGAGTACCGAATAGCTAGCGGATTAGTGTAGATTGTCACCTTAGAGCCCAAAATATACGACATGAACTTCTTGAGGACCCATACTACAACAAGCATTTCCTTTTCAGTCATGGTGTAATTCTTCAGTGTAGAGTATGTTACTTTTCTCTTGTAGTGGATCGCAAACGGGATCCCCTCTCACTGTTGTCCTAACACAGTTCCTATAGCAAAATCTGAAGCATCGGTCATGATCTCAAAGGGGAGAGACCAGTCAGGAGCTTGTAGGATAGGCAAGGTACAAATCTTCATCTTCAAGAGCTGAAAGGCCTACAGACACATGTGATCTACAATGAACTCTGTGTCTTTCCCTAAGAGCTCAATCAATACCGGGCAATCTTTGAAAAACTGAATGAATCTCCTGTAGAATCCAACATGCCATAGGAATGATCGCGCTGACTTTACGTTGGTAGGTGGATCGAGTTTCTCGGTCACCTCCACCTTGGTAGGGTCAACCTCCGTTCCCCTTTTGGAGATGACATGCCCCAACATGATACCCTCCGTCACCATAAAGTGACTCTTCTCCCAAGAGAGTACTAGATTCACCTCTCTACACCTCTTGAAGACTCGATCCAAGTGTGCTAAACATGTATCAAAGGAATCACCATGAACCGAGAAGTCATCCATGAGCACTTCCAGGAAATATCCCACCATATCGGTAAATACGACAATCATGCACCACTGAAATGTGCCCGGAGCATTGCAGAGCTCGGATGGCATGCGCTTGAAAGCGTAAGTACCGAATGGACATGTGAGTGTGGCCTTTTCCTGGTCCTCCGGGGATATAGCTACCTGGTTGTAGCCTGAGTACCCGTCAAGAAAATAGAAGAGCTCTTTCCCTGTGAGTCTCTCCAAAACCTGATCAATAAAAGGCAAGGGAAAGAGTTCTTTCCTAGTCGCATCATTCTTGCGCTTGTAGTCAACATAGAAGTGCCACGACGTGGATACTCGTATCATGATCTCTACCCCCTCCTTGTTGGTGACCATCTGAATTCCCGACTTCTTTGGGATCAAGGACCACCCACTTGGAGTCAGAAATATGGTATATAAACCCTTCCCTGCATCATTTCTCAATCTCTTTCTTCACTACTTCCTGTAGATTGAGATTAAGTCTTCTCTGGAACTCACGGGAAGGTCTCACATTATCCTCAGCAAAAATGTGGTGCGAGTAGAGAGCAAGGTTGATCCCCACGAGATCTAACACTATCCAACCTATTGCTTTGTGGTTCCTCTCTAAGATCTCTAATAACCTAGACTCTTGTTCTAAAGTCAAGTCTGAGCTAATGATAACGTGATATCTCTTTTTGGGTCCTGCAAAAAAGGCATACTTAAGTGTAGGAGTTAGTGATTTTAGTTCAGGCAATGTAGTATCATCATGCAAATTTGGTTGAACTGAATCTGAATCCGGTTTTGTGCTGCATGAAGGTGGGCTCAACTATATAGTACTCACCTGTTGGACATGTGAGCCCATGGCGAGCCATTATGCAATAAATGTAATTGCGAATATCATTCCCTGATCTGAAATGAAGAATAACTAATCTACATTCCAACAAACATGTTGCTTGAATATGATTTGGGATTTGTTTAGCAAATCTCATTATAATGTTAATCAAAATTATTTTGATTATTATTATATGATTTAACTTCGGTTGAAAAATCGAGGATCATCTCAAGTACAAAGTGATCTATTTTGCATTATCCTTTCCCAAGGCGGATATGGTGTCTAGTCGGGGAGCATTGGGATATCAGATTGCACCTGTGTGATCTGTCCCACTCCCGTCGGTACTGGACATGATAGCAGGTAAGGTTGGTATAATACTTAAGAAATCATGATGTATTTCTAGTTATTATAATTCAAAATAATACGTATTTGAGATAATATTATAATTCAAGTACAATATAGATTATTTGTTGGATATTAACTAGATCATTAATTTAATATGATTAGATTAATTAGAATCCAATTAAAATTAAACACTCTATTTTTTAATAGAGATATTATTTCCCTTGGAAGAATTAATTATGTGAATATGATTCATAATAATTAATGAGAATTTGAACGTGATATGGAGGATCACATAATCGACATCCATGGTCTCCCGTCAAGGCGAAGGGTTCCGTCGCCAGATATTGTATGTAGGAGACGCCTGTCCGAAGTGACAGCTCCTGCATACAATCCATTTGGATCGGGATCTTCGCTTCTAGAAAGAGTAAGGATGTATGCGTAGTGACCCCAATATCGGGTCCTCATATTATTGGGGCGATATTGGATTGCACATAGCGAGTTGTATTCCTGTTGACGGTTGGTTCAATTAATGACGGGTCAACATCACCTTAGGGGTGGTGGGCTCGGGTGTTAAAGACTAAATTGGGAAATGTAAGTTGGACTTGCAAGGCAGAATGAGTTCCTGCTTCTTTTTATCGCAGTCACAGGTTCTCGTATTATTGGGATGTCACAAAGATACGAAAGGAGATCCCAGATCTTGCTTGAGATATAATGGTAAGTATATCTCTTACATTGAAAGTGATTAAGGGAATGAATTTTCAGTGTTGACAAGGCAAGACAACTTTGACATAAAAACTCCTAAATCAGAGTAAAATATGTATATATACATACACACACACATTTATGCAAATTTCTTATTTCAGATAATCCTTCATTAAACCCACTCAAAGCTCCTTATAAAATTTAAGAAGATGTTCTAGCATACATATGTGCTCTCGACGTTTAATCATGAATGACATGGTTATCTACATCATGTAGAATAGTATCCCTATAAGAGATGATGTATTCAAAATGTTTGAATACCTACCTGAACCAAGGTTTAAGATTTTAGATGGGTGTAGATACGATGAGTGTCATCAGTCTACTATCTATACTCTAGTCATTCATGAGGTTTCATAATATTCATATTGTATGAATTGGGTGGATCATGTATAAATGTTGAAATACTCTTACATTGCATTCCTTTGAGTTCAACATAAGAGATCCTTTGTGTTAAGCAATGGTTGTTTATAGATAAAGGGAGCACAATCGAAGCATGGGTCACACCTAATATGAGAAGGATAGTTAACGAGTTGACCGTATTTCTATGACTTCCATATAACATCCAAAGAGTTGGATGAATGCCAATACTGCAATAAGCTGATGTGTTGATAGTATGACTATCAAGTCTATCTAGAATCCTTAGAGAAGGACTCAGATAGTGCATCGAAATAATATACAATCTACATTTAATCATTGAAGAGGACTTGCTTATTTGATAATATAAAATCTAATAATTATATATCAATCTTCTAATGACACTTGCAATTGGTTTCATATATATTAGAAGATTAGAAATTTGATCTTAAGGTTTAATGGTCATCCATGTTGGAATTGATGGAATTATTGCAACAATTTCCATTGGATCAATAGACTTCATATTTTTAGTGGGAGCCCTTAGTCTTAGAGAATGTCTCTACATCCTAGATATTACATTATACTCATTGTTTATTTCTAAATGTTGGAAATAAATATGAATTCTGGAATAGACCTATCATAAGAGTTATGGTGGATATATTTCAGATAGTAATCTGACATCTAGAGGACTCTGCTAAATTAGAATATTAATGAATGGTTCACTAACATTTCTAATACTGAAAATTAAACCTTCAAAGATCAATAGGAGGATAAAGATCATTTGACAATGATCTGGCATCAAGTCTTGGACATATGTCTGTTGATGATATCAATAGACAAGTAAGAGATGAAACTTTAGAATGTCTAAAATTTCAAAATTTTCATACTTATGAATATTGTATTTCAAAAGTAAAAAATGTCTAATACACCCTTCCTTGGAATGGTGTAAGATATCAAGGTATTCAAGATCTCATACATATTGATGTATATGGATCATCTATATCATAATAAACATTATGGATATGTGATATCTATTGATGATTATTTTTGATATGAGATTTCTTCTCTTCACCTCAGAAACCTTTGAAATGTTCAAAGATTTCATAATATTGGTTCAGAACCAAAGTTTGAAGGAAGATTAAATGAATTTGATCTAACCTAGGTAGCTTGCACCTATCAGATAAATTCAAGGAATACCTTATAGAGAGAGTAATATCATTCCTATCTCAATCCTCCTGATACACCTAAACTCAATGGAGTTATAAGGAGATACAATTGGATCATGTATGACATGATTTAATCAATGATGAATTTTAACATAATTATCCCTTAGTTTCCGGGTATATATTTGTAGTAGAGACTACAATATATATCCTTAATAAGGTTCCATGCAAGTAAGATGGAATCTGGCACTGGAGAGTGCTACTTCATTAGGAAAATAATGGATGGTATTGGATACCTACTTTATGACCTTGAGATTCTTGAAAGATCTCATCTTTGAGAATGTGATTCTTAGAGGATGACTCTCTTGAGAATCAAGATGAAAATGAAGTGAAGGAACTCATTTAATCTTAAGAAGATAACGAGGCTCCTGAAATCAGATACTAAAAGGATAATTAGAGATGAAACACTAATACCTCTTCAAATGAGTTTGAGGATGTATTCCATGTGTCTGTTAAGTCTGACAATGATCTGACTTCATATGATGAAGTATCTAAAGATCTTGACATGGAAAGATGGATGTTAACAATAAAGTCTAAAGTAGACTTCATATACATGTGTTGTATATGGACCCTCAAGGATCCATCTATATGGGTAAGACCCATAAAGGTGTAAATGGATCTTCATGAGAAAGGGAACATGATGAGAAGGTAGAGACCTTCAAAGCACGGCTCGTAGCCGTGAGCTACACATTTGAAGAGAAGTCATTGCTTGCAGTGAGATTTGATCTTTAGTGACCATGCTTAAACCCATCAGAATATTGCTGACTATAGCTACACAACTTGACTTTGACATCTACAAGATGAAAGTCAATATTGCATTGCTCTTTGAATACCTCTCTGAGAATATTCAAATGAATTAGCCCCAGGGCTTCATGGTTGAGGAAAGCAAGGTGTGCAAGCTTAAGAACTCCATCTATGGACTCAAATAAGCTTCTTGTAGTTGGAACATCAGATTTGATGAAATTATAAATGTTATGATTTCAGATAGAATCTTGATGAACCATATAAAGCTTAGTGGGAGTGCCTTTGTGTTCATGGTGCTAAATGTAGATGATATCTTAATCATTTGGAATGATATAAGGATAATAATAAGCGTTTTTTAATCTGGTTGTTCCATATCTTGAGATATGATCTCAATGATACCTCTTAGATCTTAGTTGTGAAAGTGTTCAGAAGTAAAGAGAAGAGGGTATTAGGATCGTCACATTAGTAATACACCTTGGATATGTTCCGTCTTCTAGAAAATTCCAAGGAAGGATTCCTTTCCTTAATATATGGTACTGATCTATCTAAAGGGATAGTGCTTCAAAGGGTTGAGGAAGTGAATGCTAAAACTGGTTGCCCTTATACATCAGTAACGAGAAGTCGAGTGTATGCTAGATGTGTACAAAAGCCAGATATCTGCCATGTAATGGGAGTAGTAAATTGTTACTAATCCTACTATGGAGATAAAACACTTGATTGCAATAATAACAAAATTTTCAAATTTGACAAGACTTTCGAGATAGTGATCTCTAAGTCTTATCTTCAAGAAATTAAGATGATATAGATAGTGATCCAAAAGGTCTTAACTTTGGATACCTTTGAAGATATAGATATCCAAGAATAAGGGTATTCTGATAAGGATTATGGAAATACTAGTTATGATAATTATTAAGCTGTAGTATCAAGGAACTATAACTAACAAGATTGAGTATTGGTTGCATAAGATGCAACATTCGCATTAGATGCGAGCACGGTTACTGGGGATATGCAAGTGCTGTAAAAGTACTTGGCATAGTCTTTTCGAAACATAGTGACTGATAAGCTTACCTAGCTATTTTCTAAATATCCTATGATTGTCACATGAGTGCGGGTTTTGATGATTAGCCCATTAATGGCTCTTTAGGCTAGTAGGAGATTGTTGGACATGCGAGCCCATGACAAGTCATTATGCAACAAATGTTATTGCAATTCACTCCTTAATCTGAAATGAAGAATAACTAATTTGCATAATAGGTCCCTTAGTATAATTAGGGTTGTACCATGGCCATCTTAATGATCATACAGATGTTGATTCAATTATTGAATCATAGAGGCTAGTGCTTGGATGAATATCTAAAGAGTGGGCCAACTAGAACACACATAGATTACTTTGCGTTGAGGAGAAGAGATAGGTTGTGTTGTAAAGACTGCAAAGTAATCCCAGGAGAGAGTTTGACAACCCAACATCATTTTTTAGTCTTGGATGTACAAATGAAAGGGTTGGTAAAGAAAAGGAGGATTTCTAAGATAAACAGAACTATATGGTGGAATCTTCCACTGAAGCAAGCGAGCTTCATGGAGAAGGTTTTAGAACGCTGTGGTGGATTTCTAGATGCCGTCACGGTATAGGCACACATCTTTTGACCAGAGACAGATGTGTTACTATATGTCTAAGTATGTACATTTAGCAGACCAATATGTTGATGACCTAACCAAGGTCTATACACCAGCGTGTTGGTGTGCATATAAGGGTATATGAGTAATACGATCTCTCAAAGGGATCATACAGGTTCACTACTGAACCAGAAGACATGAGCTCACTCATGAGATATTGGGAAGAATCAAATTCTGTGCACAGTCGTCTTGCTTTAGAAGCTTGATTGAATTTGAAGATTTGATATATACTTTTGGAAATTATATGATAAAGACCTAGGTATGATATATGCTTTTGGAAAGTATACGATCGATACCGACTCCCAATGATCAAATGAGAAACATACCGATAAAACCCTGAAGTAGACAGTGTAAAACTAATCTAATACTTCGGTTTTATTCTGAGTCTTCCAGTATGCAGGATGTACAGGTATTGGGAATACATGAGGGTGATGTGATCATAAACGATTGTATTACCATGATGCTTCCATTCCTAGGGAGTGATGAAACGAGTCTGGATTTTAGGGACTCCTCTCAGTAGATAAGTAATCTGATCTTGGTCCAAATGTTGGACATTGATCTGAATGTGATTCAGATGCATTGAGAAGATTAGATTTGCGGTCTTGATTTAATCAAGCATCTATGGGAGGCCCGAGATCTGGATTTGAGATGTGATCTCAATATCCAAGTCACTATACGTGGAACAATACAATAGCCCGGTCCTTGTCTCGAAGTATCCGCAGAGAAAGCACATTATCCTTGAAAGAGTTCATGGATAATTTCATTGTTGATATATGTATCCGAGCATCGAGAAAATTGATAATTAAATGTGATATAATTATCATGAATAATATGAATTTGATTCATATTATAAGGAGAGATATCTAAGATAATTAAATATGATTTAATTATCAAAAGATGTGAATAATGTGAATGTGATTCATGTTATTTGGGCACATGAGAAAAGTGATCCAAGATGATTAAATGTGATTTAATTCTCATGGATATGAATAATGTGGATAGCACTATCCATATTAATCATATATATTATAAATATGAATTATAATATATTAAAGAGAGCATATTGTGATTTATATTTGTTTGTTAATTGTTAATGTGAATTGGATTCACATTGAACGATTAATTGAAAATATAATTTCATTTAGTTTTGGGTTGTGAATAAGATTCACATAATTTCAATGGCATGATTGATATTTTCTATAAGATAATTTGGAATTATTTTTTGATGAAAATATTGTCGATAAGAGATGATGATATATATCATGAGATAATGAGATCTCATGATAATTAGAAGAGATGGACCAAGTCCACCAAAGAGGAGTGGACGGCTACAACTCTCCATGAGGAAAAGAGTAGTTGTCCCCTCTTATGAGGAGATTGGTTTATTCTCTTCATTATCTTTTCTCTTATCAAAGATGATTTAATTCGAAACTAATTTTGTTGATTTATCAATGAAATATAAATCATTAGTTGTTGTGTTTTTACAAAAAACATCTTAGCCATTGAAAGAAACACAAATCAATCTCATCCATTGATTATGTGTTGCCCATGGATTGGGATCCATGGGTTCCCAAAACCCTATATAAGAAGACACATCCATTGCTCTTCAAGATAGATGATTAATAAATGCTCTCTCTCTCTTTCTCATATGCCAAGCCTCTCTCTCTCTCTATCTCTCTCTTATAATGGTCGTCCACCAAGGAGCCATTGTGAGAGTAGTCATCGGCGCAGCATCGTTGTTGTGCTGTCGGGTCATCAACTCGTGGATCTCCATATCCTTCGGTGCGTCTCGCTCATGAAGAAGATGTTGGACCTCGTGTGACGAGATCAGGAGATCCGCCGCTTGGATCATCAACATGGATTGCAAGGAGCACGCGATTCATCCTCGCGCTCGCAAGCATCTCTTTCGTTGGATCGGACTTGAGATAGGAGGTCTCTTGGTTTAGAGACTTGATCACAACCACGCTTCAAGAGGTAATCCTATTACTTGTTTGTGGTTTAGATGAAATGATCCGAGAAACGTTCTTGGATCGTGTGGTCTCGTCACATGAAAAATTTAATTTCCGCTGCATCGAGCAACTAGTACGACTAGTTGCTCCTGATCGCATACGATGCGACCATGATGCTTCCGTGATGCGCTTAAGGATTTTTCCCGTATCCTTCATTATCTTGGGATTATAGCAGTAGTGCAAACGAGATGTGGGAGGCAATAGCATCTTGTATTCAAAAGGTAGCCAAAGATATGCTAGGCGAGTCAAAGGGAGGAGCTCCATGCCAAAAGGAGCTGGTGGTGGAGTGAAGGGGTGCGAGAGAAGCTAAAAATAAAAAGAGCTTTCTTTAAAGTCATGTCTAAGGATAGAACATAGGAAACTGTCACAAACTACAAAATAACGAAGAAGGAAGCAAAGAAGGCCGTAAGCGAAGCTAAGTCAAAAGCTTATGAAGTTTTGTATAAAAATCTCGGCTCTAAGGAGGGACAAAATGATATATTCAGGTTGGCCAAAGCAAGAGAAAGGAAAACCAAAGACCTTTCTCAAGTGAGATGCATTAAAGACGAGGAAGGTCATGCGCTTGTTACTCAGAAGGATATATAGACTAGATGGGAGCAGTACTTCCATAAACTTTTCATCGGGGAAGGAAATAGAGATATCATTTTGGGTGATCTAGCTTGTAGTGAAAGTCACTTGAATCGTGCATGCTATGAAGGATATTGTGAATCCTTAAGCGCATCACGGAAGCATGTCGATCGCATCGTATGCAATCGGGACAACTGGTCGTACTAGTTGCTAGATGCGGCAGAAAATTAAAATTTAAGAATAAAGATGAAACCACATGATCACGAGAACACTTCTCGGATCGTTTCATCAAACCACAAAGTATAAGGAATACCCCTTGGAGCGTGGTTGTGATCGCGAGATCCCAAACGAGAGATCCTCCTGTCTCAAGTCTGATCTACGAAGAACACACTTGCGGGCACGATGATGAGTTGTGTCCTTCCCGCAATCTTTGATGCAGATCCAAGCGTCGGAGGCGAAGGCAAGATGCTCTTCTTCTCAATATGCAAAGTGGACGGCCACTTGAATATTGAGAGAGAGCCTAGTCAAGAATGAGAGAGAGAGAGAGTAGTAGGCTTCTACAACTCTTAATGATGTTCCTTGGAAGGCTAGGCTAACCCTCCTTTTATACTAGTTTGGGATCCAATGGATCTCAATCCATGGGACACATAGATCCAACGACCATGCTTGGTCTATGTTATAATCAATGGCTATGATTGTTGTTGGTTAAAACCAACAACATTTATTTATAATTAAATTAAATATATGTTGCAACATTATCAACACGTTTTTAATTTAATATAAATAAATTAGTTAAGAGATTAATCATGATAATAAAATAGAGATAATGTTGCCTCCTAAAAAAGGGGGCGTTACCCATGACTTTTTCATGGGTGACGCCACCTCAAAATTGGTGGCTTTTATCTCCCTTTTATTATATCACATTATCTCTTAATAATTTATATTAACAATTATCAAAAAATATCCACCAAATTAATTCCAAATTAATTTGTGAATATTTCAATCATGCCATTGAAAAAATGTGAATCATATTCACAATCCAAACTAATTTGTAAATTACCTTTTCAATTAATTAATCAATGTGAATCCAATCCATATTATTAAGTAACAAATGTTATTTACATAAATTCTCTCTCTTTAATATATGTATATTATAAATCATATTTATAATACACAAATATTATGGATAGTATTATCCACATTCTCTAATCCTTGATAATTAAATCCCATTTAATTATCTTGGATAATAATTCTCACAATATGAATCTCATTCATATTATGCTTGATAATTAAATCTTATTTAATCATCAAGTCTTTCTTGATTGGATATGAAGTTCATCAAATGAATTATCTTGAACCCCATCAAGAATAATGTGCTTTCTCCACAGATACTTGGAGATAAGGACAATGCGATTGTATTGTTCCATGTATAGTGACTTGGATATTGAGATATTGTCTCAAATCCAGATCTTATGAACCTCCCACAGATGCTTGATTAAATCAAGACTGTAAATCTAATCTTCTCATTGAATCTGAATCTCATTCAGACCAATGTCCAACACTTGGACTAAGATTGGATTGCTTCTCTATTGAAAGGAGTCACTAAAATCCAGACCTGTTTCATCACTCCCTCGGAATGGAAGCATCATGGATATACAATCGTTTATGATCACATCACCCTCAGGTATTCCCAATACATGTACATCCTGCATACTGGAAGACCCATGGTCAACCCGAAGATCAAGATCAATTTTAAACTATCTTCTTCAGGGTTCGATCATTAAGTTTCTCAATCTTGGTCATTTGGGAATCGGTGTCGATCATATGCTTTCCCAAAGCATATATCATACCTTCAAATTCATGTCATGCTTCCAAAGCACGACGACCATGCATGGAATTTGATCGGTCCCAACACCTCATGAGTGAGCTCATGTCTTCCGGTTCACAAGTGAACCTGTATGATCCCTTTGAGAGATCGTACTGCTCATATGCCCTTATATGCACACCAGCTCGCTGGTGTATAGACCTTGGTTAGGTCATCAACCTATTGGTCTGCCAAATGTACATACTCAGACATATAGCAATACATCTGTCTCCGGTCAGAGGATGTGTGCCTATGTTGTGACAGCATTCAACATAGGACTTAGGTTATCTCGATCTCGTTAAGTCAACCCATTGACCTAACTAATCTGACACCTCCGAATCACTATTCCCATGCAGAGGACCTACATCAAGAGGTCGGTCAGATATCAGCCTATGTGAGAAAGGATTGCCATCTCCTACTCAGACTGGAGATCACATCTTAACAATCATTTGATGGTGCTTGACGCGTCCTCAATCTAACTCTTTAGATATTCATCCAAGCACCAGCCTCTATGATTCAATTATTGAATTAACAGTTGTATGATCATTAAGATGGCCATGGTACATAACCCTAATTGTACAGAGGGGCCTATTTATGCAAATTATTTATTCTTCATTTCAGATCATGGAATGATATTCGTAATAACATTTATTGCATAATGGCTCGTCGTGGGCTCACATGTCCAACATGCTATAGACGGATACAAAGAAAGGAAGTAGAGGAGGCTTCGATGGTTATGAGACCTGGAAAAGGTGTAGGACCATATGACATCCCTGTAGAAGTATGGAGAGTTTTAGGTGAGTGTATTTTGACTTGGCTTACAGATCTATTCAATATTATTTGACGAAGCAAGTAAATGCCTGAAGATTGGAGGAGGAGTATCGTGGTGCCTCTTTATAAGAATAAAGGATACATTCAAAATTGTTAAAATTATAGAGGTACCAAGCTGATGTGTCACACTGTGAAAATTTGGGAACGTGTGATCGAAAGAAGATTGAGACAAATTTCTAGTGTAAAAGAAAACCAATTCGGATTCATGCCAGGTCACTCAACGACTTAAGCCATCCATTTGTTGAGGAGAACAATGGAGATTTATAGAGCTAAAAGGAAGAACATCCACATGATCTTTATTGATTTGAAGAAGGCTTATGATTCTGTCCACGAGAGATATTGCGGAGATGTTACTAATAGAATAAATGCAGGCTGGCTAAAGTGGAGAGGAGCCTCTGTTGTTCTCTGTGATAAGAAAATTCATGTAAAGTTTAAAGGAAAGTTTTACAAAGCAGCTGTGAGACCTGCTATATTTTATGTATCCAAATGTTGGCCTGTGAACCATAGAAATGTGTAGAGAATGAATGTAGCATAAATGAAAATGCTAAGGTGGATGTGTGGACACACACACACATGTAAAGATCGGATTCAGAATGATGCAATCAGAAAGAAGGTTGGTGTATCTCCGATCGAGGATAAGATGCAAGAAAAATGTTTAAGATGGTTTGTACATTTGCAAGAAAATCAGCTGATGCACTAGTTAGGAGATGCGAATGTTGGGATGTTGAACCGGCTAAGAGGGGGCGAGGATGACCCAAGAAGTATTGGAAAGAGGCCATACGAAGGGATCTTAGTTTTGTGGATATGAGCCCGAGATTGGCCCAAGATAGATCTGAATGGAGGCGAAAAATCCATGTAGCCGACCGTACTTAATTGTGGGAAAAGGCTTTGTTGTTGTACCAATTTTACCCACCTCATAATTATTGTATAACATATACAAAATACATGAAAGTACGAGCTATGGGTAAAGTATATATGTAATATATATACGCCACCTATACTTAGCATGTGCTATGTCCTCAGAGCACAATAAATGAGAAAAATACACAGCGCATGCTAAACGTAGGAGAGCTAAAATAACAAAAAGTATAGAAGTCGATCCCCCCCATACTTAGGCTATGGCTACCTAAGTGTAGAAGAAGAAGCAAAAAATGGGGCGAGCGACGTCAAGAGGAGAAATGGATGAGTATATACACATGGCGAGCATCGGTCCCCCCTATACTTAGACTCTGGTCAACCTAAGTGTAAGACATGAGTAAGTATGTGAATCGATGTAATATGGAGAATATACAGAGAATGGATAATGTACAAGAGTGAATGAGTACTCTAAGCTGTCGAATCTTGATGTTTGCATTTTCACAAAGAGTAATATGATGTACCTGCTCTGTGCTTACTCTGCGTGAAGGTGATGACCTCGACTTGGACTAACTGCTCTTTAGAATCTACAAATGCTTCAATAGTTGTCCATTCACTACATGAGATTGTACACCATCTGTGAGATTAACTATCTCTACACATCTATTCTTGTGCACTTTCTTAACAACAAAGGGACCCGTTCATTTAGATTTGAGCTTCCCATGGAACATCTTCAACCTGGCGTTGAACAACCATACCTTTCGCCCATGGACAAAGTCTTTGCACGTAATGTGTTGATCATGCCATATCTTTACTTTATCCTTATAAATCAAATTTTGTTGCATGTCTTGTTTCGAATTTCCACGAGCTCGTTCAAGTTCAAGTCTCAACAAAGCTTCCATGGGTGACAATTAATCTGCTTAATTGCCCATTCAGATTTGTGAATCAGCTCTGCAGGCAAATAGCATGACTTGCCATAGATCATTCTGAATGGTGAAGTTCCCATTGGTGTCTTGTAGGCTGTCCTATAGGTCCACAGAACTTGATTAAAAAGCTGAGACCAATTCTTCCTATCGGGATAAACCAACTTTTGTGAAATTCTCTTCACCTCTCTGTTTGAAACCATTGCCATACCATTCGAGTGTGGGTGGTAAGGACTAATTACTCTATGCTCAAATATGTAGTCCTTATCTAAAGATCTCACATCTCGGTTCACAAAGTGGCTACCCCCATCTGATATCAAAACTTTTGGAACCCCAAACCTATCAATAATATGGTCTCTCACAAACTTATAGACATTCTTGTTGTCTGCGGTTCGGGTTGGGATAGCCTCCACCAACCTAGATAAATAGTCAACTGCTAACAAGATGTACTCATCTTCTTGGCTATTGGGAAAGGGACCCATAAAATCTATGCCCCATGCATCAAAAACATCACAAATAATCATCGGTTTCATGGGAATCTCATATCTCTATTCAATTGTTCTCCCATCTTTTGACAAATCAGGCACGACCGTACGAAATCAATAGCATCTCGAAACATGGTCGGACAATACAATCCCTATTGAAGTACATTGAAAGCGGTTTTTCCTCAAATGGTGTCCTCCAGTCTCAAGTGAATGACACTATGTAAAGACACCCTGGTACTCCTCATGAGGAATACACCTTCTCCAAACACAATCCGACCCTTCAAAAAAAGGAAAGGGTTGTCCTATTGGTATCTCCTCGAATCCGACTCAATCGGTCAATGCTGCTCCTAGTCCACCCATGGAGAACCTACTTGGAGATAAGATCGTTCACCATGTTGGCATACCACGGTAGTGAGTCAATAACACAAATTGACTCATCTAGGAAGGTCTCTCTAATCCACTCATTTTGGATCCTTAAATTCTATAAGATAAAGATGATCAGACACAACATTCTTCACTCCATGTTTATCTTTTATCTCCAAATCAAACTCCTAGAGGAGTTAAATCCACCTAAGAAGACGTGCCTTTACGTTCTTCTTCTCCCTTAAGTACCGAATAGTTGTTGGATCAGTGTAGATTGTCACCTTAGAGCCCAAAATATACGACATGAACTTCTTGAGGACCCATACTACAACAAGCATATCCTTTTCAGTCTTGGTGTAATTCTTCAGTGTAGAGTACATTACTTTGATCGTGTAGTGGATCGCAAACGGGATCCCCTCTCGCCATTGTCCTAACACAGTTCCTATAGCAAAATCTGAAGCATCGGTCATGATGTCAATGGGGAGAGACCAGTCAGGAGCTTGTAGGATAGGCGAGGCACAAATATTCATCTTCAAGAGCTGAAAGGCCTACATACACATGTGATCTACAATGAACTCTGTGTCTTTCCCTAACAGCTCAGTCAATGCCGGGCAATCTTCAAAAAACTGAATGAATCTCCCGTAGAATCCAACATGCCATAGGAATGATCGCGCTGACTTACGTTGGTAGGTGGTCGAGTTTCTCGGTCACCTCCACCTTGGTAGGTTCAACCTCCATTCTCCTTTTGGAGATGACATGCCCCAGAACGATACCCTCTGTCACCATAAAGTGACTCTTCTCCCAAGAGAGTACTAGATTCACCTCTCTACACCTTTTGAGGACTCGATCCAAGTGTGCTAAACATTCATCAAAGGAATCACCATGAACCGAGAAGTCATCCATGAGCACGTCGAGGAAATATCCCACCATATCGATAAATACGACAATCATGCACCGATGAAATGTGCCCGGAGCATTGCAGAGCTCGGACGGCATGCGCTTGAAAGCATAAGTACCGAATAGACATGTGAACGTGGCCTTTTCCTGGTCCTCCGGGGCTATAGCTACCTGGTTGTATCCTGAGTACCCGTCAAGAAAATAGAAGAACTCTTTCCCTGTGAGTCTCTCCAAAACCTGATCAATAAAAGGCAAGGGAAAGAGTTCTTTCCTGGTCGCATCATTCTTGCGCTTGTAGTCAACATAGAAGTGCCATGACGTGGGTACTCGTATTGTGATCTCTACCCCCTCCTTGTTGGTGACCATCTGAATTCCCGACTTCTTCGGGATCAAGGGCCACCCACTTGGAGTCAGAAATATGGTATATAAACCCTTCCCTGCATCATTTCTCAATCTCTTTCTTCACTACTTCTTGTAGATTGAGGTTAAGTCTTCTCTGGAACTCACGGGAAGGTCTCACATTATCCTCAGTAAAAATATGGTGCGAGTAGAGAGCAAGGTTGATCTCCACGAGATCTGACACTGTCCAACCTATTGCTTTGTGGTTCCTCTCTAAGACCTCTAACAACCTAGACTCTTGTTCTAAAGTCAAGTCTGAGCTAATGATAACGTGATATCTCTCTTTGGGTTCTGCAAAAAAGGCATACTTGAGTGTAGGAGTTAGTGATTTTAGTTCAGGCAATGTAGTATCATCAAGCAAATTTGGTGGAACTGAATTTGAATCTGGTTATGTGCTGCATGAAGGTGGGCTCAACCGTATAGTACTCACCTGTTGGACATGCGAGCCCACGATAAGCCATTATGCAATAAATGTAATTGCAAATATCATTCCCTGATCTGAAATGAAGAATAACTAATTTGCATAATAGGTCCCTTAATACAATCAGGGTTATGTGCCATGGCCATCTTAAAAATCATACAGCTATTGATTCAACTATTGAATCATAGAGGTTGGTGCTTGGATGAATATCTAAATAATTAGATTGAGGACTCATTAAGCACCGTCAAATGATTGTTGAGAGATGATCTCCAGCCGGAGTAGGAGATGGCAATCCTTTCTCAATTAAGCTGATATCTGACCGTCCTCTTGATGCAGGTCCTCTGCATAGGAATAGAGATTCGGAGGTGTTAGATAAGTTAGGTTAAAGAGTTGACTTAACGAGATCGAGATAACCGAAGTCCTATGTCGTATGCTGTCACGATACATGTACGCATCCTCTGACTAGAGACAGATGTGTTATTATATGTCTGAGTATGTACATTTGGAAGACCAATAGGTTGATGACCTAATCAAGGTCTATACACCAGCGTGTTGATGTGCATGCAAGGGAATATGAGTAATAGGATCACTCAAAGGGATCATACAGGTTCAATACTGAACCGGAAGACATGAGCCTCACTCATGAGATATTGGGAAGAATCAAATTCCGTGCACGGTCGTCTCGCTTTAGAAGATTGACTGAATTTGAAGGTTTGATATATACTTTTGGAAAGTATATGATCAAGACCTAGGTATAATATATGCTTTTGGAAAGTCTATGATCAATACCGACTCCCAATGATCAAATAAGAAACTTACTAATAAACCCCTGAAGTATAAAATGTAAAATTGATCTAATACTTCGGTTTTATTTTGAGTCTTCCAATATGCAGGATGTACAGGTATTGGGAATGCCTGAGGGTGATGTGATCATAAATGATTGTGTAATAATGATGCTTCCATTCCTAGGGAGTGATGAAACGGGTTTGGATTTTAGCGACTCCTCTCAATAGAGTAGTAATCTGATCTTGGTCCAAATGTTGG
The DNA here is from genome assembly GCA_037367405.1 of Ottelia alismoides. Classification (NCBI taxonomy): domain Eukaryota; kingdom Viridiplantae; phylum Streptophyta; class Magnoliopsida; order Alismatales; family Hydrocharitaceae; genus Ottelia; species Ottelia alismoides. Next base: position 1,508,294 of record JAZKJV010003691.1, on the reverse strand, counting down.
ACATTGATCTGAATGTGATTCAGATGCAATGAGTAGATTAGATTTGCGATCTTGATTTAATCAAACATCTATGGGAGGCCCGAGATCTGGATTTGAGATATGATCTCAATATCCAAGTCACTATACGTGGAACATTACAGTCGCCCTGTCCTTATCTCCAAGGATTTGCGGAGAAAGCGCATTATCCTTGAAAGGGTTCAGGATAATTCCATTATTGATATTATGTATCTGAGCATTGAGAAAACTGATAATTAAATGTGATTTAATTATCATGAATAGTATGAATTTGATTCATATTATAAAGAGAGTTGTCTTAGATATTATATGTGATTTATTATCAAAGATGTAAATAATGTGAATGTGATTCGTATTATTTGGGCACAAGAGAATAGAGATCCAAGATGATTAAATGTGATTTAATTATCATGGATATGAATAGTGTCGATAGAATTATCCATATTAATCACATATATTATTAATGTGATTTATAATATATAAGAGAGAGCTATTTGTAATTTACATTTATTAAATTAAATGTTGATGTGAATTCGATTAACATTGGACATTGAATTGAAAATGTAATTTACATTTTATTTTGGATTTGTGAATGTGATTCATAATTTTCCAATGGTAATATTGCAATATTCACAAAATAATTATGAATTATTTTGTAGAATAATTTATAACAAGTTTTGTTGTAAATCTTAGAGATTTCCATGGTATAATGTAATCTCATGAGATATCATGAGATTATATGAGATTTCCACCAAATCCCATATTATGGAAGGAGGCAATCTTGATTCCATAATCTCCATACTTGATCGATTTAATCTGGGATTAAATCATATTTATTTATCAATATATATTTAATATAATTTAAATTAATTTTTGTTGGTTTTTTACCAACAAAATCTTGGTCATTCAAAGAAACACAAATCAATGTAAGCCATTGGATTTGTGTTGTCATGGATTGAGATCCATGGATCCCAAAATGTTATAAAAGGAGAGGCACGCCTTGAACTTCTTGGTTACAACAACACAATGAGAAACACAACTCTCTCTCTCTCTCTCATTCTCTCTACACGCTCTCTCTCTCTCTCATATGGCCGTCCACCATCGATGCCTTAGAGAGAGTCTCCATCGTCGCAGCATCGTCGTTATGCTGCCCGATCGTTTGTTCATGGATCTCCGTCTCCTTCAGTGCGTCTCGCTCGTGAAGAAGATGTTGTATCTTGTGGGACGAGACCGGGAGATCCGTTGCTTGGATCATCAACATGGATTGTGAGGAGCACGTATTCCATGAACACGCTCGCAAGCGTCTCCTTCGTTGGATCGGACTTGAGACAGGAGGTCTCTTCGCTTAGAGACTCGAAACCATGCTTCAAGAGGAAACCCTAATACTTATTTGTTGTTTAGACGAAATGATCCGAGAAGTGTTCTTGAATCATGTGGTTTGGTCACATGATTTTTTTATTTCCGCTGCCTCGAGCAACTAGTGCGACTAGTCGCTCATGATTACGTACAATGCGATCCTTACACTTCCGTGATGCGCTTAAGGATCTCATAATATTCTTCAAGTGGTATCGAAGCCTTAGGTCGGTGGTTTTGGATGCGACCCATAAACCTAAGACGACTTGGGTTCGTTAGGGTTTGCGAAAGTTTTCTTGCATTTCAATTTTCGCATCTCTGTTTAGTGATTATTTTCGACCCTTTTTAAATTGTTTAAACACGAAAGTAATAATTAATTTTGTTCCCCATTAAATAATTAAACCATAGGATCTGAGTTTGCGTGATTCGAATCCGTTTGCTTAAGTTATGGTCATTTTAGTGAACATGTATTCACTGTTTCAGGCAACTGCGGATCATGACGTAATTAAGATGTTAATTACGGATTTGAAATGCTTGAAATACGTGAAAATCACTTAGATTCTGTTGTCAATCAAATTAGCAAACTTTAGGAACTTATTTTTCTTAATTTGTATTTAAATTGATTGAGATATGGTATTTCTCGTAAGTGAGGGTCACGACTGAAATTACTTTCCTAATCAAGAACCTAGTGATTGTCATTTAAGAAATTAGTGAAATTAAATGGTTTAATTTTCTAGAATAATTATGGATAAATATTTGATGATAGTTATTTCCTTAAATGACATTGCCTAAATCAATAATTGATTATATGTGATCTAGATCACAAATTGGTTACATGATCTACATTCCAACAAACATGTTGCTTGAATAGGATTTGGGATTTGTTTAGCAACTCTCATTATAATGTTAATCAAAATTGTTTTGATATGATTGTTATATGGTTTAACTTCGGTTGAAAAATCGATACAAAGTGATCTATTTCGCATTATCCTTTCCCGAGGCGGATATGGTGTCTAGTCGGGGAGCGTTGGGATATCAAGTTGCACCGTGTGCGGTCTGTCCCACTCCTGTCGGTACTGGCCATGATAGCGGGTAGGGTTGTTATAATGTTTGAGAAATTATGATGTATTTCTAGTTATTATAATTCAAAATAATATGTATTTGAGATAATACCATAATTCAAGTAATAATATAAATTATTTGTTGGATATTAACTAGATCATTAATTTAATATGATTAGATTAATTGTAATCCAATTAAAATTAAACACTCTATTTTTTAATAGAGATTTTATTTTCCTTGGAAGAATTCACAATGTGAATATGATTCATAATAATAAATTAGAATTTGAACGTGATATGGAGGATCACATAAGTGACATCCATGGTCTCCCATTAAGGCGAAGGGTTCCGTCACCAGATATTGTATGTAGGAGATGCTTGTCTGAAGTGACAGCTCCTGCATACAATCCATTTGGATCGGGCTCTTTGCTTCTCGAAAGAGTAAGGACGTATGCATAGTGACCCCAATATCGGGTCCTCATGTTATTGGGGTGATATTGGATTGCACATAGCGAGTTGTATTCCTGTTGATGGTTGGTTCAATTAATGACGGGTCAACATCACCTTAGGGGTGGTGGGCTCGGGTGTTAAAAACCAAATTGGGAAATGCAAGTTGGACTTGCAAGGCGGAATGAGTTCCTGCTTCTTTTTATTGGAGTCACAGGTTCTCGTATTATTGGGATGTGACAAAGATACGAAAGGAGATCCCAGATCTTGCTTGAGATATAATGGTAAGTATATCTCTTACATTGAAAGTGATTAAGGGAATGAATTTTCAGTGTTGACAAGGCAAGACAACTTTGACATAAAAACTCCTAAATCAAAGTAAAATATGTATATATATACACACATTTATGAAAATTTCTTATTTCAGATAATCCTTCATTAAACCCACTCAAAGCTATACTCAATAATAACCTGTAAAATATCATGGATTAGACTCGTGATCAAGATATTCTTGCATTTGGACACATAATGTATGTGGTTGCAATGTGCAAGTTTCCTCATAATAATGAGGTATGACAATTAAATAGATAATAGGACTACAACCCTAGGTTTTGTATGTCACTATAGTCTTGATCTCTCATCGAATGTACTTTGGAAGTGACATGTTGATGATGATCCCAATTGTCAAATAATCCTTATAAAATTTAAGAAGATGTTCTGGCATACATATGTGCTCTCGACGTTTAATCATGAATGACATGGTTCTCTGCATCATGTAGACTAGTAGCTCTATAAGAGATGATGTATTCAAAATGTTTGAATACCTACCTGAACCAAGGTTTAAGATTATAGATGGGTGTATATACGATGAGTGTCATCAGTCTACTATCTATACTCTAGTCGTTCATGAGGCTTCATAATATTTATATTGTATGAATTGGGTGGATCATGTATAAATGTTGAAATACTCTTACATTGCATTCCTTTGAGTTCAACATAAGAGATCCTTTGTGTTAAGCAATGGTTGTTTATAGATAAAGGGAGCACAATCGAAGCATGGGGCACACCTAATATGAGAAGGATAGTTAACGAGTTGACCGTATTTCTATGACTTCCATATAACATCCAAAGAGTTGGATGAATGCCAATACTGCAATAAGCTTGGACAATAGGAGGATGAAGATCATTTGAGAATGATCTGGCATCAAGTCTTGGACATATGTCTGTTGATGATATCAATAGACAAGTAAGAGATGAAACTTTAGAATATCTAAAATTTCAAAACTTCCATACTTATGAATATTGTATTCAAAAGTAAAAATGTCTAATACACCTTTCCTTGGAATGGTGTAAGATATCAAGGTATTCAAGATCTCATACATATTGATGTATATGGATCATCTATATCATAATAAACATTATGGATATGTGATATCTGTTGATGATTATTTTTGATATGAGATTTCTTCTCTTCACCTCAAAAACCTTTGAAATGTTCAAAGATTTCACAATATTGGTTCAGAACCAAAGTTTGAAGGAAGATTAAATGAATTTGATCTAACCTAGGTAGCCTACACCTATCAGATAAATTCAAGGAATACCTTAAAGAGAGAGGAATATTATTCCTATCTCAATCCTCCTGATACACCTAAATTCAATGGAGTTATAGGGAGATATAATTGGATCATGTATGACATGATTTAATCAATGATGAATTTTAACATAATTATCCCTTAGTTTCCGGGTATATATTTGTAGTAGAGACTACAATATATATACTTAATAAGGTTCCATGCAAGTAAGTTGGAATCTGGCAATGGAGAGTGCTACTTCATTAGGAAAATAATGGATGGTATTGGATACCTACTTTATGACCTTGAGATTCTTGAAAGATCTCATCTTTGAGAATGTGATTTTTAGAGGATGACTCTCTTGAGAATCAAGATGAAAATGAAGTGAAGGAACTCATTTAATCTTAAGAAGATAATGAGGCTCCTGAAATCAGAAACTAAAAGGACAATTAGAGATGAAACCAGTGTTTTTGAAACCGGACCGGATTGGCCGGTTCGACCGGTCCGACCGGTGAACCGGGCTTGGACCGGTTCGGTTTGATTGTTTAAATTTTAATTAACCCGCTCGGTTCAACCTTTTTTTTGACCCGGTTTAATAAGGTTCAACCGAAGTTGAACCGCATTTAATTTTTAAATTATTTCAAAATATTATTGATAGTGGGAGTTGAACCCATAACCTTTGGTTACCTTTTTCACACTCCCAACCAACTACACTAACATAACTTTTTGCATATGTTGGGTTTTAAAAATAATTAAACTATTATCATGTTATAGAGCATCTAGACCAAATAATATATATATGTATGATATGTATGATATTTGATGGTGTATAAGAAAAATACTTAATGTATACTGTGAAATATATACATTATCTATGTATTTTATATATATCTCAAGTATATTAATTGTATATTATATATATATTCTTTCATTTCGGTTTGATTAGCCGATTCAACCACTTTTTTTCACCGGTCCGGTTTAATCCGGTTTTAAATAATGATGTCGTCATCATCCGGTTGAACCGGTTTGATTACATGGTTTGACCCGATCCGACCATTTCAACAAGGTTTCCGGTTCGATGTCCGATTCGGTTTCAAAAACATTGGATGAAACACTAATACCTCTTCAAATGAGTTTGAGGATGTATTCCATGTGTCAGTTAAGACTGACAATGACCTGACTTCATATGATGAAGTCTCTAAATATCATGACATGGAAAGATGGATGTTAGCAATAAAGTCTAAAGTAGACTTCATATACAAGTGTTGTATATGACCCTCAAGGATTTATCTATATGGGTAAGACCCATAAAGGTGTAAATGGATCTTCAAGAGAAAGGGAACATGATGAGAAGGTTGAGACCTTCAAAGCACGACTCACAGCCGTGAGCTATACATTTGAAGAGAAGACATTGCTTGCAATGAGACTTTATCTTTAGTGACCATGCTTAAACCCATCAGAATATTGCTGACTATAGCTACACAACTTGACTTTGACATCTATAAGATGAAAGTCAATATTGCATTGCTCTATGAATACCTCTCTGAGGATATTCACATGAATTAGCCCCAGGGCTTCATGGTTGAGGAAAGCAAGTTGTGCAAGCTAAAGAACTCCATTTATGGACTCAAATAAGCTTCTTGTAGTTGGAACATCAGATTTAATGAAATTATAAATGTTATGATTTCAGATAGAATCGTGATGAACCGTATGAAGCTTAGTGGGAGTGCCTTTGTGTTCATCGTGCTAAATGTAGATGATATCTTAATCATTTGGAATGATATAAGGATAATAATAAGTGTTTTTTTAATCTGGTTGTTCCATATCTTGAGATATGATCTCAATGATACCTCTTAGATCTTAGTTCTGAAAGTGTTTAGAAGTAATTAGAAGAGGGTATTAGGACCGTCACATTAGTAATACACCTTGGATATGTTCCGTCTTCTAGAAAATTCCAAGTAAGGATTCCTTTCCTTAAGATATGGTACTGATCTATCTAAAGGGATAGGGCCCCAAAGGGTTGAGGAAAAGAATGCTAAAACTGGTTGCCCTTATGCATCAGTTACGAGAAGTCAAGTGTATGCTAGATGTGTACAAAAGCCAGATATCTGCCATGTAATGGGAGTAGTAAACTGTTACTAATCCTACTATGGAGATAAAACACTTGATTACAACAATAACAAAATCTTCAAATATAACAAGACTTTGAGATAGTGATATCTAAGTGTTATCTTCAAGAAATTAAGACTATATAGTTAGTGATCTAAAAGGTCTTAACTTTGGATACCTTTGGAGATAGAGATCTCCAAGAATAAGGGTATTCTGATAAGGATTATGGAAATACTGGTTATGATAATTATTAAGTTGTAGTATCAAGGACACTATAACTAACAAGATTGAGTATTGGTTGCATAAGATGCAACATTCGCATTAGATGCGAGCATTGTTACTGGGGATATGCTAGTGCTGTAAAAGGACTTGGCGTAGTCTTGCAGGAATAGAGTGACTGATCAACTTACCTAGCGATTTTCTAAATAGCCTATGATTGTCACATGAGTGCGTGTTTAAATGATTAGCCCATTAACGGCTATTTGGGCTAGTGGGAGATTGTTGGACATGTGAGTCCTCGATGAGCCATTATGCAATAAATGTTATTACGAATATCATTCCCTGATCTGAAATGAAGAATAACTAATTTGCATAATAGGTCAATTAGTACAATTAGGGTCATGTGCCATGGCCATCTTAATAATCATACAACTGTTGATTCACCTATTGAATCATAGATGCTGGTGCTTGGATGAATATCTAAAGGGTTAGAATGAGGACTCATCAAGCACCGTCAAATGATTGTTGAGAGATGATCTCCAGCCTAAGTAGGAGATGGCAATCCTTTCTCAGTTATGCTGATATCTGACCGACCTCTTGATGCAGGTCCTTTGCATAGGAATAGAAATTCGGAGGTGCTAGATAAGTTAGGTCAAAGAGTTGACTTAACGAGATTGAGATAACAAAGTCCTATGTCGTATGTTGTCACGATATAAGCACGCATCCTCTGACAGAGACAAATGTGTTACTATATGTCTGAGTATGTACATTTGGTAGACCGATAGGTTGATGACCTAATCAAGGTCTATACACCGGTGCGTTGGTGTGCATGCAAGGGCATATGAGTAATACAATCTCTCAAAGGGATCATACAAGTTCAATACTGAACCGAAAGACATGAGCTCACTCATGAGATATTGGGAAGAATCAAATTCCGTGCACGGTTGTCTCGCTTTAGAAGCTTGAGTGAATTTGAAGGTTTGATATATACTTTTAGAAAGTATATGATCAAGGCCTAGGTATGATATATGCTTTTGGAAAGTATATGATCAATACCGATTCCCAATGATTAAATGAGAAACTTACTGATAAAACCCTGAAGTAGACAGTGTAAAATTAATCTAATACTTTGGTTTTATTCCGAGTCTTCCAGTATGCAGGATGTACAGGTATTGGGAATACATGAGGGTGATGTGATCATAAATGATTGTATTACCACGACTCTTCCATTCCTAAGGAGTGATGAAACATGTCTAGATTTTAGTGACTCCTCTCAATAGAGAAGTAATCTGATTTTGGTCCAAATGTTGAACACTGATCTTAATGTGATTCAAATGCAATGAGAAGATTAGATTTGCGGTCTTGATTTAATCAAGCATCTATGGGAGACCTGAGATCTGCATTTGAGATATGATCTCAATATCCAAGTCACTATACTTGGAACAATACAATCGCCCTGTCCTTATCTCCAAGTATCCGCGGGGAAAGCGTATTATCCTTGAAAGGGTTCAGGATAATTTCATTATTGATATTATGTATCCGAGCATTGAGAAAATTGATAATTAAATGTGATTTAATTACCATGAATAGTATGAATTTAATTCATATTATAAAGAGAGTTATCTTAGATAATTAAATGTGATTTATTATCAAAGATGTAAATGATGTGAATGTGATTCGTATTATTTGGACACAAGAGAATAGAGATCCAAGATGATTAAATGTGATTTTATTATCATGGATATGAATAATGTGGATAGCATTATACATATTAATCATATATATTATAAATGTGATTTATAATATATAAGAGAGAGCTATTTGTAATCTACATTTATTAAATTAAATGTTGATGTGAATTGGATTCACATTGGACATTGAATTAAAAATGTAATTTACATTTTATTTTGGGTTTGTGATTGTGATTCACAATTTTCCAATGGAAAGATTGCAATATTCACAAAATAATTATGAATTATTTTTGTAGAATAATTTATAATCTTGGAGATTTCCATGGTATAATGTAATCTCATGACATATCATGAGATTACATGAGAATTCCACCAAATCTCATATTATGGAAGGAGGCAATCTTCATTCCATAATCTCCATACTTGATCGATTTAATCTGGGATTAAATCATATTTATTTATCAATATATATTTAATCTAAATTAAATTAATTGTTGTTGGTTTTTTACCAACAAAATCTTGGCCACTAAAAGAAACACAAATCAATGTAAGCCATTGGATTTGTGTTGTCCATGGATTGAGATCCATGGATCCCAAAATATTATAAAAGGAGATGCACCGCTTGCACTTCTTGGTTACAACAACACAATGAGAAACACAACTCTCTCTCTCATTCTCTACACGCCCACTCTCTCTCTCCCTCTCATATGGCCGTCCACCATGGATGCCCTAGAGAGAGTCTCCATCGCCGCAGCGTCGTCGTTATGCTGCCCGATCGTTTGCTCGTGGATCTTCGTCTCCTTCGGTGCGTCTTGCCCGTGAAGAAGATGTTGTATCTCGTGGGACGAGATCATGAGATCTATTGCTTGGATCATCAACATGGATTGTGAGGAGCCGTGATTCATCAACACACTCACAAGCGTCTCCTCCGTCCAATCGGATTTGAGACAGGAGGTCTCTTCGTTTAGAGACTTGATTGGAACCACGCTTCAAGAGGTAACCCTAATACTTGTTTGTGGTTTAGACGAAACGATCCGAGAAGTGTTCTTGGATCATGTGGTTTCGTCACATGATTTTTTTTAATTTCTGCTGCCTCGAGCAAGTAGTGCGACTAGTCGCTCATGATTGCATACAATGCGATCCTCACGCTTCCGTGATACACTTAAGGATCTCGCGATATCTTTCATCACCACCAAAACTCAGAAGTATCGGGAGTAAGATCTTCAAAGAAATGCGGTAAATTGGCTAAATCCATGTCTGACTCGTCATGTATGTCCCATGACCATTCCGAAGGGGATGAAACTGACATATCTGGATAGATCTCTACATCATAGAAACAGGTAGATGCATCTCTAATATGTTGAGGCAACACCTGGAAAACCGCATCATGCACTATGTCCTTTCCACATGAAAGGGTCTCGCTCTGTCCTGAAGGAACATGTCTCCTAATCCCAACGGTGCCAATCATTCTGCAATCTGTCTCTAAAGATGAGTAGTCTGTTCTACTCTCTGAATTGGTCGCTGACACTTGGTTTGCTTCATCTCAAGATTTACTCCTCCACCTGGAGAACAGAACTTCATCATTCCCATACCATAATCTAAAGTTGCGCCTACAGTCCTAAGGAAAGGCCGCCAGAGAATGATATGAGATTTTAAGTGAATGGGGGTCTTCGTGTCCAAGACTGTGAAGTCAACCTGATAGTTTTGCCCTTCAATCGAGATAACACCGTACTTCACTTTTCCCTTATGTCTCTTCACTGAACGATCTGCGAATTGGAGTAAAGCTTTGGATTTGTAAAGTGGTCCTAACTCCAATTTTTGATATAATGATAAGGGAACTAAGTTGATGGTAGAACCGTTATCCAAGAGTGTACGTGCAAATGCGATGTCATCAGTACAACTCTCCACATAGTGAGCACCCATGTATCTCTTTTTCTTTGGCTCTGTCTGATTCTTGAGATAATATGTTGTAGCTACTGACAAGACGTGTGTATTCACATTTTGGTTCTCTTTCTTCATGCTAACGCTAGTAGGTGTGCATCTCACCTTAAGGTATTTCTCGAATGCAGGATGGTTAGACACAACCTCATCAAATGGCATCTTTATTGTGATATTTACAAAACCATGCCATATCAGGGTTATCTTTCTGAATCTTTTTTATTTGCTTTCATACTGTAAGAGCATGGGAGAAAGGGATTGAAGTTAGGGAAATCGAAGATGAGGAATCTAAATCATGAACTGAAAGATGGTTCATGGCATTAACATAAATAGAGTTCTTCATACATGAATCTTTTTTATGTATATGGAATCAAAATCAAAACCATCTACTATAGGTTGTGGAATAAAAGATAAAGTGATATCTGTCATAATTGAAGATGCAATGTCCTCCATAGACTCGAAAGTATACCCATGCCGCAGATGCTGCATACACGCTCTCCTTCTCTTCTCGGCTCTCTGAGTAGATATCCTCAAATAACGCTGATGGGGATCCAGAATATGCTGCCTCTCCTCCTCGTCCTCTGAAGACTCCTTAGTTAGAGCTCCAGAGGTTCCCCTCCTCATATCCCTCACCTAGTCAGGTACAATCACGATCCTTCTGCTCCTAAGTAACAATTGATTAACCCCGTCACAAGAAAGAATCTCATGTTTTGATATAGGAGATGCTGAATAGTATACATGATTAAAGTGTTGCTGAGAACTAGATTGGTTCAAGATATTGGGTTAGCCTGAACTTGGGCTGGGATTGAGGTAGAGGGTACAGACTGTTCATCTCGCCATCTGGACAGGTGGTTGACATCCACCTGTAAGTCATGAATTTCATTCATGTAGAAACAGAGCTCGTCAAGTGTATGCTGATGTTCCATGGGACTGGACGAAGAATGAAGGATAAGGCTGGGAAGAAGAATGGGATGACTGGCCTTATTGGCCAGGGTACTGCCTCTGCTGCTGTTACTACTGGGGTATCTGTTGAAATTATAGTGCTGGCTCGCCTGGTAATGGCTTTGTTGACCATACCGCTGGCACTGCTGCCTCTACTATTGGGGTGGTTGGAATGTAAGGCTTTGTTGAGAAGGAGGTGGTGCGGAGGTGAATGCGGTGTTGTGAAAGGTCAGGGGATGTTGGTAGGTCTGTTGGTCCCCCAAACCTCCCTGCCTGCAGGGTCCTGAGTATACCACACTCCATTCACCTCCCAAACTGGTGGAGGCTCCTCTTGAATTATCTCTGCTGATGGAGGGGGCTGCTGGAAAGAGTGGGCGTAAGACTGGTCATGCTCCCATGCCTGGGGTTGCCTTGACACCAACTAATTCTGAACAAGATGAAATCTTTACATGGGAGCAACGGATTCAGTCACGGCATGTTTCCTTATATTAGATACCTTCTGAGTCAACTCCTTCATTTGTTTCGAAATCTTAGAGATGCTCTGGTCTAGATCATCAATCCTTCTGTCAATCCTCTCGACTATTGTAAACTTATCTGCAATAAGCCCCATATAAGGGATTACATTCTGAGAGAGATCAACTACAGCTGACTTTCCCCCTCCAGATGAGAGTGAATTAAAGAATGATGTATAGGCCCTACTGGCCATCTGTGAGCGGTCGGTATCAGCCATCTGCTCGATTACCTTCCAGACAGTATCCGATCCTCATGATGTATAGATTCTTTTGCATGCATCGCTCACTGAACCCTGCATCTCAGGGTTGAGACTGGTGAAGAACAACTGGACCAAGATGTTGCCATCTAATCCATGACATGGACACTTTCTGCAGGATGTCCTTTAACCTTTCCCATGCATCATAGAAGTCTTCACGGGATAATGGGGAAAAACTCGTAATGCATGTCCTCATAATGTTAGTCCTACTCATGGGGTAGAACTTCTTCAGAAAATGACTCTTGAACCGGGCATATGTAGTGGATGTAACTCTAAGAATTTTCACCAAGTAGTCAGCTTTGCCACCCAAGGCAAAATGGAAGGGCTGTGAGCCTAATATAATCCTTTCTAACATTAGAATGTCTAAGGTTGGTGCAAATGATCTCGAAGTCCCTTAGGAATGCATATGTATCCTCAGAAGTATTCTCGGCAACAAGTTTAGAAACTACAACGTCAACTCAAAATTAACGTCAGGCTCGATCAGACTCAATTAGTTCCAAATTCTGTACTGTCCGGGGTTGTACGCCGCATCCGTTGGTGCTTCAACCCTAACATTGAACTATCTTAACTGAGCTATGAGTTATTCTTTTTGCTGCTAAGATGCAACTAATATGTCCAGTACCATTTTCATCAGGTCTTTGAGGTGTTCTTCTTCCTCTTCTTTCTTCTTTGGAGGTATTTTACTTGAATCTTCTTTAGGGCTTGAATCGATAATGTGGTCTTGATTAAAAGTGGATTTAGGAATGAAGATATTCTCACCGAGGCAAAGGTCATCCTCAGTGAGGTGGGAGGAGAGAAAGGGAATGGTTTGAGAGTAACCATCCCGAGAGTGAGTGATTCTGGGCTCAAGAGGGTCATGAGTCCAGGAAGGTCCAGGTTACGCTCGGACCTTTGAAGACGTACTTCTTGGGGGGTTCAACGAGAGATTCATGAAGTCTGAATAAATATCCCCTCAATTTGCCGTATTTGATGTCAAAATAATCGTTTAGAATACTATATTCAATGAGGCGCTAGTTTTATGGTGCATATAAATGTGAGGAGTAAACTCACACAATACAAACACAATTCAAACCCTCAATTTCACAAACTCAACACGTGATTATTGTTAAGGTTTGTCCGAATTATAATGCAAGTCTTTAAAAGATTAACGAGCTGTTAGGTGCTTGTATTTCCCTACAGACTGTCCCGGTTCCTATGACTAGTTGCATCCATTTTCAGCCAATATAGGAGTAAGTTCGGACCGTATAAATATGGCTACCCATTTCTTGAGGACAAAGCCTTAAAAGATATACTCTAAACCTCCCACTCTACTAAGGAAGTCCAGATTGCTTACCGGCTACCCGTAGATCCTCACTAAAAAGTGGCTAATCATTTTTATAGAATCAGTAGTCTATATGAAAATCCTGGCTTCGCTTTATCCTAGTGTCGTCTCTCTCTCACTTGCAGGTAAATTCAAACAATGTGGGCTATATGCACCCGTAAACAAGGTTCTTGTTATTCCAATTTGTTAATCGACCTGCTCAATTCAGTCTCAATTTTAGAGTTAGGTTGTCACTTGAAATTAATATGATCACAACAAGACACGTCTATCGTTCAGTCCCAATTTCCTTTTGAATCTTAAGTTGTAAAACAAGGGAGGAATCATAAATCAGAATGCAAACGTGAAACAATGATGCATGCTCGGAAGAAGGTATACTTACAGTGACTCCCAACACTCTCCACGCCTTTTGCAAAACTAAATTTTTAAATTTTACGCTAAATGCATGCAGATCGAGAAAACCACACCTAAACAGTATATGTTAGCGGGGAAGAATTGCGTTAATTTGAGCTAAGTAGTACGTGTCTATGTGCATCTCATTACGAATCTTATCAGATATGTGAATCTTCTAAGACATGTGTGGCCTAAATTACGATGGGTATAAACAGATTTGATGTTATACTACCTTCTGCCTATCCTTAATTTGCTACTCAAGTCGAGCCCTACTCTCATCGAAGAGTGAAACAGGTCTCGATGCACCATAAAATAAAGTCCAAGTCTCTCTTTACATAAGCAAGCTCACAAAAAAGAGCCAATGTAAATGACAAACTACCTAAATTATTAAACCACAATAATTACAAAAATTTACAAAAATAAAATTCTCTCACAAATAAATTAAATTTCTTGCTCTTCAATAGTTGGGGTGCATCATGTCTGTCGACCTCTGATGCACTCCAAGTTCATCAGGACCTCACAAGGAAAATAAAATTTATATTAGAGAGATAAATAATAAAATACATACAAGAATGAGAAGAAAAATAATTGAGAAAAAATGGAATAAATATAAGGTGACTTGGGGTTCAGACTACCCGATCGAGAGAAAACCTAAATAAATTTTTCTAAATTAATCCCTAAGCTGTTTGCCTCTCCAGCATTAGTGCCATTTGACGAGTCACTAAATATGTGATATAATTTATACTCGTTGTAATGCGGCGACTTAACGAATCATGCAGAACCGAATCAAATGTCTTTGTGAAGAGGGCTCTGCTTAAATTTATATTCCGGCAAGTCCAGGGTCAAACACATAGAGGCAAAGGAATAACTTTGGATTAATTGAGAATGATCAGGTCTAGGTTTCCAATGCAGTTTTTTTTGTATTTTTTAATGTAAAAATAAATGTGATTATAATGTTTGGTGAATTAAGTTACTAGAAAATGCACAACTTAGCCAAATTAATTTTAATGTAAAATTAATTTGAATTAGCCAAATTATATTTTTCCAATGATGAATGCGAAACATTTTTTTTGGATTTTAGATATTAAAATGAACAATGAAAATGCACACTTTTTATGGATTTTTATGCAATTTTTCACATAAATAGAACGCAGACATTATGTAATTTTTATTGGAATTTAAACATGATGCAATGAGACTACAATAATTTCTTTTAGAAAATTTCAAAAATATATGAATTCCTAATAAATCCACATTATCAATTCATCGAGAGAGCAAATTATCTCAATAAGATATTTTTATCATCAATCCAATAGAGTTGGAAATTTTGCAAAAATATATATGGATTTAATTAAAAATTATTTATGAAAATCACTCTATATTTTATTTAAGGAACAAGACAACTCCAATTAATATGAAATTTGGAAGCAAATTAAATCATATTTCATGGCATCATCTCTCATTTTTGAATAAATTTTGGAGCATTTGTTACTTAAATATTAATTTAGGAGCGCAAATTGGGTAAAATATGCAATATTTCACTTAAATATTTTTAATTAATTATCCAAACATCAAAAAAATACAAAAAAACATTCAAATGATAGACAATTAGTTGATCAATATCATGACATTTTTCATTAAAATAAAATATGCAAGAAAGATATCCAAATTAACATGCAAACATAGGGCTATCTGTGCAATATAGAAATTAACTTGAATAGAACTAAAATATGCACAGGGACTTGTTTGTAATTAATGATACTTAACGGGGAAAACATGTAATTTGTACAAATAAAACATAATAAATACAAGACCTTCTTCTTCGTAGGAGGTAGGGCATGATGGATGGGAGCGGTGGCATGCATGGGCTGGGGGCGCACGGTGGGAGGAGGAGCTGCGACAGGGGAAGGTCGTGGCTGGGGCATCGCAAATGGGTCGGGTTGCAGGCGCTAGGGGAGGAGCTTGCAGGTTACGAATGGTCGTGGGTTCACGAAAGGTGGGCGACGGAGGACCCCGATAAGCATTGACGCTTAGAGAGGAGACACAATGTGGAGGCATGGGGCAGGTGCTGGTGGCGCGAGCTATGGGCGATGACCACTGACGGTGGAGGAGGAAGGGGGCCGGCGGTGCTGCTTCAGCTACTTCCTTTTTTATTTTTTTATTTTTTAAAATTTTTTGGATGTTGTGATTTTATTTTTAATTTAAATTTTTAATATTTTTTTCTTAAATAGGGAATAAAAAATGATGCAAAGAAGATGATGTGGTGATGGTAATTTGCTAAAAAATAAATAAATGTAAGTACATGGATGGTGATGTGATGTTATAAAAATGATAAAAGTAAAAATGATGACAAAAATGAAAAGAAAAATTACCTATGATTGAAGCAGACGCCTGTGGTGTGCTTACGAAAAAACATGATCTTTGCTTGAATCGCCGACGAGCGATGAGCTCGAGCAGCTCGCGAAGGCGGCTGCAATGTTGGCCGGAATGGGAATGCCAACATATCTCACCGGGTAGGAGATCTGTCGTCGCTCTACTTTGTTGTTTGTTGTCACCGTGACAAGTGGTTAGAGCTCTCGATTCTCTCTCTCGCATAAAGGTTGAAGGCAAAAACGAGGAGATGAGATATATAAAAGATAAGAAAATGGAAGTTAGAAATATGATAGAATAATGGGATTGAATGAGTGGTTAAAGAATATGGCGGAGTTGAATCGAGGTTATGAAAAATATGGAGGAGATGGAGCGGAATAGGAGGCTATTATAGAGAATGAAAATTAATTAAAGAAAAAGAATTAAAATAAAGCAGGCTACTAAAATATAATAAAATACATAGAAGAAAAAAAGTAGAGAATTCACAAAATAAGACATACTATATGTACACATTTTTTTACTTTTCAAATTTTTACTTTTTTCTTTTTAATAAAAGATATTTACAATATAAAAATATAAATTTATTAAAAATAAAATAAAACACAATAATGATTTTTTAGTAATTAAGAAAGGTAGATAAAAATGAAGAAAGAATCAATATTTGCATTATATATAATGTACACCTAGGCCCCAAAATCCATATTTTGCAAACAAGCTCCCATTTTAATGAAACCACTTTCATTGGATAGATAATTTTCTAACTTAAACTTTAAAGTGAGTTTGGTGGAGTTCACACGGAGTGGGAATTTGGTCAGGAAGTTGGACTTTACAACCTTTTCTCTTTGGGATCTAGGAGTATTTATTTGAGATGAAATTTATTTTATATCTTCGTATTTTTATACACATTTTTATAATCATTTTTATAAATAAATTAGAGAAATATTTGGTCGAAAAGGAGTTGAAATGTCTTTATTAAGAATATATGAAGTTTTGGGCTATTTACAAGTGAAGAAACTCCTTTATTTTTATTATTTATTTATTTTGTATAATATAATATATAATAATTAGTGAATTTTATTTACAAGAGTCATTTTACTAATTTATTGCTTTTATGGACATTTATTTTAGATTTTACCCAGGGATTTTGCTAAGATTAATATATTCAGGTGATGAATCCTGGATTCATTAGTCAATCAAAAAAGACTATACATGTTCTTGAAGATATGCTTAGGGCATGCTCATTAAATTATGCTCGAAGTTGGGATGAGAATCTTCTGCTTATTGAATTTGCCTATAACAATAATTATCAGGTTAGCATTGGAATGGCTCCGTGTGAAGATCTCTATG
This sequence comes from Ottelia alismoides, assembly GCA_037367405.1. NCBI lineage: Eukaryota > Viridiplantae > Streptophyta > Magnoliopsida > Alismatales > Hydrocharitaceae > Ottelia > Ottelia alismoides. Next base: position 1,490,751 of record JAZKJV010003691.1, on the reverse strand, counting down.
GAAGGCCTTGTAGATCTCCTCTATGTTAGAGCGATGTTGGTGAAAGAAGATTGCTCAGACCAGAACTTGTATAGAAGTGTATTGATAAGATTGACCTAATTAAGAAAATACTCTTGATAGCTCAAAACAGACAAAAGAGCTATGCAGATAACCGTCGTAGAGAGCTAGAATTTGCAATTGGCGATCATGTTTTTCTCAAGATTTTTTCGACCCACGGTGAATTGAGATATGGATGGAAAGAAAAACTTAGTCCAAGATAGTACGATCCTTTTGAGGTGTTGGATAGAGTAGGCGAAGTAGCCTACCGCATTGCATTACCACCACAGTATTCACACATCCACAACGTCTTTCATGTTTCCATGTTACAGAGATACATTTATGACCCCTCTCATCAGATTCATTATGAGCTAGTTGAAGTTCATAAAAACTTATCATACGAGGAACACCCTTCTCACATTGTTGATCGTCAAGAACATTAACTAAGAAGAAAGACTATCAAGATGGTAAAAGTTGCTTGGCATAATCACTTAGATAGAGAAGCCACTTGGGAACTTGAAGATGAAATTTGAGAGAAATATGCTGAACTTCTAAGTATGCTCTTAAATTTAGAGGACGGAATTTCTTTTAATAGGGGTAGAGTTGTAACATCAGGTTTTCTACCAAGGGTACAAATGTAATTTGGAAATACAATGGATATTGATCGGGTAAACAAAAAATCAGTTATGGACGTATAATCTAAAATAAGAAAAATATATTGAAAAGAATCATAATGGTTCAAAGATTAAAATAATAAAAAAAGAAATCGTTGGTGGGAATTATTCACTCGTAAGTGATAATCATTGAATAAATTTTCAATTTTCCCTTAAAATCCAAATGAACGGGATTTAAACCCCTGCACGGTAACTACAGGGAGAGAGAGTTCTTCCTATTTGGAGGCCTTGATCATTGAGAGAGAGACTTGAGGTTGTTGTGATCAACATCGTTTATTGCAAACATTGGGGGATGTTGCAAGTTGAGCGGCAAATTAAATCACGACATGATAGTTTACGTTTTTAATAGACAAAGTAAACTCATAATCTTCTCTATTTTAAGTCATTGTCGATTGTAGAGTCATCATCGTTTTCGACATTTCATCAATAAGAACAAGATTTTTTTAAGATCCAAGGCCCCCTTGTGTAATAAAAATGATCATAGCGAAAAAATATTTCTAATTTTGTCTTGCAGAAATCAGATAAAAAAATTATGGGTTAGTATTTTCTATCTATGGATTAATTGAATTCAAAGTATCCATTAATTATTCAACTGTGATGTGAAGGATTAAAATATTGATAACATATAATACCTTTTAGCTCTAGTGTAGTTTATATCTAGTTGGATGTTTTTTTTCCATTAATCTAAGCATAAATTACATTTAAGGAAAGTCTGATAGTGGAATTGAGATACTTGACGTATCTAAACAACATCTGTCAATCTAATCAAATTAATGGTATAAGCTTAGGAGATAGAAACATAAGTTAGCTAAAAACATAATTTACCCAACTTTCGAACAAATTAAACTTACAGAAAAAATACCATTAATAATTATGTTTGCTATTAAAAAAGACTCTTAACGGTTAGGATTTTAGATAATAGGATATGATGTATTACGGATTGCGCATGACATTAAAATACATTTCTTTTGTTTAGGTGATAACTGATTTCTGTTGATCGAGAACTCTAGGAAACTATCTATATTGATCAAGGTATATACATTAACTTATGTCACATACCATGTTGTTTATACCCCACTTTAGATTTTATTAGATATCGAAATGTTTCTTTCATTTAATCTCGTTAAAAAAATTGTGATTATATCTCTGTATTAAAGCTCTAGGTAATCAAGTGCTAATTTTATATTTATCCATAATGTCTATCTACGGATTATAGTTGTTAAATATTACAGAGATAGATACATTATTGTCTTTTTATATGTAGGTTACTTTATGTTTTTTTATATTCAAATATTTTATTGAAAATTAAATATTGATTTTGATACCTTCATTGTGCGAGAGTAGACATTGTTCATTGTTAGTCAATTGGAGACTTTGACATGGTCGGATGCCGCGCGGACGATTAATTCCGCCAATTGATTGTTGTAGATCGGTAATTCTATACTACTCCTGGACAATTTCTATCTACGGCAGTTGACTCTGTACTGATGTCCATTGTATTGAGGTTTGGATTGGAGACCTCGTATTAAAATAATTTATTATTTAAATTATTAATTTAAGGGAATGAGGTGGCTCTTATTTAAGCTCGAGCTGCCCGATATCGGCATATGGTATGGATTTTGATATTGATACTCATAGTATCAAAATATATGATCATTCAAGAAAAGTTTATTGTATTGTTATTGTTATCTCTTATTTATGCACAAGAGAATATTTTTGATATAGTTCACTGTTTTCCTTGACATATATTTTTTATTTTATTGTCATCATGTTAGCATTTTTTTATGTTCAAGGAGTGTGAATAATTATAGCATGTTTCGTTTTTTAAATGGTACATACTTAGTTAACTTCATTTTACTAATATTGATTTCAACTATACATCTTAGCGAAATGCAAGGTGTTGAGCCTTCGGCTGGATTGAAGAGTCATTGCTATTTTCTAGGCTCTTAAGTCAATGTACAAATAGAGTTATTTAATTTTAGGGATATTCACACCCATAACACTGAGTAATTTCGCAATAACATTCATAACCCCGCATAATCGCGAATTACGCTGAAGACCCTGAATAAGTGTGCCGTCTTACGCCTATAACCTTCCGTTACTTTACTTCGTCAACTCAACCAGATGATTGAGTTAATCTAACTCACCAATGATCTAACAGCTAAAATTTAATCTAAATAAAAAAATAAGTATCTCAATTTTGACTGCCAGGAGGCGGTTTCTCTAGGTTGGAGGGTGTGCATCGGGGGAGGGTTGAGGGAGGTCTGAGCTGCCAACAGGAGATGGGGGCGGGGCTGCCAGGAGGCAAGGGAGGTCGCCAGGGTCGGGCTTGCATTCAACGGGGGAGGGAGTGGTGCGGCTGGAGCGGAGCTGCCACGAGACAGCGGGTGGGTTCACTGGGGGAGGGTGTTTCTTGTACTGCAGGGTGGACGGTGGTCGGGGTTACCAGGAGGCGGCCCTGGGTTCACGAGGGTCGGATGGGGGGGGGGGGGGGGTTGTTCGGCGGTCAGACTTGGGTACGGAGGGGGAGGGGATGCCTCGAGGTCGAGATTGCTACGATGGAAAGGATAGCCACAACCATGCTTTATTCGAGGCTTGTTGAAGCTTCTGCTCTAGGAATACTCAAAGAGGGGTTCAAATATGTCGTTGCACATGTTTGGTCACAATATGGAGTCTTCCAAGGGAGACGATGTCGAAGAGGATTTTAGCCGCTCAAAGCTTCAAATGTCAGTAAGATGGGAATCCAACGGCTGCTCAGTTCAGACTCGGGCCATCGTGGCGCTGCTGCTTTCTTTTTCTTTTCTCAACAAAGGTCCGCCGCTTATGAAGCAACAAGGCGGAGCTCTCAATGGATTCTCGGAGAGAGGATTTGAGGAAGGCTACTGCTGCTATTTGAGGGGCCATTCAAGGTTCAAAAGACCAAAGTGATATGGAGCTCAGATGTTGTAGTCCTCTTTTGCTCAGATGAGATCCATGGTTCTGCTGTGAGCATGAAGAGTATATAATGTGGTGCTGGAGTTGGAGGGCGACCCTCTGCATCTGTAGCTTCAACTCGATTGGTCGTGCGAGAGAGAAGGATATGTGTGGTGCTTCGAGACACGTCATATAGGTCTGACCTGAGCGGTGTTCGGGGCTACCAGGAGGTGACCTTTGGTTCACGGGGTCAAGGGTGTGGAGGGGGGCGAGGGAGTTCAGCGGTCAGGCTTGGGTACAGCGGGGAGAGGGGCTGTGGCAGGAGACGAGGTCTTCTGTAGCATGGTAGGGTGTGGACCTGCTGCCCAGGAAGAGGTGGTCGGGGACTGCCTTGGCGGGGGGTCGGACCTGCTGCCCAAGGAGGTGGGCGGGGGAGGTCAGGGACAACAGACTCGAGAGGAGATTTTGTGGCAGAAGGAGCGAAAGGGATATCCAAGAAGCTTTATTAAATTGTTTATACTGGTGGCACATTTTATAAATGTGATATGCTTATAAGGGTAAAATTGGTAATATGTAACTTTTCCGTCAAACATAATGGGCATCCCAAACGGACCATGACACAGGGTTATGCCATGTAAGAGTTAAGCATTACTCAGGGTTTCTCATGTAATTCACGATTATATAGGGTTATGAATGTTATTGCGAAATTACTCAGGGTTTATGGGTGTAATTATCCCTTAATTTTTTTATGTAGTTCAGACTTGATTAGTCATTTATTTAGTAGTTAATCTCCTTTCTTCTCCCATTATCGTATGGGATCGGAGGGAGTGATGAAGAGTGGAGGCGTGTACGTAAAGTAGGGGCAACAGATGGTTGGAGCAGAGGTCGGACGTAACTGATCTCGATACTGTGTTTTGCGGAGACGAACTAAGCAAAGGCATGGATTCTTCCTCACGTGATTCCTCTTCACATGTTAATCGAGAGTCAATGGTGTATGGTCCTGTGCACACTACTCTTCTCATGTGGATGCATGTTGCCCTACTTGTAAGGGGGTTGTCTCGTGCGTTACCGAGGGAGGACAAAACTGTTGTGGCTGCTCATCACCCTTGCAAGATGCTCCTCGCGCCCCTGCAGGCTGCTCCTAGGGCCTCCGACTTCTTGCCTTGCATGGGGATAAAACTAAGAGGGAGAGAGGGAGGGAGGGAGAGCGCTCAATTTGGTGTGAAGATCTACCTTACGCGAGTTGTTATTTATATAACAACTCTCACCACCATTCTCCAATCCTATTCCTACTCAAAATAGGATTCCACTTACATGGAACATGCACATTTCCTCTCCAATACTATTCCTACTCGAAATAGGATTCCACTCGCATGGGGCACAAACGTTTCCTCTCCTCAAACGTGCCTCCCAATTATCCCTGGGTTATTTGAAAGGACTCCCCTGAGGATTGGGACTAGACTTATACCCAAAATCCTCCTCCTCTGATCCCAAAGAGGAGGTGTTGCTAAGAAGATGATCACCGAAAGGTGGCATCGCTCAGATCTCTACAGAGCTATAGCTTGTCATGGGTCACGACCTTCATCAGCAAATCTGATGGATTTTCATCTATTTGGACCTCCTTCAGAATGAGATGCTTCTTGTCAATACCATCTCTCAACTAATGATATCGCACACCTATATGCTTTGTGTGAGTATGGTGCATCGTGCTCTTGCTCAAATCAATGGCACTCTGGCTATCACAGAAGACAATCGACGCAATGTCTTTGCATCCAAGTTCATCAAGAAATCATTGTAACCACATCACTTCTTTTCATGCTTATGTTGCTGCAATGTACTCGGCTTCAGTCGTTGAGAGTGAAATACATTTATGCAACTTGGACTACCACGAAATTGCTCCTCTACGAAGTGAAAATGTACGTGAAAGTCAATTCCTCTAATCCAAATCTCCTGCCATGTCAGCGTCTATGTATCCACAAACTTTGGGATCTGACCTCCCAAACATCAGACACATACTTGAGATCCCTCTCAAGTATCTCAAAATGTACTTAACCGCTTCCCAGTGATCCTTCCCTGGATTTGATATGAATCTTCTCACAACACCCACGGTATGAGTAATATTGGGTCTGGTGCAAACCATGGTTTAGATAAGGCTGCCAATTACGGACTGGTAAGGAATCTTGGTTAGCATAACTTTCTCTTCAGAAGTAGACGAACATGTCTCTTTCGTCAACTTGAAATGAATGGTAAGAGGCTTGCTGTCAGGCTTCGCATTCTTCTTGTTGAATCACTCCAAAATATGTTTAACATACCTTTCTTGCGACAGCCACAACCTACACCACTTCTTGTCGTGAGTGATCTGCATCCCAAGCATGTTGCTTGCCTTGCCTAAATCCTTCATCTCAAATTCCTTGGAGAGTTCCCTCTTGAGCTTTGCAATCAACCCTGGATCATTACCAACTATCACATATCTTTCACATAGATCGATAGAATAATGAACCTACCATTGGGAAGACATTGAACATACATACATTGATCTGATGTAGTCCTCTTAAAGTTCCGCTTCGTCATGAAGACATCAAACTTCAAGTACCACTGCCTAAGGGCTTGCTTCAATCCATAGAGACTCTTCCTCGGCTTGCAAACCATGTGCTCTTTCCCCTTTTCCTGGTATCCACGTGGATGCTCCATTTATATCTCTTCCTTCAAGTCACCATGAAGAAAAGCTATCTTCACGTCCATCTGCTCTATCTCAAGGTCTAAGCTTACAATAAGACCTAGCAACAGTCTCACATAATTCATCTTCACAAATGGTGAGAATATCTCATCACAGACCACACCCTCTTTCTGGTTGAATCCCTCCACAACCAATCTGGACTTGTACTTTAGTTGCTTGCCACCATCATCCAACTTCAACTTATAGACCCACTTGTTCTTTAGCATTGTCTTGCTTGCAGGAAGCTCAACAAGATCATAGGTAAGATTTTTCTTCATAGACTGCATCTCTTCATTCGTTTCATTGCACCAATGATCTCTTTCCTTGTGCTTTTGTGCCTCCTCAAAAATGCATGTCTCATCATGATAAACCAGCATCACGTACTAACCTGAGGCTCTGTTGCATCCGCTTGTTGATGAGGCTGCTTAATGAATAAGTGATTCATCACTCTGAAAGTTGAAAATAGAGCTTCATTCCCGAGTAATTAGCTGCATTTCTCCATTTATTCTGTATTTTTACCATTCATGCGTTTAGAGATAATATCTGGATTTTAGCATGCATATTTGCATTAAATAAGAAATCAAATCCCTTTATAAACTTCACCTGTATTATACCATATTTCCCCTATTTTTATTTATTTTTCACTAATGTAGAATTGAATAAAATCAACTCTGTGATGTACATATTACTAACACCAATAAATGAAAAATATATCAAAAATACTACCTTGTAAACTTAACCAATAAAACCCAAACCTAGTTTGAGACTAAATACCTTAAAATATGAACATCTCTCTCATACACTCTCCTGTGGATCTTTAATCAATATTGAATTAATGTATGTTCAATTACCTTCAAAGCAATACCAAATTCAAAAGAATCGGAGTTCGTATATGACACAGACTTTGGGCCCCTATTGTATATTGTACATATTGCTAATTTTACCATATTATTTCATATACAAAAATAACCCTTATTTATTTATTTATTTTCTATTTGCTTTCTTTGATTATTATTTTAATTAAATACGTAAAATCCAAATAAAAATTGAAGCAAAAATCAAAGAAAATAAATCAACCCGATTTTTATATATGTACATATGTCTCATTTATTTTATTTCTTTATTTATTAAAAATCCAAAAATAAATTAAGATGTAAGTATTTGTTCTATATTTTCTTTGATTTTTTAAATTTTTACTCAGTAAAAATACCAAAAAATTTTGGAAAAGATAAAAATACAATATTTTATATCTATATAGTTCCACCAAAAATACTTTTTGTACAAATGATTTCTTTTGGTTTTGATCGTTCACAAAAGTTGTAGATCTTATTGAGACAAACAACTTTCATGTTGACCACTTTTTGATTTGACCTCATTTGTTATTTCTTTTTTATTTTTCTTTGGATTTAATTTTTTGATTTTTCTGTGAGCGACACGTGGTGGCTCCTGGAGCTGCCATGTGTCACCTCCATTTTTATTTTCTTTTATTTATTTTTAAAGTTTTTAGTTATTATTATTATTTATTTATTTATCATTATTTTTATTATTTATACTTTAATTATAATTATAATTAATCATCTTTATTTTATTTATGTTATTATTACTCCTAGTTTTAAATTTGATTTAATTTTTAACTTTTAATTTTTCCCACCACGTGACTGCATTCGCGCATGCCACATGGCACATCCCCTCTCCTTGTCCTGTCTGCACCCTCTTGTGTTTGGTGGTGCAACCGCCTGCATCTTGCGACGACGCGACCCATTTTTCCGTCCTTCCTGGCCTGCAACCATCGCCCATGCGTCCCACTATCTCCATCTCTATCTCCTCTCATCAATGCAACCGCCCAGTACAATCGCACCAGCCACCTCTTCTCTCTATCGCCTCCCTCTCTCCAACCACACCTTGTCCCGCGATCTCCATCACCCCCGCCTCTGCGGCTATTCTGCAACCACCCAACCGCTCCCCGTAAGAGCCGCACATGCATCCCTCTCTTCCATCATTCCCTCAACCGCCGGCCTACTTACGATCCAGTTCCTCTCCCCATGCCGCCACACTTCTCAGACTTTCCCCTACAACCCATAAAAGAGGCTCCTCCGCCATCGTTCCTCTGCATCTTCCATTGTTTTAGGAGAGGCCCAACTCTGTTTGGAAAGCGGTGTGGAGTGGGTTGGGCTGACCCACCCCACGTTTGGCTAATGGGGTATGCGGGTTGGTAGGGTCGAGGTGTGGTGTGCGATGCAAGGGTTTGGGAAGGCTGGTTTGGGATAGGTCTGCGTCCTACCGCTACAGGGCGTCGTCGACTCCTCCCTTCAATCCGCACGCCATCTCCAATACTGTCCCCGCTATCGTCCAAGATTGCGGTCTCCGGCCTCGTGAAGCACCGTCGCGCGCCACTGTTTGAAAGGATTGGACAAGTCAGGCTCCGCAGACGAGGCCCATTGTTCCTTGAAGAGCATCGGCCACAGGCGAGGGTCCTCCAGCATTGAAGATGGCCAGCTACGTCGAGTCCGTGGAATCGACAGCACCGGGCACATCACCAAAGCCCCTGCGTTGTGGACGAAGGGTTTCTATCATCGAGGAAGCCATCTACCCATATAAATTGTGGGCCACGGTCGTCGTTGCCCTCCACTCTCTTGCTGCTGCCGGTGTGCTTCTTCCGCCCGAGGTTCTCCAGGTCATTGCAAGCTGCTTGAAGGTGGTGCTTCTGAGGTTGGCTGCCTTAACCCCTTCCCTCTTACTCCAGATTTTGTGTCATAGCTCAATGGCTTCGAATAATGGCTACCAGCTTCTTTTGTAAGGAGTGTTTCCGTGTGCATATATGTCCTGTTTGAGTAGCTGAACATGTGTTATATGATTGGAATGGGTAACGATTGTTTCTTCTTTCTCCTTCAATGAATCTTCACTTATTTTGGTTTGAGTTGCAAACAAAGGTTTGCAAACCACTCCGTAATGATTCAATACCTGAGTATCTAAGTAGATCTCAAAAGCTGAGTACCTACGAAGATCTCAGTAGCTTATCTAAGTAGATCAGTTTAAAACGAGTCAGTAGATCAGTAAACAAGAGTAACTCAATTGAGTCTTTTGTGGATTTACTCCTTCAATTTCTTTTGATATGTTATGCAAAGCAATACGTAAACATTCTTTGGACTGATAGAACAGAGTAGATGGATACATTTCCCTTTCGTAGTAAAATGGAGATAGGTTCATGGAGTTCTGTACAATCGGGAATGCTACATCAACAGACATGAGTAAAGCAGTAGGCAACAGTATAACATGAGTACATATGTACACCCGATAGACCTGAAAGTTGAATGGAAACCGTGAAAAGAGGGTAGACCAATAAACATTAGCAGGAACATGAGTAGATCAGTTGATAAGTAGCTAAGCATGAGCAGGAACATGAGTATCTGAGTAGCTCATTAGCCAAGTAGGTCAGTTATCTTGAGTAAACAAGAGTAGCTGCGTTGATCAGTTCCTGACTAGATCATGGTAAACATGAGGTAGATAAGTAGGATGGATAAATTTGGGCCTTTGAACTAAAATGGAGATAGGTTACGTTGGTAGAGTAGGGAATGATACATGAACAGGCATGAGTAAAGAGTAAAAATTAGTACATATGTACACCCGATACATCAGTAAACAACTGAACTTACAGATCAATAGATCAATAGAAACCGTGATGGTAATAAAAGGTGGGGTAGATGCACCAACATGAGCATGACCATGAGTCGCTCCATAGATAAGTAGGTGAGTATGGTTCTCAGTAGATAAGTAGCTCAGTTGATAACAAGGTTAGTATGGGGTAGAAAAGTAGGAACATGAGATACAGCATTGTAAACATGATGTAGGTAAGTAGGAACATGGGGTAGACCATGGCAAACATGAGGTTGATAAGTAGGATGGATAATTTTGGGAATTTTAACTAAAATGGATATTGGTTCATGGATTTCTGAAGTTGGTATAGTACGTAATGATACATGAACAGGCGTGAGTAAAGAGTACAAATTAGTAGATATGTACACCCCATAGATCAGTAAACAACTGAACTGACAGATCAACATGAGGCTGATAGAGCTGCTGAACTAAAATGGATATATCAGGTGGATTTGAATGCCTTCCAAGTACTTCCTTACATGACTAGAGCCTGGTAACCCTGATTTATCACACAGGTATGACAGTGAAGATATTACATACCAAGATATTACCTTCTTTTATTATTTGAATGGTTAACGATTGAGTCTTTCTTGGGCGGTACCTTCTTATATTACATAACAAGATGTAACCATGATATCACACAGGTATGACAGTGAAGAACGTTCCTACATCTTCATTTCGTTAAAATCGAGATAGGATAAAGATAACATGGGTACATTAGTCACATGGGTACATTAGTAAACAACATTAGTTAAACA